>KK119490.1:460525-514358 GCA_000611955.2 Stegodyphus mimosarum
TCTCCTCGAGTGTCACCAGAGTATAAAACTTTTGTCTCTTCGCCAAAATCGACACGAGTTACGTAGAGTTGAAAATTGCCATAATGCTAAGTATATGGGAGGAATTCTGAAATATTGTGAATGGGGAAAATTTTTGCTAATGAATATAGAGCCATGAAAGTGCGGCTATCGACAGACCCCCAGGGACACGCTTGCAGTAGAAGTGGTTTTCATGTATCTCAATTAGAACCGCCGTTAAGCACACATGACGTTTCAAATGCTAAGTCTATGTAATGGGGAAGCCTTAACATAGCTTCAATGGGAAAAGATTCGAGCCCTTATAACCCCGGCTGTGGTGGACCGAATTAGATGCGGTTTCGATTTTTATGAATAAAAAAGTTTTTGCGATTTTTCCATGAAAAAAATTTCGGGATCACCATGGGAGGTCCCTCTGAGGCCCCCCACCCCCCAAAACCGAAAAATCGCATCTTAGGATCTGCCGATTCGATTTTCACCAAAATTTATATGCATAGACAGTGGGCCAAGAGCTCTCGAACCGCGCAAGAAACACGTCTCTAGGTCGACCACGGGGTACGTGGCAAGGGTCCAAAAATTGGGGGGGGGGTAAAATATATTTCACCCAATTAAAAAATAAATACCACCACGTTCTTCCTCTCCTCGAGCGCTATCACCAGAGTATAAAAGTTTTGTCAATACGCCAAAATCGACCCGAGTTCCGTAGAGTTGAAAATTGCCATATTGCTAAGTTATATGGGAGGAATTCTGAAATATTGTGAAAGGGGAAAATTTTTGCTAATGAACATACAGCCATGAAAGTGCGGCCATCGACAGACCCCCCAGGGACACGCTTGCAGTAGAAGTGGTTTTTATGTATCTCAATTAGAACCGCCGTTATGCACACATGACTTTTCCAATGCTAAGTCTATGTAATGGGGAAGCCTTTACATAGGCTGAAAGGGAAAAGGTTCGAGCCCTTATAAACCGGCCTGTGGTGGACCGATTTAGATGCATGCGGTTTCGATTTTTATGAATAAAAAATTTTTTGCGATTTTTCCATGAAAAAAATTTCGGGGTTACCATGGGAGGTCCCCCTAAAGCCCCCCACCCCCCAAAACTGAAAAATCGGATCTCAGGATCTGCCGATTCGATTTTCACCAAAATTTATATGCATAGACAGTGGGCCAAGAGCTCTCGCACCGCGCAAGAAGCACGTCTCTAGGTCGACCACGGGGTCCGTGGCAAGGGTCCAAAAATGGGGGGGGTAAAATATATTTCACCCAATTAAAAATGAAATACCACCACGTTCTTCCTCTCCTCAAGCGCTATGACCAGAGTATAAAAGTTTTGTCAATACGCCACAATCGACCCGAGTTACGTAGAGTTGAAAATTGCCATAATGCTAAGTCTATGGGAGGAATTCTGAAATATTGTGAAAGGGGAAAATTTTTGCTATTGAATATAGAGCCATGAAACTGCGGCCATCGACAGACCCCCCAGGGACACGCTTGCAGTAGAAGTGGTTTGCGTGTATCTCAATAAGACCCGCCGTTACGCACACATTATTTTTCCAATTACTTTCCAACATTACTTTGGCTGTCAGGGAATCAGACTCTCTCTCTCGAAGTCGGTGAAGCATCGACTTAATTAGCACTCTTACTCATTTGCATTAATTGCACTTCTGAAATTACATTCTGGTAGGAAATTGTAAGCTGAAATTAAAATAGATAGGAAAGTTGCATAACTTAAAATAACTATTAATAAAATTAGGATAAACCTTACAACTTCATGCAATTCACAGACCCTTTGTTCTCAACTTCACCGGAAGCTTCACAACAACATTAAATGCAGCGCTCTTTCAAATCGCTAACTGCACATTATAGAGTCTCTGTCTTTTTGGAAACATAAATTGTAGACCCTACTTAGACGACGAAGTAGCGAATACTCACTATGATTTTGTAGAACAACTACTACAGAAGAAGGTTTCAAATAAACTTGCATGCACGCACTTGTGCTCCAAAATCACCACCACTTGTGGCTAAACTAAACAGAAAACAAATAACAATAAATTAGAATGGCTAACGAATAGCATTTTAGTTACCTAATCTCTAAATCGTCTGTACACAGCAAAGCGAAGCCTAGAACATCAGTATAATCTGAAAGGTGTCTACCACCGGCTAGAGAGCTAATTTTAAACACGCAGCGTAAACTCGGAACTAACTCCTCACGAACTCCTGAAACGCAGCTTAATGTTGCTTCTGAACACACTTAAATTTTGCATACTACATCATTAAAATTTACATTCCGGCAAGAAAATGAAATCAGAAGGGAAAGGACAATCAAATTACACATAATTTGTTAGAATAAAATGTCTTTACAACATAACTCTTTATACGGGCTGAACAAGATTTCCACAATACAACAGTATTGCAACTATGAAAGAATTAGCCATTACTTATAACGGAGAACTTATTGTTATAGAATTTATAGCGCATAAATATAAGACATCCACACAAACACAACCCAGGAAAGAAAAATAACATCATATTAAGCAAGAAAAAAAAAAAAAGAAAACGAAAAGAAATAACCCCAATTTTGTAGAGGCAGTTCCTACCTAGAAGAAGGTAAAGGCAGCGCAATCGAAATCTTATCTAAACTCGCAACTTTACAATTGAAAAACCTTCCACTTGCAACCAACAAAACAGTGTATTCCAAGCAAAATCAGTAGCACTCCTGGAAGCAGTAAAATACAGGACAAATGGATAAAGGACTGAAAAAATAGAAAAATGTCTGCCGACATTTTACACTGCATCGGGAATTCTAAACACATGCTGCTTTTACAATTTTTGTAATTTTGCTGTTGAACTGCATACAGCATAAGTTCATAGAAAATGAGGCTTAATAATAAAGCTAAAAAGACGAAAAGAAATGGATTAGCAGGCTTGAGTAGAACAGACTGGAAGAATGCGAGCTCAACGAGAGCGTAGAAAAACCTTAAGAAACCCTTTTGGGTGAGCGTTTGGAAATTAGAAATTCCATTCATCAAGGAGTGAAAGAAACAGTTAAACAGGTGAGAATACTTGTTGATTAGAATAGTTTTGCTGCCTGCGGCATGACCGAAATTCCAGATATTTCTGAGACATCAAAACATCCATATCACGACTAAACCAGATAAGACTAAGCGCTGTGTTCATCCTCAAACAATACTGTCAAATTTGAAATTTAAAATTCAGAATTTCACGTTCTTTACATATCTTAATGTTAATTTCTAAGCTTAAAATTACTTAGATATTTGCAAGTACAGCAAAATTACAGCTCTGGAGATTTTTTGAATATCTCGTTAATTATATAATAAAATAGATGCATAGTGCCTAAAAACGGACATATTATTAGTTCTAATAACAAACTATTGCCGTGTAAAGAATGTATAAGGTATTTCTCCCGTCTTCTTAACACGCCTTCGTGGTGCAGTGGTCAGCATGCTCGGCGCGTATTCGGGAGACCCGTCGTTCGAGTCCCGGAGAAGGCATTGTTCATTTTTCACATCTCCTGCTTCGAAATAACTTAATGACCCCACAAATGTAGAGCAGTAAAAATCTGCTAGACCTATGCTAAAACACTTTCAAATTTCTTTATCTTATTCTTTACCAAAGTTAGAACGTAGGAATTTAAATCTTTTGATTCATAGCGCGTTATTAAAAAGACACAGAGACACAGGATTTATCTTTATTCTTGTGAGAATTCTGTAAAGCAGTTTCGTTCGCAACAACTTCAACACTACAGATGAAACAACTACAAACTCCTAATATTCTCAATCCATATTTGGTTTTGTATACAGCAGGGCGAATTTATCTCGAATTTCTGTGATTATTTTTCGTTATATTTGGTTTATTTGATTACACCTGGTTACAAATAAAATTCTTCGTTAAATTTTGGTTAACTAAATAAAATTTATTTTTATTTTGGGTTCCATTCGGTTTTCTATACAGCAGTAAATTTTTATTTTATTTTTGGTTGCATTTAGTTTTGTGTACAGCAGTAAATTTATCTCGAATTTCTGCGATTATACTAGCGAAACTGAATTAATTTTTCAAAGTTTACGCGGATATCGAAAAATCCAAGTTTTTATTCTTCCAATTATTTTTATACTTTTTTCAATTACTAGTTTATTAAAACAATCTGTGCTGCATTTTTTTAGAATTCCCTCAAAAATGCATTAGAAAGCAATTTTCTTCTCAAATCCAAATCCAAAGAACCTTTAACTAGCCCAGTTTTAATGGACATTTTAAATAAAAATAAAACACAAATGTCATTTCCCGAAGTGAAACGAAGTCCTCTTCTGTTGCCTGTCAATGCAGGAAAATAATTTTGACGCCGAATGATTTCTTTTAAGAAGCAATGTAATCGAGAAAAATTTCGCGTTTCATATTTCAAAGCAACGTTCCCGAATACAAATGGACTTTTTTTCCCCATAACCTGTGTATTCACGGACAGAATAAAAGGCAGTTTTTTCTAAAACGGATTGTAAAATGCATTTAAAGTAGATTCACAAGACACTTTTTTGTGACATGCCTAAGTATGAATGTATGCATGTATCTAGCACAGCTCTAAAAAGATGACCCGTAGAACGTTGAAATTACGTGTGAGACTGCTTTAACGTCTAACTACAAGTAATATTGCCAACACAAAGACTAGGAAATTTAGACTTTGTTATTTTATTATTTTTGTTTAAAATTCACGAGCAATGAGGTAAAGAGAACGTACACAGAAAAAAGGTTTTCATTTTACCGAAATTATTTCGGTTTTCATTTTACCGAATTATTTATTCGGTTTTCATTTTACCGAAATTAAATTGCCAATTTTAAAACATTTGGGGGGGGGGAGGCTTCTGGATTGTATCAAAGAAAGAATTCATTTTTTTCTTACAATATTTTAAATTTTTAGAAATTTGGCAAAATTTCAACTAAATTTCAATTTAGGATAGTTTTTTGCAAGAGATTAATGGCAGCCATGCAACGTTTTATGAATCTTCAAAAAGTTGGAGAAATCGCAGGAAAATCTTATTAATTTCTTTTATAATTATTAAAATCTCAAATGGTGCACTAGTCCAAAGAAAACTCTTAACGTACCTTCTGAGGTAATTCGGAGGAAACTCCATGAGGTAATTTGGAACATTTTAGGCCTGAAAGCAAGAAGCGTGTTCAGGTAATTTGGGGGTATCTGCATCTTTGAGGTAATATTACTATTATTCGCAAAATTTATCCGGAAGTAGGTACTTCTTCCCGACATTAAATATATACTGAGAAATACATAAAATGTGCTTACCTTACCTTACCTTACATAATCTTATTCAGCTGAAGCAATTCGTTATTGTTCCGGATTTTCTGTGAACAATTCCTTCTACGAGATAAATCTCTTTAATGCAGCTTTAAAGGCTTCAGATGCACTTGCCTTTGACACAAAACATACAAATATGCAAACATACATTTTATGTAAAATTACTTTTCTTTGGTTACAGTACCTCATCAAAAATGGACCACATAAATCCATTCCAATAAATTAAAACGATAATCTGGTACATCCCTGTCTGATGGGAGATTTCCCGTTATTTGTTTACACACAATTTATTTTTAAAGGATATAATACAATCGTGTACAACTTCATGACAAATGAACAGACCATTTAATGGCCAAAACTGTTCGTGCGCGTGACTCTGTAACGCGGTTGCACCAACATGCCTTCTTCTTCTTCATATAATATTTATTAACTAATAACATATATTTGCGAATTTCAGGTAATATTGCCAGATGTTTAGCAAAATAAGTAAGCTTTTTCTTACCTAAACGACCTCTGAGAACAACGAAGTCAGAATCCGCGAAGGGATTCAGATGCTTGAACTTACTTTAATGTAACACAGTTCCATGCCGTCAGCACACTAATTGCTCCTCACAATCTTTGTAAGGGGATTTTTCAAGTTATTCACAAACCTGAAACTATAACTAATAACACATAAAATAGTTATATAATCATTACTCAATTTAAGTAAATTATGTGAAACGTTATTCACTTTTATCTCAGATAGTTACTGTCCGAGTTGGATACTCACTGCCCACCAGAAATGCTGGACCACAACACCACAATTTATGATGCACTAGCTCATCAGGATCTACGCTCCGTGACTGGCGATCTGCAGGAGTCACTGCTAATTTCAAGGCGATAAGGACTTTTTTCATCAACTTTGATAATAACACAGTTACACATTGGGAATCATTCGGCTCTTAAGTGAAGCAACTCTTGATTTGCTCAAGATTAACCTTACCAATGTTCTCCCAGAAGAATTGATGGACTGCTGCTCTGAAACGACATTTGGAAGCGTACGCAAAACCATGGATTTCAAAAGTTTCGGCCTTATCAACCACTACACATCTGCCAACGTCAATGATATTTACGCTCTTCAGTGTCACCAGAAATTGACGCCAGTCCTCATTTTACGCAGCAGAAAGTCCATCACTCCAATTAATTTTAAGACGCCGCAATTTATGCATAAAAATCTTTCCTTTAGCTATAATCGGGACAAGAAGACCCAAGGAATCAAATACTCTGGCAATCGAAGACATCTCATAGTATTATATGATATACTAACCCTCTATTTTGAAGGGAATGCAATTCTTTATTGTCTTCCATGACATGCCCAAGGTTTTCATTTCAATCGGATCGAACAAATTGTATTCTTTCTGATTTACAGACAGTTCAGAATGATTTGTGCACATTTATGCAACTGCATGCCTGCTGTTTCCAAAACCGCTATAAGCTGATGTTGTAATTCTTTGGCCTCTTCTAACGTGGATGCTTCGCATCATCCATAGAAATTTTCCCATAACGCTGGTGCTTGCCGTTGGAAAATTACTCTCTTCATCTAATGTTTTAGTGTCCTTGTTGCTAAGAGGGGAGCACAGACAGTGACATACATAACGGTTAACAGCTCATAGAATTTTGGTGGCTCATTGGCACTTTCACTCCACAAGATTCTTTGAAGGCGGTATTCACCTTCATCTCTCAGTAACATTCTATACATCTTTTTCACATCGGCCATTAAGGCATATATGTGATTTCTAAATCCAATTATTATCGAAAATAAATCCTTTTGTATAACTCAACCATTTTAATAGAGAGATTTGAGTGAAATACCGTTATATTCTATACCGTTATAATGGAGAGAGTTGAGCTGAAAATATTCATTTAACAACACTAAAAACGACTCTTAAGTTAGTACTATTTTTTTCTGATTTATATACTTGCACACCACTTCAGACTCTTTCTCTTCTTTAACTTTCTTCGTATGTCATATTTCAATATACCCACAAATGAAGTCACAATATAAAGAGAGATATTTTGGTCTCTCAATAAGGGAAGCCACACAGATATGAGTTTTTTAAAAGCAATGCCCCTAGGCTGTCCTAAATACAGAGAGACATCTTAAAGGGACACTGTTACTGATAGAAACAGATTAAGAAATCCTAACTTGTAGCTTTAGAGCACCCTACTATATCTGATAATATTACAACTCTTAGTTCAGGTCCATGGATGAAAGAGCTCCAAGACATGAAGATAGCATTTTAAAATGTGGGTAGACACTCACAACCTGTTCAGCATGTAGCATTCATTATTTTAATTAACCAAATTATTTTTAGTTTGAACTTTCCTATCGATATCTCAAAGTTTCAGTTGCTGCCCGAATTTAGCGCGAGCGAGATATTTATGCAAATCGCATATATCTGTTAGCAGTTTAAAAGGCAGGAGTTAACGAGTTGAAAAATCAGAGTCTTGGATTTATCGCCGTAAGGCTGTGCACGCAAGGATTTCCTCTGTCTACTGAAAGGTCGCCTTCATAGGCAATTGCAATTACTACTTCTTGCTAGTGAAATTCGCATTTATTGCATTTCACTAAGAGTTAGGCTTCCCTCACCCTCCTACTTAAGGTTAAGTTAGGTATTTGAATTGTTAACACACTTTATTTCATATATTATTTTAGTTCAGCCCAAGTAGTGGCTTACTCTCAAGTTGGAGAGTTGTAATTATCTGAATTAAAGGGTCCTTTAAACCCTCCTTCTGACTTTGTAGTTCTTCAACACTAAAGGACATAGCCTAGATTTGCTCATTGTCCTCCACATAGGGTTTCACAGCTTATGCTCAGTAAGAAGATTAAGAGATTGAAGGAGAAACCTTATAAGCATTGTCAGATGTGTGTAAACACTAACAAGCTGTTCAGCATTGTCAGATGTGGGGAAACTGTCACAATCTGTTTAATTACTCTTTGGAGTTGACGCGATAGGAAAACTTAAGACAGTTCAGCTAACATGTCAGTCGACGTGATCAGAAACTTACGACTTGTGCACTTGTAGCCACAGAAACTTTAATTGGTGGGACTTCAATTGGTGGGACCTTATCAGGGAAAGTACCTGATAAAGAGATATAATTAACCAATGCTATGCTGGTAACTTCCCTTTCATTAAAAGAAATGTATTTTTCTGAAATGGGAAATTTGGATTCTTTAACGATAGAATATCCTTGAGTACAAAGAACTAAATCAAAACTGTACAAGGGCTCTAAGGAACATTTTTAAAGACTGTCAAAGCTGATGATGATAAACGTTTTCTTCTCGGTTTACCATGGCTTGACGTTCATTTACCTTTGCCAGATAATTTTAAACTGCCACTAACATGGTTACAAGTTACCAACTGTAAGCTTAAAATTGAGAATTTATATAAGGAGTACGGAGAAACGTCCAAAGAATAATTATTTCCTTCTATCTTAACGAGGTTTCGCCTGTTAAGATAGAAGCAGGCATTATTTTGGCATAGCAGCTGATATACGCAAAGTGTTTTTGCAAATAAGTCTCTATAAAAAAGATAAGAGATTTCTGCCGATTTCTATGGTACAATGAAGATGGGAAGCTCAAACATTAGCGTCGTTATAGAAATGCTATTCGTATTTCTTGTAGCCCGTTCTTCCTTGGATCAACTATCCGATACCATTTAGAAAGGGAACTAGATGAAGGCACGCAAGGAAACGAAAAGTATTCTGAACATATTATCCAACAACTGATGCTCAGCTTTGATGTGGATAATTGCTTTACCATCCTCAAAATTGATCAAATCAGACCTGAAGCAATTTATTGAAGTTGCAACTGAAATTATGACTGAAAGAAAATTTGATGAGGGTGGGAGCACACTAACCCAACTGAATGTATAGCAAGTCCAAACGACATTCTAGGAATGATGTGAAACAGACTTTATGATACTTTTTTCATAAAAATTCCTGATGTGAAAGAAGTAACGACTGTAGTAATCACCTAAAGAAGTATTTTAGCTGTTTCGAACAGTCTTTCCTCCTCGCGGCATAACTGTCGCAGACACTGCGTTTACAAATCTGGCTTCAAAACTTGTGGAAATTTAAAAAATTAGCTGGGATGAAGAAGTTAATATAAAAAATAAAGTCAAGATTTTTAAAATAGCTAAATGAGCTTAAAAATTTGCAACAGAATAAGGTACCAAGATGGTCCACTGTGATGCAGGACTCGAGCATATTTTATTACATTTTTTCTGTGATGCGAGCAAACCTGCTTATTCGACTGTAGTCTTTCTGCGAGTTGGTAGGGAAACCATTGCTCATGTACAATTGGTGCAAAGTAAAATTAGAATCGTTCCTTCTTAAAGAAGCAAAAATTGCTAGGTTGGAACTTCTTGGTGCCACTATTTCTGCTCGCCTTTCCTCGAAGGTCATGAAAGTGTACCAAAAACGATGATGTTAATTTTTGCACTGACTCTACAACAATATTAGCTCGGCTAAAAAGAAAAGAATCTTGGAGTGTATCTGTTCAGAAAAGTGTTACAGAAATTAGAGTCTGACACCTCTTCAAGCATGGAGACACGTTACTGGATTTTTAAGACTTGCAAATTTGCCGAATAGCGGTTGTTCAGTGCAACAGTTATGCAATTCAAAATGGTGGAAAGGTCCCAACTGATTGTACCTTACCGAAACAGAACTAGATGTCAATCAAGAAGAAGTATTTAAAGAGAAAAATAGAGAAATAGTATCTTCTATGGTAAATATTCAAGTAACAGAATCTGGAGCAATTACTTTTCCTCCTACAGTAGATATATCAGTGTAGTGGCATGGATTCTGCGTTTTCTCTGTACAATTTCATGTGAAAACAAGTTAAAAAGGTAATTTGGGTTATCAAAAATTCAAAAAAGCAAAAGTTCTCTTTTTAATTTCATACAGTTAAGGACTTTTCAAGACAATAAGTCTCTTATCAAAACGCAAGCCTTTAGAGATAAAGAAGGACTTCTGAGAATACGAACCAAACTTTTGAACTGTCCTGAAAAAGAGGATGTCAGATACCCAATTCTTTTACCTGACTGTGCTGTCTTCCTCAAGTCAATCCGTGAACAGCATGAAAAAGCAATGCATGCTGGTTCTTCAATCTTATTTGTCATGCTTAATGAGAGTTTTTGGATTCTTAAGACTAAAAAAATTAGTAAAACAAGTTCTTTCTAAATGTGTAACATTTGCACCGCTACCTAGAGACAGTTACTCACACAAGAGTCTTTGAGGTATCTGGTATTTATTATAGTGGTTCTTTTTACCTAAAACTCAAGGTAAAGCTTGGATAACATTACTCACTTGCGCCTTATACCGAGCAGTCCATTTCGGATAGTCCAATCACTCACTATACATGCGTATATTCATGTCTTCAGACAATTTATTGCAAGAAGAGGCAGGATTTCAATTCTTAAATCGGATAACAGCTCGAGCTTTCTAGGAACAAACAGTGTTAGAAGTATAAGCTGAACACGATCTTGTGTGACTGCGAATCAATAATAAATGCTAGACAGCTGACCTACATGCAGGATGACCCGTGTTAATTTGTACCCCTGACACCAGGAATGTTTATTCGTGGAGGCAAGAACAGTAAGACTACAGATCTCCACAATGCAGACTGATTTTCCTTGATAAGCAAACGCATAAGAGTACTTCCAGAAGTTAAGTGAAAATCTTAAGATTTAGATAGAAATTTAAAAATGCGGATCTTGCTGTTTAATTGACAAGGGAGTAAGAAGAAATGAGGTTTTAAACGTTAAGGATATTCTATTGGGCATGATCGTATCTGATGCATCGACTGGCCTCTTGGAATAATTTTAGAAATTTGTCCCGGAAAAGATGGTGTTCCGAGAGTTGCGAGACTAAGAATGTACAAGGGTGAGAGGTTATGTTCCTTTTCAAAGACTATGTGTAAAAGTGTAAAAGCAAAACCTAATGTTGATATCTTGAAGTTGTTAGAACAACTTTCAGTTCACTTCCTCACCACTAGATGGCTGCACTAGCAGGAAGCAGTTCAACTGTAACTTTGAACTGAGATCAATATTGATGAACCTACTTAAATAATTTGGTATCTAGTCATAAAGCCAATAATTGGTGACCCGAGTGTGCAGGACACTACAATGTGCATAATCTTAACGCATCCACATAATTTCCAGAGTAGAAGAGACTTTCTGCGATTTTAGTGTTTCCGGACAATGTGCTAAACATTTCAGAACAAGTATCTTGTGGTTATTGAATGTTTTGGTACAGCTTGAGTATAGGACCCCATTGGCGATTTTCAGCTTGGCGCACTTTTTAGACGGTATTTTTCTGGTAACTCAGTGAAGTCTAGAATACTCCATTTCGGCAACCCTGTTTGTATTTTTGCTAAATCTTAAATATTGATGTATTCAACAAATTTCTAGAAATTGTAAGGGGCATAAATTGGGCAGAGTATAGGATTTCTTTGTAAACTTTACTAAATTTCCGGCATTTGTTTACTGTATTTTTAATGTAAACATGTATTCTGAACTCCTGTTTTGTTTTACAACTTAAAACTTGCATTTTCAATATTACTGCTTAAAATATGCATCCATGTACTTGTGTATTTTCAAACTTTTCTTTCTTTTTAATTTAAACATGCGTTCTTAACTCTTATTTTCATGTTTTTAATTTAAACATGAATTCTGAACTCCTATTTTCGATTTTACAGCTTAAAATTTTTATTTTCAGTATGACTGCTAAAAACATACCTCCACTTATTAATTTATTTTCAGTTTTACTGTTTAGATATATATTCTAAATTTGTGTTTAAAATTTTTCTTGTTAAAATGTGCATTCGAACTTCTATTTTCAATTTTAACTGCTTTTCTAAGGCTAAACTTGTATTTTCAATATTACTATTTAAAATAATATGCCTCCACTTACTCATGTACCTTCAAATTTGCTGTTTAAAGATATATTCTAAAATTTTTTGTGGTTAAAGCATACTTTCTAACTTGTGTTTTCAATTTTAACTGCTTTCCATAGCTTGGCGACATTTTCGGTCGCCAAGCCAAAAAATCGCCAATGGGGTCCTATACTCAAGCTGTTCCAATGTTTTTTCGGATATAAGAAAGTGAAGCACAAAAATGCCTGATACAAATAGTCATGGCAGTGACGTGCAGCTGGAAGCAAGCAAAGTGAGTGTAAAGATTCCCCCATTCTGGATTGATAGGCCAGAGATATGGTTCTATACTGTTGAAGCCCAATTTAAAATTGCAGGAATTACGTCAGAAGAAACTAAATTTAGGTACTTAGTGGCTCAGCTGGATCCTAAGTTCGTTGAAAATATATGGGACATTATCAAAGATGAAACTGCAACTAAATATTCAGCAGCAAAAGAAAGGCTAACAAACTTATTTAAAGAGAGTGAAAATAAGAGCATCAAACGATTATTGACTGGTTTAGAACTTGGCGATATGAAGCCAAGTCAACTACTTCGAAAGATGAGAACTCTTGGTGATAATAACGATGTGTCTGATAAAGTGTTAGGTACTCTGTGGATGGAAAAGTTGCCTGACGCAGTCAAAAATATCCTTATAGTCAGTGATGAGAGTCTCGAAAAATTAGCCACAATGGCTGATAGAATTGCTGAAATGGGTCCACGCATGGAACTTGCAAGTAATGATTCCCCCACAGTTAATGAACTCCTCACCAAAATATCTGCTTTGGAACAGCAAATAGCTTCGCTCAGTGTGCAACGTTCCAGATCCCGAACTCATAGTCCCAGCCACAGCTATAGGAGTCGCAGCAGATCCCGGAAACGGTATAAGCCAAAAGGTAAACTGTGCTATTTCCACTTTGCTATTCCATTTTTGGCAAAAAGTGTTTTCCGGAAAAGTGTACACCTCCATGCAGCTGGAAACAGACGTAAAACTCCAGCCAGCAGTAGATTCAGCGGCTAGCTCTGCTGCTAAACACATGAATAGCCATAGGTTAAGGTTATTTGTAACGGATAGAAATTCAGGACTAAAGTTCTTAGTGGACAGCGGAGCAGATGTATCATTGCTGCCAGCAAATTCTACAACAAAGGGAACTTGTGATTACAAATTATATGCTGCTAATGGGACAGAAATAACAACTTTTGGTATAAAGGTGCTTACTTTAGATTTAGGACTGAGATGCCGATTTCAATGGCTGTTCATCGTTGCCAAGGTAAGCAAAGGCATATTAGGTGCCGATTTTTTAAACCAATTCCATTTATTAATTGATATAAAAAAGAAACAGTTAATCGATGGCATTACTCAACTTAAAGTTTCAAGTGATATAATGTCAATTGGTGTTGATCATGTTATATCTACCTTAAATAATTCTTTCAAATTTGCTGAATTGTTACGTCAGTACCAAATATCACTAAACCGAATGTGCTAAATAAACGAACAAAGCATAATGTTAAACACTATATTTGTACAAATGGCCAACCTGTATATTCTCGTGCACGACAGCTAGATGCAAAAAAACTGAAACTAGCAAAGCAAGAATTCCAGTTTATGCTTGATAATGATATTATCCGACCATCAAAATCCCAGTGGGTCAGTCCTTTACATTTAGTAAACAAAGAAGACAGAACACTTAAACCTTGTGGGGTCCCAGACAGGTATCCCATACCAAGGATAGAAGATTTTCATCTCATTTTGAGTGGGAAATCCATTTTCTCCAAATTAGATCTCCTAAAAGTTTATTACCAAATCCCAATTGCAGAAGAGGATAAGCCCAAAACAGCTATCATTACTCCATTTGGGTTATTCGAGTTTAATGTCATGAACTTTGGACTTAGGAACGCACCATCAACGTTTCAGCATTTTGTACATGAAGTATTCCAAGGCCTTGATTTTGTGTTCCCTTACTTGGATGATGTATTAATAGCCTCATCATCAGAAGAGGAGCATAGTAAACACCTAAAACTAGTGTTTGAAAGATTAGACAAATATGGTTTATGCATCAATATATCGAAATCTGTGTTTGGAGTTGAAGAAATAGAATTTCTGGATATCTCATAAATGCTGCAGGTTCAAGACCTCTCCCTGCAAAAGTGCAAGCAATTTTGAATTACCAATTGCCAACAACAATTCATGATTTACGTACTTTCCTAGGTATGGTAAATTTCTACCGCAGATATCTTAAAAATGCAGCAGAAACACAAGCCATTCTCCACGAGATGCTTAAAGGTGCTAAGAAAAAGGATAAATGAAAAGTCCCATGGACAGAGGAAGCAAAATTGCAGTTCGAAAAGTGCAAAACAGATTTGGCTAACACTGCTTTATTAACATTTCCCAAACTTGATTGCCTATTATCCTTGTGTACAGATGCCTCAAACTGGGCAATAGGCTCAGTGCTCCAGCAATTGGATGAAAGAAGCTGGAAACCCATTGCTTTCTACTCAAAGAAATTAAATGAAGCACAGAGGGCATACAGCACGTATGACCGAGAGCTATTAGCAATCTATCTCTCCATAAAACAGTTTAAGCATTTGTTAGAAGGTAGGGAGTTTACAATCTTTACTGACCATAAACCTCTTATTTTTGCTTTTAAGCAAAATAATGAAAAAGTATCACCAAGGCAGTTGAGACATCTACAGTACATCTCTCAGTTTACCACTAACATCCAGCACATTATAGGCAAAGAGAATATTGTGGCAGATACCCTGTCTCGAGTTGAAGAGATTGCTGTTATCGACTATGAAAAGATTGCACTGGAACAAGGTCAGGATGAAGAGCTGAGACAGTTAATGGATGGAGATACTTCATTGATTTTCAAAAGCTATAAGCTCTCTTCTGGACACATCTTATGGTGTGATACCTTCCAAGACAAGATTCGTCCCTACATACCTAAACCATCTCGAAGAAAGATATTCAAGCATATACATGGTCTTTCGCACCCTGGCATCAAATCTACAGTTAAGCAGATGACTTCCAGGTTTGTATGGCCAAATATCAAAAAAGATTCAAGTGAATGGGCCAGATGTTGTGTTAGTTGTCAGCGAGTCAAGGTGACCAGACACACAAAGTCAAAGTTGGGAGAATACCAAGAAGCAGACTCCAGATTCAGTGTGGTCCATATCGATTTAATAGGACCATTGCCTCCCTCAAACGGAAAAATTTACTGCCTTACATGTATCGACAGATTTTCTTCTTGGGTTGAGGTGATTCCATTGGAAGACATTACAGCAGAATTAGTTAGCAGAGCATTTTATGAAAACTGGATATACCGATTTGGAGTTCCAAACAGAATTGTGACAGACCAAGGGAGACAATTTACATCACAACTGTTTCAAAATTTGGCTGTTATATGCGATGCAAAGATTTGCCACACCACACCCTATCATCCCCAATGTAATGGGAAAATAGAGCGTTTCCATAGAACCCTAAAATCTGCAATTAAAGCTCACAACTCAATCAAATGGACTGAAGTTCTACCTACAGTGCTTCTTGGCTTCAGAGCAGCTATTAGAGAGGATGGTAACCATTCTCTTGCTCAAATGGTGTATGGAACCAACATAAGGATTCCAGGTGAATTTTTTGACCCGCCAACTCGTGAAATAGAGCCTGATAGTTTTGTGAATAAATTGCAAAAACATATGGCACTCATCAAACCAGTGAAAATGCAAAGTGCACCACAACAGAAAGTGTTTGTGCACAAAGATTTAGATTCTTGTATACAAGTGTTTATTCGAGTGGATAGAATCAAGAAGCCACTTGAACCAGCCTATGAGGGACCATTTCCAGTGCTGGACAGGCAGGAAAAATATTTTTCTCTGTCAATTAAAGGGAAACCAGTGAAAATTTCTGTAGATAGACTTAAACCTGCATATACCTTAAATACAGAGACTGTGCCTGCAGATTCTAACCTAAGCATTGCTGATAACAAACCGTCAGTTATTAAACCCACCTCCGAAAGTAAAGAGGCAAGGCCTGCGACAAAATCTCGTTCAGGGAGAGCAATATACCTTCCTGTGAGATTCAGACTCTGATTTATACTATTCCTTTATTTATTACTCTTATCTGTATTATTTCTGCTATTATTGCATGGGTATAACTAAATTTAGTGACTGCATAGGTTTAGCGGTAGTAATCTACATGATGGGATACTCTGCCAAGGAAGTGTATATATTTCAGTTTGGTAGCGAAGTATAAATTGTTATGTACTATTAGTAATTCTACAAACTGAGTACTATATATTTCATTTTTCTGTTTAGTGTTGCCTTATTCAACTTAGTGATCAAACTGCATCCAATATTTATAATCTTTGGAAGTAATTATGTATATTGAATGGGAATGATTTATTTCTTCCAAAGGGATATGTAACTAAAAGTTAAAATATGTGTTTCTAGAAATAGTTGCATTGATAGTCAAAGTCATGAGTGAATAAAATAAGAAACATGCATTGAATATTTAATATGTCTACTATGCAATATGAATATTTTAATAATACTGATCATATTTTCATTGCTGTTAGCTATTTCATGTCACTGAAAAGCATAACACATTGAATAGTTCATTTAAACCCATATGTGGAGTATATATATTTATTAATTGTGGTATATATTTATTATTATAGTAGCATGAAATGCATAGAGTATTGAATGTGGTATATACAAATGTTTTCCAGCATCTTGAAAGTCATGATATTTTAATTGTAATTTGTACTTTGATTTTCTACAAAATAACTTTGAGATACCTGATACAACGTTTAGTAATTGATTCCTTTATGTTTTTATGTGAAGTGAAATTTGATCATAAGGTATAATGATCATGTTGTGCTATTACTGTCATGGCAATTCATGTATCGTAACTTACTTACTGGTGAGGGAGTGATGTTAGAACAACTTTCAGTTCACTTCCTCACCACTAGATGGCTGCACTATGCAGGAAGCAGTTCAACTGTAACTTTGAACTGAGAGAGTGTCTGTCTCTCTGTCAGTTGTTAACCATGTGTTGTACTTAGCATGTGGAGATTGTATTAATAAAACTTCTAAATCATTTAATTTAGTTTTTGCTGATTTATTTTATAGAAAGTTAATTCAAATGAAGCTGAAGCCAAGTCGATGTAATGTATCAGGATCATAATCAATATTGATGAACCTACTTAAATAATTTGGTATCTAGTCATAAAGCCAATAAAGGCTTCTAGAAAAAGTGACATATATGTCAGAACTCTTTCAGACTCTTCTGTTGAGACAACACTGATACCGTTCATGTGAGACACCCTCCCAAGAGAAACACAAGAATTTCTTATTGAATGGATTTATGAGCATTTTTTAAAAAAATTTTTAAACTTTTGCAATTGTATAGTACATAAGTTTTACCTTCCCAAGCTTGAAAAGAATGCATATTCAAAATTTGAATTGCGAAGTTCAGTTTGTAATTTCACTTTGCAAGGTGGGAGTATGTTAAAGATCGTACAATATTTAATATCGTTATTTAAACTTAACTACTACTTAACCTATGATTTTCAACCTATGTTTTTGTTATTACTTTTCTTTGCTGCTGAACGGCAACAATTATTATTGTTATTAAGTGAATATGCTTTCGTTTTTACATAATGTTTAGAACGGAATGAGCTGTAAGTAGAAAGTATGCCTTCTTATTTAGTTTTAAGAAAGGCTCTTTTGCACCGTTTTCATGATTCAATGTTTACTTTAGACATAGCGATAACTCACTTAATGTCTTCTGAAGATTAGTTACACTAAGGCGATTGCAAAGAATATATCTAAACTTTCTAACATGTACATTTAAAGATGTTGAAGTTGGTATTTAAGTACTTGCCATGCAGTAAAATTTTTATATATAAATATTACTCTTACTAATAAAGTTAAATAATTGAACCAAGCAGAATAGAAAATTCACTGAAAAGAATTAGCAATAAAAATAAATCAGTAATAATAATTAGAAAAAAGAAACTGCCAGCTCAAAAAAAAAAATTCAAAATTGAGGAAGCATTTAACAATGGATATGAACAAATTAATTTTACAATAAAAATCTAAATCAACTGAGAATTAATTAATTGTAAAAGTGAATGTTTAAACCAGGGGTTCTAAACGTTTTTCTCGCTAAGAGTACATTCTAGAATAACTGTTGAACAGCGTTCACCATTTACTTTTGTTCAAGGTGAATTTATAGTTAGATAGAGTCAAAAATACATGCACATAAATAACGAGATCGGTCGCATTTCCTTATGTGCCAGTATCTGTGTTGCACACAATTTCTAGTTCATGAAAAATGAGAAAACATTCACATCTAATTTTAAAGAAAACTGAAGCATTTTTATTGTGATCGCATGTATTGTGTAGCCGCAGGCGCCATTGTGCCCTTCGGCACAGGGTTTGAGTACTCCTGGTTTAAACAATGGATAATTAGCACTATAGTATTATTTTTGTCAAAACAAAGACACACAATTAAAATGACTAAACTGAATTACACTCCGTCACTTACAAAACCAATAAAGACTGAATTTGTAATAACATCAGAGGTCATATGAACATATGTAAATACGACGTCATGTGCTACATTTACTACTCGAGTATATTATTCTATTCTTGTCTTGCTACTTTAGTTGAAAAATTTCTGGCAACATTGTTCCATCCATCAGTTAGTGTTAATTTTCTAATTTGATTTCAAGACATAGCTGTAAGTTTTTTACATAGTCTTTTATGAAAATGATTTACAATGGACAGATAACTGAGATTTCAGGGTCATATTGGATACATTGTCAAAATGCAGTTTCCTTACAATGTGAGAAATGGATTGCATTGTTGGTATAGTGAAAATGTTTTAAGAGATAATTTCGTTAATAACAAGCTACTTATCAATGAGAATAGAAAAAAGGTTTCCAGGATACCTGTGAAATAACAGCATATGTACTCCATTTTGAATGTTTCATCAGTATATATTAATCTATTACAGAATTTTTAATTTAAAAAAAATGTTTTGTGGTTTTTCTGTTACTGTACACGTGTAAAAATTCTCAAACCTTTTCATACACTTTGGTAGGCCTATGCGCGAAAATTTTTAATAATGGCACGAACAATTTCAAACTAATAATTTACAAAGTATGTTCTTTTATTTATTTATTTTATTTGCTGAAACCTCCATGCCGATTTTGTCCAACATTTTCAAATGTTAGCTTATATATAACCTTTATAATTTTTCTGCACACGCCGTTAAATAGACCTAAAATTATTCAGTTTGCAAAGGTTTACCTTATGTTAATTATCAGTGTCTTTCCTATCTTATTCTAATTTCAGCTTGCAATTTCCTGCCAGAATGTGATTTCAGAAACGCAGATAATGCAAATGAGAATGAGTACTATTTAAGTTGTGACTTAACAAACTTCAACAGAGAGAGTCTGATTTCCTGACTAGCGCGCGTTTGCCTTCTGGCTACATCTCTTAACTATTACTACGCTCGACCATATCTTAGGCCCTTGCTAGGCTTCGGCGATTTAATTAATATTTAGGGGCCAACTAATTAGATTTTGATAGCTTCGGCTAAGACTTACGAATAACTTTTTCCAAGTATTACAAAAATGTGAGTACCTAAAGGTTCATTTTTGAAATTTAAACAATACATTTTGCTTATAAAATCAAAGACCAATAAACTTAGGGATCTTTTACCATTGCAATTTTATTTTCTTTTTTCAGTCAACTCTAAATAATGTAACTTATTTTGACAACATGTGGAAGGTAAAGAAAGTGAAGTCACTTGACAAAGTTTTCTCCCATTTAAAAAAAAAAACCTAATACAAGAGGAGAGAACATAAAATTTTAACTATTAGTAATTAATTACTTTACTACACTTATTATGACTTCCGTTAATTCCTGCTTTAAAAAATAAATATTACATTTATTGTGATTTGCTTCAGTCCTACTTCCAAAAATTCAGACTATTAACATCTAAATTAATACCCATAAAACTGGTCTTTACCAATTACACTATAACTTACTGTTAATTTTCACCTTTTTTTAATGCATAAAAAGATGTCTAATATGCTTTGTTTAATTCTCCGTTAGCTGTTAACGGATGCAGAGCTCTCTCAATCTATATAATTACTGAGAAGAGCTCTTCATCCGTTAAATTTGCGCGGTCTGCAACGCATTTAATATAATACTTGAATGATTCAATTGCTGCTTCCCAAACACCTGCAAAATTGAGTGTCCCTGGTAAAACGAATTTCCATTCAATATTCTTAGCAGATAAATAATTAGATAGAGTTTAATTTGGGATTTTAATTTCGTTATGAAGTTTTTTTATTTCTTTCTTGGCACCACTGAAATTTGTGGCACTGTCGGAATATTATTTTGTACATTTCCTTCTACGAGATAAATCTCTTTAATGCAGCTTTAAAGGCTTCAGATAGATGCACATGCCTTTGACACAAAACATACAAATATGCATACATACATTTAATGTAAAATACCTGTTCTTTGGTTACAGTACCTCATCAAAAATTAACCACAGAAGTCCATTCCAATAAATTAAAAGGATAATCTGGTACATCTCTGCCTGATGGGAGATTTCCTGTTATTTATTTACATGCAACTGGTTTATTTTAAAAGGATATAATACAATCGTGTTCAGCTTCATGACAAATAAACAGACCATTTAATGGCCAAAACTTTCTGTGTGTGTGACTCTGTAACGCGGTTGCACAAACCTGCATTCTTCTTTTTAATATAATGTTCATTAACTAATAACATATATTTGCAAATTCCAGGTAATATTGCCAAATGTTTAGCAAAATAAGTACGATTTGTCTTACCTAAACGACCTCTGAGAACCAGGAAGTCAGAATCCGCGAAGGGATTCAGATCCTTGAACTTAATTTAATGTAAGTCAGTTTCATGCCGTATGCACACTAATTGCTCTTGACAATCTTTGTAAGGGGATTTTTCAAGTTATTCACAAACCTGAAACTATAACTAATAACACATAAAATAGTTATATAATCATTACTGAATTTAAATAAATTATGTAAAATGTTATAGTCAGATAGTTACTGTCCGAGTTTGATACTCACTGCCCACCAGAAACGCTGAACCACACCACCACAATTTATGATGCACTAGCTTATCAGGATCTACACTCTGTCACAGGTGATCTGCAGGATTCTGATGCGATGCTACTGTTCTTGAATTGTGGCCGCTCTATGCTGAGCAAACATCTTGAAGTCCATAGGTTCCTTTTGTATCCATGTCAGGACTGTCATTCAGTCTTTCCATACGGAGACTTGAGTCACTGCTGATTTCAAGGCGATGAGGACATTTTCACCAACTTTGATAATAAGACAGTTGCACATTTTGAATCTTTAGGCTCTTAAGAGAAGCAACTCTTGATATGCTCGATATTAACCTTACCAATGTTCTCCCAGAAGAATTGATGGACATGCAATAAACTGCTGCTCTGAAACCACGTTTAGAAGTGTATGCAAAACCATGGATTTCAACAGTTTCGGCCTGATCAACCACTACACATCTGCCAACGTCAATGTTATTTACGCTCTTCAGTGTCACCAGAAATTGATGTCGGTCCTGATTTTACGCAGCAGGAAGTCCATCACACCAATCAATTTTAAGACGCCGCAATTTATGCATAAAAATCTTTCCTTTGGCTATAATCGGGTCAAGAAGACCTAAAGAACCAAACACTCTGGCAATCGAAGACATCTCATAGTATATATCATACACTAGCCTCTACTTTGAAGGAAATGCAATTCTCTTTTTGATTTACAGACAGTTCACAATGATTTGTGCACCATTTATGCAACTGCATGACTGCTGTTTCCAAAACCGCTATAACCTGATGTTGTAATCCTTTGTCCTCTTCTAACGTTGAAGCTTCGCATCATCCATGTAGAGATTTTCCCATAACACAGGTGCTTGCCGTTGGAAAATTACTCTCTTCATCTAATGTTTTAGTGTCCTTGTTGCTAAGAGAGGAGCATAGACAGTGACATACATAACGGTTAACAGCTCATAGAATTTTGGTGGCTCATTGGCACTTTCACTCCACAAGATTCTTTGAAGGCGGTATTCACGTTCCATCTCTCAGTAACATTCTATACATCTTTTTCACATCGGCCATTAAGGCATATATGTGATTTCTAAATCCAATTATTATCGAAAATAAATCTTTTGTATAATTCTACCATTTTAATAGAGAGATTTGAGCGAAATACCGTTTACATTCTATACCGTTATAATGCAGAGAGTTGAGCTAAAAATATTCACTTAAGAACACTTAAACACGACTCTGAAGTTAGTACTACTTTTTCTGATTTATATACTTGCATGCCACTTCAGACTCTTTCTCTTCTTTAAGTTCCTTCGTATGTCATATTTGAATATACCCACAAATGAACTCACAATATAAAGAGAGATATTTGGGTCTCTAAATAAGGGACACCACACCGATATGAGTTATATAACAGCAATGCCCCTAGGCTGAAATAAATACAGAGGGTCATCTTTATGGGCCATTGTTACTGATAGAAACAGATTAAGAAATCCTCACTTGTAGCTTTAGAGCACCCTACTATATCTGATAATATTACATCTGTTAGTTCAGGTCCATGGATGAAAGAGCTCCAAGACATGAAGATAGCATTCTCTGATGTGGGTAAACACTCACAAGCTGTTCAGTATTTTCAGATGTGGGTAAACTGTCCCAATCTGTTCAATCACTCTTTGCAGCCGACATGAGAGGAAAACTTAAGACAGGTCAGTCAACGTGATAACAAACTTACGACTTGTGCTCTTGTAGCTACAGAAACTTTAATTCGTGGGACCTTATCAGAGAAAATACCTGATAAAGAGATATCATCAACCAATGCTATGCTGGTAACTTCAGTTTAATTAAAAGAAATAGATTTTTCTGAAATGTGGGAATTGGATTCTTTAGGAATACAACATCCTTGAGAACAAAGAACTAAATCAGGACTGTACAAGGCGTCTCTGGAACATTTTTTAAGAACTGTCAAAGCTGATGATGAGAAACGTTTTCTTGTCACTTAACCATGGTTCCTTTGCCAGATAATTTTAAACTGCCACTAACGTGGTTACAAGTTACCAACTGTAAGCTTAAAATTGAGAATTTATATGAAGAGTACGGAGAAGCATCCAAAGAATAATTATTTCCTTCTACCTTAACGAGGTTTCGCTTGTATAAATTTGGCATAGCAGCTATTTGCAAATATGTTTCTATAAAAAAGAGATTACTTCGATTTCTATAGTACAATGAAGATGGAAAGCTCAAACTTTAGCGTCATCGCAGAGATGTTATTAGTATTTCTTGTACCCCGTTCTTCCTGATACCATTTAGAAAGGGAACTAGATAAAGGCAAGCAAGAAAATGAAAAATATTCTCAAGATAATACCCAACAGCTGATGCTCAGCTTTGATGTGGGTAATATCTTTACTAACCTCAAACTTGAATATCAGACCTGAATTAATTTATTGACGTTGCAACTGAAATTATGACTGAAAGAAAATTTGACCAGGTTTGGAGTACACTAACCCATCTGAATATATAGGAAGTCCAACCAACATTCTAGGAATGATGTGGGACAGATATTATGATGCTCTTTGCATGAACATTCCTGATCTGAAAGAAGTAACGAAAGTAGTAATCACCAAAAGAAGTATTTTAGCTGTTTCGAACAAAGTCTTTCATCCTCGCGGCATAGCTGTTGCAGTGATACTGTGTCCAGAAATCTGTGGAAAGCTTGTGGAAACTAAAAAAATTTGCTGGAATAAAGAAGCAGAAATCTGGAGCGATTACGTTTCCACCTACAGTAGAAATATCAGAGTAGCGGCATGGATACTACGTTTTCTTTACACCATTTCACGTGAAAGAGAGGTAAATTTGAGTTTTGAACAATTCGAAAAAGCACAATTTCTCTTCTTTAAGTTCGTACAGTTAAGCATGTTTCAAGGCGAGAAATTTTTTGAGAATAAGAACCAAACTTGTGAACAGTCCTGAAAAAAAGTATGCCAAATACCCAGTTCTTTTACCTGCCTGTGATGCCATCCGCAAATCAATTCGTGAACAGCATGAAAAAGCAATGCATGTAGGTTCTTCAATCTTACTTGCCAGGCTTATGGAGAGGTTATGGATTCTTAAAGCTAAAAAAGTTAGTAAAACAAGTTCTTCCTAAATATGTATTGTGCAAGCATTACAGATCTAAACCCTTGGAAGTTTTTTTCGCACTGCTACGTAGAGATGAGAGTTACAAGAGTCTTTGAGGTATCTGGTGTGGATTATGTTGGGCCCCTCTACCTATACTCTGGAGGTAAAAGCTTGGATCATATTATTTACTTATGCTGTCAAGTTCATACAGTTAAGGACTTTTCAAAACTAGAAGCTTCTTATTAAAATTCAGGCCTTTAGAGGTAAAGAAGGACTTCTGAGAATAGGCTCCAAAACTTGTGAAGAGTCCTGAAAAAAAGAGGATGTCAGTAACCCAATTCTTTTACCTGCCTGCGATGTCATCCTCAAGTTAATCCAACTGCGAACTGTTATTTTTAATTAATGCTCCAACTATACTTAATAAAATATTTTTTGTGTTACCTGCAACAAAGCTAGAAGGTACTTCCGTTTGAATCCTTAAGAAGGGGGGGCAGCATCTTGGCCAATTTGATTTCAGGTCTTGTTTCAAGGACATTTGATGAAGTCCTGCAACCGGGCTTATTTTTATTTTGTCTCGAAAAATAAATTACTTTATTATGTGGTCTGCCACAAAAACAACCTCTCGCTGTGCATTTTCTTGCGCTACATTTGGGGGAGCAAAGATTTGAAATGTGTCTTATTTATTTTAACCACCTCTACTCTTTCAGGAACTAGAAGCTTGAACTTCATTATTTTACACATATTACATTTAAGACTCTTTTCTACTGATAAAAAGACATTTGAGACTTTTTTGTGGCGGGGAGGGGGACAAGAACACGAATTATGAAATTTTATTTCTGAAATTTGCACTAGAAAGTTTCGTATATACGTGATATTTACTTTCAACCTTTGAAGTCAAATAATGTGACATTCTCGTCCTAGCTGTTGTAGATTAAAATAAGATTATCCTTATTTGGCTGCAATATGTGTCACCAATTCGCTCTCAAGTAAACAGAATATTTTGCCTGATACAATTAATTCACATAATGACTTAAAATCACTCACTTTACACAACTGACAATAATACTCGAATGTAGCACTTAGTCTTGACGCAAATTGCACATAACTCACATAATTTCTGCTCTTTTTGCAAACTGTTTAAACACTCTTTGTGGCATTGGTTGAAATTCTTTCAACGTTATTTATTGTTTTAAGCTTATCATAACTGCATAAGTCTTCTTCAGTCATATAAACTATTAAATCATTCACTCTCTCACCCAGAATATTTAAAGAATTTCCTATTTTAGTTTATGGCATGTTTTTGGTTCTAAATGCATTCTCAAGGGATTGAAAAAAAGGATTAAATGATTCTAATTTAGACGGTACTGCAACACAAAGCGTTTTGATACGTTTAATTAAATTTTCTAAGCTGTCTTTTGACGGCTCTGCTATCGAAGACGATGTAATTTGAGAGAACTCTTTTCACATATTCACGATTTCAAGTTATTTCTCCAAGTGTGCTGGTTTGATTTCCTCCAACTCTAGCTTTGTTTTGTTTTCGAGTTGTAATGCAATTTTTGACTCTGTTTCGGATTTGAGTTTTTTTCGCTTCCTCAAGCACATAATCAACTATGCTTTTTACTAACTCAAACATCGGTTTTGAAAACATTACTAGTCGCTATAAAATTCTTTAAATCAACAATTTTCCCGTCTTCCACAACGGTTAGATCTGACTCCGCAGCGACGAGTTTTAACTTGTCTTTCCTTAATTTAGCAATCAGACATGCTTTAAACTGTAAGCAAAGCTAAATAAGGAACCTGCTATTACCTCAAATCACTGGATTCCTGAATCACTTTATGAACTTGATGGAGATCGTCGCCCTCACTCTGTCACACTATCCATCAATTTATCACATCATCCACAGGCCTCCGGCTCGTCCATGAAGGTCCATGTTACGAAGACACTTTACTCAATATAATAATAATTGTTTATTGATCTTAAATATTGAGTTCGTATATCCCATACATAGCGGCCCTCGGCCCCCTTTTGATCATCCCAACCCTGCCGCTGTCCGCTCGAGGGTGGGGCTGCTGATTTTTCAGCACACGCGAACAAAACTGATAACATTTTTCAAAGATTTCTGAATCATCAATTGTCAGGAGAAAATAATTATTTCACAGCGGGAAGGAATGTTTTTAGAAAACGGCTTTTTCACATTCGTATTTCTAGAAAGAATTTGAATTGTGATGCAAATGCATTTATATTACTAACATACTGTAAAATTTGAAAGAAAATAGCTATTTATGTGTTAAAAACACACATCATTATATTGATGCATTTGTCTGAATATTAGATTTTTGTATTTTGAAAGTATTCTTTTAAATAAAAGGCAGTTCATTGCAATGAATTGATAACTGACTCAAGAAATGGAAAAAGTATATCAGGTTTTCATTTTACGTATTTCTTTTTAACTGCTTTAATTAAAAGTTTGCAGTATTCAAGCTATTGGAAGATTAATATACACCCTCAAAAATAACTAAACATCTGAAGAATGAACTAATAAAAGAACCAATAGAGCTCATGTTTCTCAGTTCGTGTTGCTATTTATTAACTGGTGTACTATAAATCTTACTTTGTCATCAAATATTATAATTTATATTGTATGTTTAACACTTAACACAAGCTGACAACTGATAACAGAATTAGACACAATTTATATTATCAGCTTGGCATTCTAAATTTGAATTTACTGAAAACACTATATACTGATTTCATTAACTATATGCGATAAATATGAATTATAATTTTGCTAGGAATAACTGAAATCTAAAGATTTATTAGAAAACACATTCAAAGCCTGTTGCTAGATTTTCTAATTCAGTAAAGAACCATATCGATAAAGAATATTAATCATTTTTCTGAATTTTACAAATTACAGATATAATTTTAGATGCTTTTTATATTCATTGATAAGATCCATCTTTTTAATTTGTAAACTATGAATGGAAGATATCCAATTTATAAATCTTAATGTGGATTTTAGATTTAATAAGTGGTTTATAAAAAATATGAAATGTTGAACTACCCTGTAGTTTGTAATAACCTTTAATGTTGCATGACAGCGGCATTAAAGGTTATTTCTTCACACAAAAATTCAATGAAGGTTATTCAGTTCAATTAAAAGGTATTCCTTCACATTAAAAAAAGTTATTCCTTCACATTAAAATTCAATAGAAAGGAATTTTCTGTAATACTTCTGTTAAAAAGATTTAAGAACGTATCCCAAAAGGGATCAACACAATTAGGAAACAGTATTCTATTTTTTAGTTAACACTGTTCATTATATAGTATGCTATGCGAATTAATAAAAAAATTGTGAATATGACTATTTTTGGTTATCAAAGGAACATTTTTGATATGTCATTGATTAATGAAACTTGAATATCTCGAAAGGGATAAAAATTGCCAATTTATTTAAATTGTCCACATAAAAGCAAATAATAAAGTAATGAATGCTGCAGACAATTCATATTATGAGAAAATGGGGCAGAAAACAGCAGTGAATTTGAATAACAGTTGAAAAGCAGTGTTTAATGAAAGAAAAATATTTAAAACTCAGAATGTACAAACAAACATCTGTATGTTCAGCAGAAAAAAAGTAATGATATTTTGCTGTACTTTGATTTATCAAGTGAATATTTTAATACAAATCTGTAGACTAAATTTCAAGTTTAATGTGTGTATCAATTTACAGAATTTTTACTTCACAACAGAGTGCTAAAAGAAAGAAGATTCATGCAAAATCTATTTCCTACATTTTCTAAATTTTTTACATTCAGGAAGAATTAAAATCGAGCAACAAATAGTTACTCATAATGAAGCTTATATTATTAGTTCAATTATATTTTATGCAGAAAAATCTAAACATGTCTTATTTAAGTTCATTATTTTATAAGTCTTTATCAAATGAACAGTTCATTAAAATATGTAGCTTTATATTAAATATTCACTTTGTTCATATAATAAGTCGGAATAATGATAATATAATAAGAATAATAAGTCAGAATGTCGGAATTTAGAAAAACAGTGATTTAAAAAATTAAATAAACTTTTAATAAACACACGTTATAATGCCTTTTTGTATATATAGTCTGTTCAATAAAGCAGACTATATATACATTATAATGAAGCATTATAATGAGTCTGCAACAATCCCAAAATGGTAAATTACAAAACTAAGGAATTAGTTTTCTAGTAATTCAGCAAAAATGGTATATTCAATATGCCATCGCTATACAATGTAATTTACCACCTAACATTGTGTGTTTTTTCGACAAGAATATTATTGTATGTAGACGTGAAAGTGACATCTTCGTATGAAAGGAAATGAAGTTAAAAAGGGGAAATGAACACTTTTGCGGTAGTCACAAAAGCATGGAATTCTGCAGACTTCTGGGCATATTAAACATGACATAATATGATGTCGTTGCAACATCATGCATGACGAGATTGCTGTGTCACTACAACATCAGCATGCAACTTCGAATATAAAAAAACAATCAGAAAACATGGGTAAGCCAAGCGTTTTAATGGTCAAGATTATTAATTGCTCCTCATTTTCACTTCAGAATTTGATCACCTTTTACTGAAACTATCACAGTATTTAACAGGTCATTTAATTTGCCAGTCTGGAAGTCTACTTCCTGCTATGAGAGGGGAGGCAAAGAGTAGGAAAGGATTAATTTTCATGGAAGTTAATTTTTTCCCTTCCATGTAATTTCAATAAATTACTTAATAATTGAGTTTTGGAAATTCTTTAATTGACACTTATTCCAAGCTCAAAACTGAGCATCAGTGCAAAGAAAATTCTCAGATGCATTAAATGAATAAAGTCATTTAAACTAGGAAAGTAGCAAGCCTGTTCAGGTAAGTTTGGCAGATAACATGATAGAAATTATTTCTACTATTAAGGATATACTATTAACATTAGAAGTACAGTAAAAATCGGTAAAAGAATTAACTGCCCTCAATAAATATACCCCACACAATAGATAAAATATAGTGATGTTACTTACCATCTTGATATCTCACTGTAATCTTATTCAAGTGCAGAAATTCATCATTATAAAGTATCTGTTATTGGCCAGAGTCTTCGAGATCTTCTAATAGAGAAACTCCATCCCAATTGTGAAAGAGAATCAACTTATGTTAACAGCAAACTTCTCCAAAAAAGACTTCCTGTATTGCGCCGATTTTAGTGGCCATTCATTAGATCAGTGTTAACATGATACAATAGCTATGAAGTGCAACGTAAACTTTCATAGAGAAAGTCTCAGTCTGTATACAGGAGAACTGCATATTACATGCAAAGTGCCTGTATGTAGAATCCCACTAACAGCAATGAGAGATGCTTCTAGTAGCTAAAGATGATCTAAGGCGGGAAAATTTTCAGGTAGATTAAATTTAAGGTATTATAATTTAAGGTAGATTAAATTGGTTGCATGATATTTCTAACAAGGTAATGCGGAAATTAAGATTCATTGCATGCAGAAGCTTCTAAAAGAGAACAGTTGTTTTAATATTTATTTTGTGTCAAAAAGTCATTATTTATGGTCTTAAAAAGTAGCTCCGGCTATATCTTTCAATTGTCTTAGTTCAGTTTAATTTCATAATTACTTAAGTTCAAACCCAAGTGGAGGCATTGCTGTACGTTTCGAGTTAGGAACTGATTGTATTTATTCTGAGAAATAAAGGGTAGTTAACCCTTCTTAAGTTTTACGTGTTTGTTCACCCACCTAAGCGATTATTCGCTTGTTAGTGTTTGTGGGTTCAAAGATTGAACATTAAATAAGTAATACCCCTCATGTAAATGAAAACTGCTTCTTACCAATCAATGCAAAGAAATAAACTCTGTTTACTTGTTTAAAGAATGTGTACCTTTTACAGTATCTAAATTTAAGGTATTAGATGTAGTATAAGGAAAGATATAGTAAAAAAATATAATCCGTGCTTTAATTGCCTCTATGACTCTTGCATTGGTTTTTCTAATTTCAAGTGTAATATCTGTTCTCAAAAACATAATACACTGTTACATGAGCATAATCAGTCAGTTTTGGTTACAGCTGAAGTGAATCCAGTTGTGATCTCAAATTCTTGTAATTTAAAGTCTAACATGGCATGTTATTTTGACGGAAATATTAAATTCTTAGATTGACATTTCTTTCAAATATTTCTAACATGCTTACTAATCATTAAACAATAAAATTTAATTTACAACAGAGATAGAAAAACTATAAAGAAATTAAATCTGTTGGAAGACTATTCAGTATTAAAGTCTCTCAACAATAAAACTGGAAAACTTGTCTCAAGGCAGTACTAATAATATTTCATTCTACTACATATTTAGTCCTGCCACTGTATTAATTTTAAAATGTGTAATTACACTCTGCCTATTTTTATTCTTAATTACTGAATTAATAATTTTTATCTCTCTCATATATTGCTCAAAATGTATAAATTTATGTAAATACGATAAATTTCTGTATAATTAAAATATGAAACCCAAAATAGTTCTACTTTTTTGGGGGGTTACAATATTAATTCTGAAGATATATAGCAAGTAATGCACTTCTACAAACGTATATTACGGTGTATAACATACAGTTTCACCAAAAATATGACCAAAATTTACAGGTGCACGTTATACGCCGGATATGAAAATGATAAATTAAAAATACAGAAAACATCGGCATACAAAAGTTACACATTTTTACGTTTACTTGTGCTGTTTATTTAAAAGAAATGACATACCTTCTAAGCTTAAAAACTTTTCATTATGGGATAGCATCAAAAGTTCATCTTACGCTGTATCTTCAGGCACACCATCGATTTCTGCTTCATTTTCACCATCACTGTAAATCTGATACATAAATAACTAATCATCACCGGCTCCATCATTCCCCCAACACCAAACATGCTTGCTACAGCACGATTTCCATTTTCTTTCACAAACTGAATGACTTTGCATTTGAAACAAGCACTGTATTGTTTCGTTTGGCAGGAAACATACATTATGTTTACTACTAAACTAACACAAGATCAACTGAATTTCAACTAAAACCTTCGATTTCACTTCAAAATCACGACTTCAAATGACTACAGAAAGAGAAAAACATTTGAATCCCAATCCCATAACTTCTTTCGTGTCGGAAGTGCATTCTTGCTCCAGATTATGTCCACATTTTCTGGAAACTCTACCATAGCATTCTTTCGGACGCTTGCATTGAATACAAATCCATCCTCCTTACAGGAATATTTACTCCCTCAAGCATTTAACCCACACACATACTGTTCCCCTCATCATTTGTCAATTCGGTATACCATTCTTCGAAAGGCTAGGCCAAATCTTCGAATAACTGACCTCAAAAGATAACAGTATGGCACCTGTATCTTTTAGGTTTCTTCATGAAAAATTGGGTGCATGTTATACGGCGAATATACCTAAATATTTAAAAATGTAGGTTGAAATTATAGATGTGCATTACACATCGATGTGCATGAGAATAGAACTGCACATCAGAACTATACACAGAAAAATAACAGTTGTTTCAAAAATGTCTGCTAAAACAATAGACCTTATTTTCCTTTCTTAATGCATATTTGCAACCCCCCCAAAAAAGAGTACTACATTCATATTAAATACGGGGCAGGGGGGAATACATTAAAAAGCAAAATGAGGAGGAAAGATTTAAAATAAAAACAGAAACAGTTTAAGGCTATCTCATATTTACGGAGATTTTATTCACAGCATATAAAAACTTTCACTTATGAATCTGTGTTTTCGAACCTCTTCATAATGCAGATACATAATTGCATACTCTTCAACTATTATGAACTTCACATTCGCATGTACCATAAATAGTTTTGATGATTACTGCATAGTAAGGACAAAGCTAATCATAATAAAGTAACTTGCCATAGTACACAGACACTAGTTCAGCAATGAATGCAGAAAAAAGTGTAGAAATTTAGAGTGGGGTAGTTCTCATAAGCATAAATGTAAATGCAATTTAAAAGCAGAAATTCTCAAGAGTATTTTTCTTTCAAATAGTTCAAATATAGATTCAAAGCGTAAAAGTTGCACTTTTCATAGACAAGACTGCAAAAAAGATATTAAAATATCAATTAAAAAAAATTACATGAGAAGTGTTTGGAATAAATACAACTCTAATTTAGTAAGTAAAATAATTTAGGGATTTAATGCTTAAATATCTTATGATTATTTATGACTCACGAGCTATGTGTAAGCCTAGGTTAATAACAGAAAATCTAACCATGGACAGATGTATTTTATTTTTATTTCATGTCATGATTTTAGTCAGTTCTAGCTTGATTAATCCGAGATGAAAATTTTTTAATTTCTTGAAAATCTTTTAACAATACCACAACAGAACAGAATTTGTTTTAATACCACAATTCTCCATATTTTTCATATTCCGCATGTGTCATAGCATGAAACATCAAGCATAGTTTTGAGTATTTGGTGCAGAAATTAGGAAACTGCTCTAAATTTAATTTATTCCAAAACAAAATCAACATTTTCTATTAGCAAGTGAATGGATGCATTCTTACCATAAAGTTATTTGTAAAGAAATTTTACAACTTACTAAAATGAATGTTCTAGAAATTTTATAAAATTATTCTCTCTATATAAATTAAAAACTGTTCATGAATTTAACAGTTCCTGCACAATGTTCAACGAAATTATTTCTTCTCCTCGCAAATTCAATTCAAAGAATGCCTTTTCATTAGCTAAGTAAAAAAAATTTTTTTTAATCTTTCTTAAGGCCTATCATTAAGCCAAAAATATAAATAAAATCAATATGCACATGGAAAGGTAGAGATTTGCTTAAAACTAAACAAATTATTCCCTTAAAATAATTTATTGGGTATCTCAGTAAAATACTTACAAAAGATAAATACATATGAACTAAAACTTAATTCTCTACATCTGATGGAAAATAAGCTAAAGGTTATTTTTTTGTGTTTCAGACATTCATATTTTAAAAACCTTTCATTCCAGCTCTACATAAAAGTATGCAAAATATCCAATGTACGGAAAGAACATGCAAATAAATCATTTAGAAAGGACAAGATACAGTCCTTTTTTTAATTTGTTTGTCTTTACATCTGAATTTGACTTATCTTTTCCTTTACTGATACATGACACTGACGGATGGAATATTATTAAAAAGGCTGCCTTCATGGAGAAATTTCTAATGCCAAATGAATCACATTCACATTACATATCTATGAAGGGAAATAAAGATTCCTTTCTCCTCTTACAATTATTTTTTAATAAAATATAATTTTATAACCAATTTTTCATACAAATTTGTTTTATAACAAATTTGCATACCTTTACCCAAACTAAACCATTTTAAAAATCAGGGATAAAATTTTTTTTAAGCCTTATACCTCCCCCTCCTATAGTGAAAATTTCATTTCATCAACTTTATTGCATGAATCCTGCTGGTTTTTAAATAACACATAAAAAATATTTAAGAATGAAAGAATTGAAGGTAGAAAATTATTTGATGTCTACCTCAAAAGGTACATTATCCTCTGAGGAGAGTTTGATGCGTATGCATACTCCTCAAAGATTACCATTGCCTCCTTACAAAACACTCATTTTCTTTTTTTATAATTAAAAAGTATATGCGGAATGTTTCGAAGAATAATTGCTTTAGAGTTAAATGTTAAAGGTTTGTAAAAATAAAAAATTAGATTTTTGCTTAACACCTAGCTGTGAAGTCTACAGATTTTACAACTCAATGAAGTCATTGAGAATGAAAGACAATAGTAAAGTTTTTAAAAATTCACATGGTCTGATATTTAAAGGGGAAAATTTACAAAACACAAGCCTTTTAAAAAAAAAGTGCCTGTGCTTTGATTTATCTCGCATAAAAACTTGTGGGTTTTAAACAGACACCAATTAAATATAGGTTGAGAGATTAATATTAAAATCCTCTTACTTCATCACTTTTTGGCCTAAGATGCTTTTTTTTAACATATACATATGAGGCCTAAATACTGAGAATTAGCCTCAGATACTTGAATTCAATATATATACATATATTTAATATTCTGAGGCTAATTAGCCTCAGATACTTAAATGCTAAAAATTAACTCAGATATAAAATGCAAGACTGTCATTTCCCAATTGAAATTTTCAGAGAAATGTAGCATTTAATGCTATGTAAATTTAGCAGTTTCACAAATATATAATTAAAACAAATATAAAATATATTTTTATGAAATATGAAGTGGATGCATAGTTTGCTATTTCTATATAATTCTTATGTCATACACATATTTGCATAATAACAGATGGTACCATGGTTTGGCTTACATAATAACAGACAATTTTACCAACCTCCTTAATTTTTTTTCCACCACACATAAAATTTATTCCTTAAGGAATATTTTATTGCAATGATTTACAAATACATGAATTTAATTTTTCAGGTAATAAATTGAATTCATACTAACAGTTATTTAATAATAGTTATTAATAAGAAATTTTTAAGACAGAAGCCATTCTATGAATAGAAAAAAATATAAACTATTAAGAAGAATGTTCAAACTCTTCCTTCCCCCCCCTTTTTTTTAATTTTTGGAAATATGAAAAAACTTTTTTATTTTCAAATTAGGAATTAATATTTCTCAGTAACAGAGAAAATTATAATTACAAATCATTTTTCCCCAATCACTATGATAATAAAAATATATTAATTTCTGATTTTTAAATTAATTTTGAAAATTTCAGAAACCTGATAGTTTCAAGAATTTTTTGCCCACCCGAATGGTCTATTTCGTACTTTTTTTTAAAGCAGTCACTGCCATATCTACAATTTAGTGCATAAAGTCCTGTATTAAATATATTTGACAATATAAAGCAATTTATAAAATTCGCAATAAATCTAATAATAAGCTTTACTCTTCGAAAACTGAGTCTAACTGCTAAAAAGAATCAGTTACACAGAGAACCTTTACATATTAATTTATTAATAAAAAAAGGACTGCATAAACACACTTCTCTAAATTACTTTTTCTCGCAAATAAAATATAATGGAAGAGATTTTTCTAAAGTAATTTTAAAATCTTAAAAGTACCTCTTATGTAGTACTTTTTTGTAACAATTTTTTTTCCAACACAGAAAATAAAAATTTCAGATATTAAATTCAAATGTACCTTCTTTTAACAACTATTTACTATCAGATATTAATTGGAAAATTTCAAGGAGGAGGCAACTTTATACATGTAAAAAATATAATGTATTGAAAAGATTTTTTTCATCCTTTTCAAAATTTTTGTCAAATAATGTTTCCAGATTAAAAAAATTAAACATTTCATGGCACAATTCTGAAATATTTAACATTAGGAATTATTCAATATTTCTCAATAATAGATTTCAATATTCAATACTTTTCAATAATAATTCTCAATTTCACAATATTGCAATTACAAAGCCTTTTTTCCAGCAAAAAATTTAGATTAATATATTAATAAAAATAAGATTAAATTCCAATTTTTAAATGAACTGTCACATTAATAAATATGGAAATTTCAGAAACAAGGTATCTAAAGCTTTTCACCTAAATAATCTAAATTTTAGCAGTAGTTTAATTTTTTTTCCCTAATTTATTCCAATCATTAACGTAGCTATTATTTAGCATTACAAGTTTACACAGAAATGGCAAATGAAATTATAATTTTTGAAAGCAAAGGAAAAACATGATCAGATGTAACAACAAATATCAATGACAGAGACAAAAATATCTTGGAGAATGCATATTTAGCAAATAGTATCTCACAGCTAAAAATTAACGAGCAAATCCCAGCATCATGGATGTACTACTGAGCATTCGGGAAAATTGCTACTGTTTTTTTTTTTTTTTAAAATTATGAGTGACTGTTACTGACAAATTTCATCTTTACCTCCCCTAAATAAAAAAATTTTATAACTGAAATTTCAGAGAATTATACAGAATTTTATGTAATATAAATTTTTAAAAAGGTAAAAAATTTTTTTAAATTATTAACCTTAAAAAAGGAACACACTAACAAGTTTAAATTTAATATAAATAATTTTTAAAACTAGAAAGTTACTTTAAAATATAAATGCTAAGAGCATTAAATGTTTATCAACAGCAGAAAATTTTAATAAAAATTAATTTCAATATTATAATAATTAATTTATTAAAATAAAACAATTTTTTTAATTTTTAATTCATTTTTCTTAAATACACAAAATTACTTGCATTATAAAACATGTTCCTATATTCACACAATATGGCCTTTCTTTTGATTCTTTTACATAAATTTTCTGGTATTTAAGAACCTTAATGGGTTAAATATTAAACAACATTGGGGAGTGATGAATTTGTCGCAAGATTTAATTATTAGCATTATAAAATGTATTCATACATTTCTAGTCACATAATAATGCTGTTCTTTTTAAATTCTTTACAGGAAGTTTCCAAGATTTAATAGAACACTGATGAGTGATGAACAGTCCGATTATTTAACATGATACAAAAAGATAATAAATGCAAAAGCTCATTGGCATCAGGTATTTATCAATGAGTACTGAATACTACAGGAGCTTGAAATACATACAGTTTCTTCCGCTTAAATACTACGGGAGCTCTAAATATATATAGTTTCTCTCACTTAAGTAATGTTAGAACTACGTTGTAGATATTTCTCTGAGCAGGAACAAGGCAAAGAACTAGCATATAAAAAATGCAGACTGCACTAAAATATCAACATATAAATAGCTGAAGTCCTGAATTAAATGAGAAATAAGTGTCCTTGTGGCAATAATAAGTGTCCTTTGTAATAATAAGTATCTTTGCCCCTCAAGTAGTAATCTAGAAAGTAACTGCTACAAAAACACAAAGTCATCATTAGTTCATAAGAAATAGCATAAATTAAATTTCATGACTGCTTGGAATTATCACACAAGGATACTTCCCAGATATCAAGAGTATTCCTTAGCCTGAGAGTAAAGTACCTTATTTGCTTCCTCTGTGGTGGTGGTGTGGGGGGGGGAGATTATGAAGATTTAATATAGATGGGCACTTCTTGCCTGTTTGCTCAGGAACTGACATCAGTTGCATGCGAAACACCTGATTGAGCAGTGGTGACCGAAGAGACAAGGCAAAAGTCAAGTTTCTTGTTCACTTTCACAGGAAGGCATCCACAACATGGGATTTTTTTTTTTTTATTTTAATTTTTTAAACTAACTCCAAAACTTGATATTTTCACTAAACTTCCCAGTGAAGTCAGAATTTTCATGTCTATTGCTCCAATGGAAAGCACATTTCATAGATGTGGCCAAATGCTCGGAATTACATCTTAAGCAGGCAGGTTTTGCATCTCTTGCAAAGTCCGAACCACTGACATCTGAAACAGCATTTCGTTGCTTTCCTGATCCGTACTTCTTTCTATTCTTTGCTTTTAATGGAGTCAGCATTTTCATTCACTGATTAGCCATGGATGATAACCTAAAGTGGAAGCTATTCTTTTGTATGGAAAAAATAAAACTCGAGTCTCAGTTTTAAGGCACCAACAGCCCTTTCTCTCGTGTGCCAGTCATGGAACGTGAACTCTAGAAGGACTACAGAGGAATAAGGCTTCCAATGTCGAAAATAGATTTCTTCCTACATGACTTGAGGTTGCAGGCACATTATGGGAGACAGTCACCATTTCTTTTCGACAGGAGTTGAGGTGGCAGTTGATTCTGTCGCTGTACGAAATAACTCCATCTCCTCCAGGCAATTGAAGTTCTTAATAGAAATACTCTCATGTCAGAAAGAATCTTCATTTGGAGAGGAGTCAGAATCATCATCGCTTATGTTGTCAGTCTTCGCTGTAGGCTGATCAGGTAATTCACGAATATTCTTCACAGAATGCATCAAATATTCTTCAGAGACTGCATCGTGTAGAAACTTCTATCAGTGAGGGCATTAAGGTGTACACATTCAGTGCCCCCCCCACACTACAGTAATGAAGCCCAAGCAGTAATGAAGAATACAGAGTTTCATAAAATGTGGTCACAGTTTTCTAGCACCCACCAGATGGCAAACAGTCAAGATAATACATATCATGAATGGTAGCAAGTATATTCATTATAGTGAAAGGTCTCTGTTGTGAAATTATGAACAACAGTTCAAGTGCATGGAGGATCATTTAAATGCACAATGCTTAGATTTCATAATCAAAATATAACAGAAGATGAAAATACAGTATTAAGCAGAATATACATAGTTAAACATGCCAAACAAATACATAAGACACAAAAAATGAAGATACACAGAATTAGCTATTTATATTATTTGTTCTTTATATAAATATAATATAAATGCATGTTAAAATTTAATTAAAAAATTATACATCTTCATAACACAATAATTTTGCTGATTATTTTGAACAATAAAATCTGTGATATTCAACAAATATCAATAACAAAGACAAAATTATCTTGGAGAATGCATATTTAGCAAATAGTATCTCACAGTTGAAAAATTAACAAGCAATTTTTTTAAGCAAGCAATAAGCATTTGGGATTTTTTTTTTTAAATATAAATATGCGTGACTGTTACTGACAAATTTCATCTTTACCTCCCCTGATTGCTTAATTTCCTAAATAAAAAAAAAAATATATAACTGAAACTCCAGAGAATTATACAGAATTTTATATAATATAAATTTTAAAAAAGGTAAAAAAATTTTTAAATTATTAACCTTAAAAAAGGAACACACTAACAAGTTTAAATGTATTATAAATAATTTTTAAAAATAGAAAGTTACTTTAAAATATGAATGTTAAGAGCATTAAAAGTTTATCAACAGCACAAAATTTTAATAAAAATTAATTTCAATATTTAAATTAATAATTAATCAAAAGATATATATTATTAAAAATTTTTATTAAAAATTAAAAAATTGTTTTATTTAATAATTCAGTTTTATTAAATATGCAAAATTACTTGCATTTTAAAACATGTTCATATATTCACACAATACGGCTTTTCTTTTGATTGTTTTACATAAATTTTCTGGTATTTAAGAAGCTTACAGGGTTTAATATTAAAGAACACTGGGAGTGATGAATTTGTCAAAAGATACAATTATTAGCATTATAAAATGTATTCATATATTTCTAGTCACATAATAATGCTTTTCTTTTTAAATTCTTTACAGGAAGTTTCCAACTAACATTTAACAACTAACATTTAAAAAATGCAGACTGCACTAAAATATCAACTTATAAATAGCAGAAGTCCTGAATTAAATGAGAAATAAGTGTCCTTGTGGCAATAATAAGTGTCCTTGGTAATAATAAGTATCCTTGTCCCTCAAGTAGTAATCTAGAAAGTAACTGCTACAAAAATGCAAAGTCATCATCAGTTAATAAGAAATGGCATAAATTAAATTTCATCACTGCTTGGAATTATCACACAAGTATATTTCCCAGATATCTAAAATATTCCTTAAGCCTAAGAGTAAAGTACCTCATTTGCTTCCTCTGTGGTGGTGTGGGGGTGGGAGATTATGAAGATTTAATATCGATGGGCACTTCTTGCCCGTTTGCTCAGGAACTGACTTCAGTTGCATGCAGAACGACTGATCGAGCAGTGGTGACCGAAGAGACAAGGCAAAAGTCAAGTTTCTTGTTCACTTGCACAGGGAAGGCGTCCACATCACTTTTTTTTTTTCTAAGTCCAAAACAACTTGATATTTTTACTAAACTTCCCAGTGAAGTCAGAATTTTCATGTCTACTGCTCCAATGGAATGCACATTTCATAGCTGTGGCCAAATGGTCGGAATTACATCTTACGCAGGCAGGTTTTGCATGTCTTGCAAAGTCCGAACCACTGACATCTGAAACAGCATTTCGTTGCTTTCCTGATCCGTACTTCTTTCTATTCTTTTCTTTTAATGGAGTCAGCATTTTCATTCACTGATTAGCTACAGATGGTAACCTTAAGTGGAAGCTGTTCTTTTGTATGGAAAGCATAAAATTGAGTCTCAGTTTTAAGGCACCAACAGCCCTTTCTCTCATGTGCCAGTCACGGAATGCGAACTCTAGAAAGACTGCAGAAGAATAAGGCTTCCCATGTCGAAAACAGATTCCTTCCTACATGACTTGAGTTCGCAGGTCACATTATGGAAGGCAGTCACCATTTCTTTTCGACAGGAGTTGAGGTGGCAGTTGATTCTGTCACTGTACGAATAACTCCATCTCCTCCAAGCAATTGAAGTTCTTCATAGAAATACTCTCATGTCAGAAAGAATCTTCATCTGGAGAGGAGTCAGAATCATCATTGTTTATGATGCCAGTCTTCGCTGTAGGCTGATCAGGTAACTCACGAACATTCTTCACAGAAAGCTTCGAATATTCTTCAGAGATTGCATCGAGTAGAGACTTCTATCAGTGAGGGCATTAAGGTGTATACATTCAGTGCCCGCCCACACGCACCCTACAGGTGAATCCACAAGCAGTAATGAAGAATACACACAGTTTCATAAAATGTGGTAACAGTTTTGCAGTATCCACCAGATGGCAAACAGTCATGGGAATACATATCATGAATTGTAGCAAGTATATTCATTATAGTGAAAGTTCTTTATTGTGAAATTATGAAGAATAGTTCAAGTGCATGGAGGATCATTCAAATGCCCAATGCTTAGAGTTCACCATCAAATATAACAGAAGATGAAAATACAGTATTAAGCAGAATATACAGAGTAAACATGTCAAACAAATACATAGAAACAAAAAACGAAGATGGACATAATTATCTATTTATATTATTTGTTCTTTATATAAATATAATATAAATGCATATTAAAATTTAATTAAAAAATTATACATCTTCATAATACAATAATTGTGCTGATTATTTTAAACAATAAAATCTGTGACATTCATAAGGTCCTTATAAAACAACAAATTTCTTTAAAAAACAGTCACATACTTCAACTAAGTGCCGTTACATTTATATATTTTACAGAATTAGTAAATATTGCACATAAAAATAATAAAATGCATAAATTAAACCACATAGTTTTTTTCAAACTTTGAAATTATTGCATTAAAATTTCCTGAGAAAAGATTTAAGCATTTTCTAATTACTGCTCTACAAAATCTTCTAATGCAAATTTTTAGTAATAAGGACAAACATTCACTACAAAACTTGCTTTCTCTACAGTCAGATTTAAACCCAGTTATGTAACAATATTTAGTAACCTAATAATTGACTTTTCATGAACTATGTTGTATCTACCAAAACATTTTTAGTATCTACCACATTTTTTTAAACATGAAGTTTCTTTTTTAAATAAAAATAGCTATTTAGCAATTACATGCACAAAGGAAAATACTTTTAACAATTACCTCTAAAAATCATTCTACAAATTTTCAATGACCTTCCGACAAACAACTTTTCTTTAAAAAAATTTTCTATCACAAATTCAGTTGTATATGATTATTTAAATTAGCACTATGTTATTTAAAGACAATTTGATTAAATCTGACACTATGTTATTCAAAACATAGTGTCAAATTTTAAAAGAGTGTGCTTTTATAACTGTTCGAATGCACACAGACATGTGAAATGCCTTATTATATAAATTACAGATTACGATTCACATAGCAGACATACTAATATTAAAAGTTTATATTAATTAAGGATAAAAAAACATTACTTTTATCAATATATATAAAGATTGCCTTAAAGTCAATTAAATTTTATATGATGCTTTCATACCATAATATTAGTTCAATACTCTGAAGTCAGAAAGACTACAGAGAAGGTAATTTCATATTATTCCTGAGATAGGAATAATATGAAATTTCTGTTCCACTTCATGTTTAAAAAAAGCAAAAAAATGAGTTTGAAATAAAAATATATCAGGCTGACTCGGACAGTCTTGCATTACCATATTAACTTTTATGATATATGCAATAAATAATAAAAGAATGCAATTTTACATGCATAATATATTATTTAACACCTACCTATAAAGTTTCAGAGTTTGTTTTATAAATTTTTTCAGTGTATTAAAAAGAAAGGTTTTATAAGGAGGCAAAGATTCATAGACATTATCCCTTTTGCATTATACAAAATGTAATTTTGTTGCCATATTTAAACACTGAATTTAAAAAAAACATTCTGGTACAAAGCACCAGGGCGGGAAAAAGGCTTAAAAGTAACTTTGTCTGTTTTTTAAATAGTCTATCATATGTGAATCTGATATACAATAAATTTTTATGAAACACTGGTTATAAAATTATAATAATTAATTGTAATAAAATTATAATTGATTACAAAAATTAATCCCAGGAGAGGAAGGGAATCTTCTTTTTTCCCTTCATAGATATGTAATGTGAATATGATCTTTTTGCATTAGAAATTCCTCCACATAGGCATCTCTTCCCTTAGGCAGACAGCTTTTATTTGATTTGCCATATTCAAATAAACTTCCGTTTTTAATATATTTAAGCACTGAATGAATAAATTCCTACTGCCCAACTTCTGGTACAACCTGGTTAATAACCAATGCCATTGTGTAATTTTTAAACTTTTAACTATAGATTGTCAAGATGTATACTGTGTAACCGTAGATCATCAAGATGGCTGAAACATGTTTGTATATACATAAAAATATTATGACTGACTATACACAACCTAAAATCCTAAACAGAAAAACAAAAGAAGTAAATAAACTCAATTAATATTTTTATAAGTACAAAATTCTGAAATAGTACATATAGAACCAGAATAGATGTTTTAAGGCAAAAGATTTTGCATTTTATCTTTGGAGCAGTGGCTTTTATTTACTCACCAGCAAAGATCACATCGGAGCCAATGGAACAGATGCACTTACACTAGGTAGCAGAATTTAAGAATCGCAAAATTATGCGGGCAATGGAGTTGAAAGCAGCATACTAGGTGTCAAAAAGCGTAATGCCGGCCCTGGTCGTAAGACATGTTGTCATTCCACATACATAACTGCATTCATTATACTGTTTTTTTAATGATCTGTTTGTTTTCTTTACAACAAACAACTATGTAATTGTGCAACTTTCAGAAATCATGCACACATGTGTTGAACAAACTGGCCTAAAATGCTTCGTTACTAACAGTGTGGGGATGAAGTAATATTTTTTAGATATTTCACTTCAGTTTCATTTCTCACACAGAGAAAGAAAAGTCAAAATAATTTTCAAAATTTCCTTTTTACGAATTTATCCGTTTACCTTATAAAATAAAAATATTAATTAAACCTCATTTCTAAAATTTACATTTCCATGTGCATATAACGAAGATTATTATTATTTAGATATATTTGTACAGTATGCAGAGCCAAACTGGCTAAGCCTCATATACATTTACTTCTGTTTGTTCCTCCCCCCATTCCTTCTTTCTTGGTCTTCGTGTTTAGCTAAACCATTCCAGAGTAAAACTGGCAACAGGAATTATTTTCTGGGGCCTCATTTTCTCGAGTTTCTGATGACCTTTTGTTCCTAATGACCTTTTCCTTGATGCCCTAAACACATGCTATTTTGCTTAAAGGTTAATCCATTTTTGACTGTATGTATGTACTATATAATACCAAAGCTGTGATAGACACATATACTGGTGTTAAAATTTTTTGTTCTTGATATAAAATGCTGTTCATGTTACAATACTAAGGGTAATAATCAAAATTTGTATGTCGTTTTATTATATGCTTGCCTACGCATTAATTTGAGAGACACATAATCTTTTCCAATATTAAAACAAAATTGAGGAAAAAAATTTTTACTTGGAAAATCTCAGTAACAATGGGGAGGTCCAGATTAAATTACAAATTTAATATTTCATTTTCAGCAGTCAAACTTCATTTAAGGGAAACTCATAATTAACTTCATTAAATCAACAGTTGACCTTCTAAGTATCACATTTGCATTTGAACGAAAAAAGAAATAAAATTAAATGTGGTGCTGAACTTTTTTATGGTTGCTTTTTACTTCTTTGTACAAAGTAAAAAGAAAGTATTGTAATCGCAAAGAATTTTGGGTATCATATTTCAATGAAAATATGTATTCTGACCACTATTCAATGCAATTAAATGATCTTTTTGCATGATATTTGAACAAAAGGACAGAATAAAGGACTCTTTTCCACCCAATAAACTATAAAACTGATTTAAAATGGATTCTGAAGAGGTTTTTTCATGGCGTATGCACGTATGTACATATATCTCACATAACTAAAAAATGAGTAGCCTTTATTTAAAGGACATTAAATTTATTTAAAGGACATTTAAAGAGTTTAAAGAACATTAGAGTTACTTATATTAGGTCCTAATTTCATAATATGAAATCTGGGAATTCTTGTATCACAAAAATTTAATACAAAGACTAAAGGAAATAAATAAAATATAAAAACAAAGCCTATAATTGTAGCAAACATTTTTAAATATAATACAAGTGAGGAATATGCATGATAAGCCCAGTTTTACTGCAATTATTAAAATGCCCCTCTTTCTCATCATGCTACGGAAAATACACCAGACCCGTTCCATACATAATGAAATACATAATGTGCATGAAAATTACTATGGAAACATACAGACGACGGCACAAACCCACCCATCGCTTTCGTTGCCAGCCCTTTTGTCATGCACAAGCTACTTGCCAGCACCCCTCACGCTGTGTCAAATGCAGGATCAATCATGAATCAAATGACTGTTTTAAGCCCCTTTCTCCACACATCACCTCATAATATCACTAAATTCAGTGCAAAGGATGATATTGACTTTGAAATTCATCGCCTCACCAAAAATCTCTGTAATTTTCTGGATAACTCTTTCCTCACCATAAAATCTGATCAATATTACAGCCAGGTTCCCCACTAAATTAGAATTGTTATTGAAGAATGAAATTGCCTTCACAACAGCTGCACCAAAATTAGTTAAATCGAAAAATTAAATCTCATACCAGCAAGTACAGATTCCAGCTCTGCAAATGCTAAGTCAATCAGCTTAATTTAAGTGACAATTCCTTTTGGAACTACGTCGGAAGACTGAAGTTGACTAAACATTACTCTGGGCCAATCAGACATGCGAATACTACTGCTTGCACTGATTAAGAAAAGAGCAGAGCTTTTTGAAAACTTTCTTGAAAATCAGTTCAGGCCGAAAGTTTTTTCCAGCTAACAACACTCCGGATCATGAAATGACAAAATTCGTGTCTGATTGTATTTCGTCTCCCTCTCCAAACAATATCATACAGTTTACCTCTCTGCCTAGACAAATTAATTACTAATATATTTCCACATCTTCACTTTAATTCCCACATCTTATGAATACTGATGAACTTAGGTGAGAAATTCATTTTCTTATACCGTGGACTCGCTGACACAACTCACGTGCCTTCCTCCTTCCTGTTTTGCCAGTCGATGATCCCAGCATTGTTCTGGCTCCTCCTGCCTAATGATTATATTCTCCTTTCTGATCAGCAGACGGAGCCGCATGTGCCACCTATTTCCAGTTCTCGCCGATGTTTTCTGTTTTATGGAGGATAAAGTCTCCTCGCTTCCTACCTTATTTCTGTGATCTTACCCGGGAAATTCAGTTAAGGAATTCTCGCTTTCGTCGTGACCTTCGGCAACTCTCAGAGGAGCTGGTAACAGCTATTTTATATAATAGCTGCATGCCAGAATAACAACTAGTGACAATTTCCAGTTTTATGGCTGATGTAAATGAAAATTACTTTGCATTTGAATTCCATTCCAAGTTGCACAAATTTTATTCCACCACTTTTAGTGGATTTCAGAATAATTTTTCCTTTAATTTCATCTTAACTGATTACTTTTGTTGTCAGAGTTTATGACTTTTTTTTCTTATTAAATCATATATAATTTTTTGCATTTAAATTTCATTCGACCTTAACAAACTCAGTCTATTGCAGACATTTACAGAGTTTTACACGAAGATTCAAACATTGTTTAATGAGTCAATATCTGCATTTTAATTTTGTTTTACTTAAAAATAACATACATTCTAAAGTTTAGCCACATTAGTAATGTGCACATTAATTATTAATTTTCATCATTTTCAAACATTTATTTCCACATACTGAATGATGCAAAATTTTTTGCTAACAATCAGAGCTTCGAACTAAACCGAAAAAAAAACATTATTTTGGTCAGAATGTAAACCAGAACTGAACTTCAATGTTAACAATGAAACTCCAATGTTAACTCATGTGAACAATTAACTAGCGATTTTTACGACATTTCGACATGTTGCAAACTTACAAGTTTACAAAATTTTTAAAATTTGTGAGTAGATATTTTATTCCATCAATTAACTAACAGGGAACCATCGTTTATAGAATCTGATAGTTTAGTTGCAGCGGTTTACTTGGATCCACATTATCGAATTTTGTTTTTCACCTTAGAAAATGGTGAAAAGCAAGGTCTGGGCAACATTTAAAGAATATTTTGATAAAATATTTGGAACAGTCAGCCATAAATGAGGGAAAAAATCTTCTACTGAAAATATTGAATATGTAGATGATTTAGAGTGTTTTCTGAAAAGTAAAGAATTGGTTATAAAATCACATAGATCTCCTTATGTCTACCGAGATTCATATTAAACTCATTTAAAATAATTGTGAAGACTCGATACAAAATATGCTGTTTCAGACTTTTGGGAAGAGAATATAACTATCTGTCTGCACTTGTATAGGGTTGCAATGCTAGTTTGGGCAGCTCCGCCTACATGAGTTAGCATTGAAAGGGCCTTTTCCAAGTTTTAAATTTATTCTCCGAGACAACAAAAGTAATCTCGGTAAAATCACACTGGAATATATATTAATAATTAGATGTAATCTTCATATTAATAAAAATAAACATACTTGCTGAATAAACATATTTTATATAATTCTTGCAAGGCCTAGTGCATATTGTGATCAGCAAGCACTAAGCGCCGAGGCTATACGTAACCATTACAATCATGAACGAAGCTGTCATATGCAATTCAAGCAACGAAAATAATGCCAATGCTCACCAATTTCTGATTGCTGCTTGTATTGTACAATTTATTTAAGTGCATCAATTTACATTGTGCACAATTAATAAAAATTTTAATTGTGATAGAATTGCATTTTTTCTTTATATAAAATTATTCCTTTCTTTACATATAAAACTATATATGCACACAATTATTTATTTAAATCTGAACCAAAACCGTTATTTCAGTCAGAATGAAAGGCGGAACTGAACCGATATGTTTTTTTCCTTGAACCAAAACCAAAAACCAGAATGAAAAAAGTAACGTTTCAAAGCCCTGCTAACAATAATGCCAATTGTGAAAATTTTACAACCACAGTGATCATAATATTTTTTTAAATATAGAATTTACCCCCTTCGCGCCGACTGTCATGTCAACGTGCCAGCAACGAACACATTCACATCCTGACCAACACACAAGACGTGCCAGAGCGTTTTCCCATTCAGCCCCGACTGTCACGTATTTGTGCCAGTGTCCTGGAACGTTTTAAAAACTATTAATTTCTGCCACAAGATGGCACTGTATATGTCCATATAGTTTCAGATACATGTACATTAGACCTTCTAGTCAAAATTAGAGAAGCATGACTCACATACACGTGTTTTTGATTATATAAACAAATGGGGAAATAAATGTTTCCGAATGGCATGCTTTATGACGTCTCTTTAAATTCGCACGTGGTAGTTGTTTATTGTAAGTAGAGAAGTTTTATTTTCACTAAAGCATTGGGTATTTCAGTTTGCAGTTCAGTTTTTAGAAAATAATTAGATCTTCTTAGACGTGAATTCTTTCTGTTTTTACGGTTGCAATGTCGAAGCGTCGATAATATTTAACAGAGTATGAAATAGCAGAAATGATGCAAAATATTTTAGATATTGATTCTGAAAGTAGTGATAGTGATACTATGATATATTCTGATCATAAAGAATCTGGCGAATCTAATGATGATGAGGACAGAAGTTTATCTTTGTTCAGAAGAGACTGATAAGAAAATGAGACGACGATGCTTTGTTTGTTCACATTCCCAGAAAAATCCTCCAAAACAGCAAATGAGTTATTACGAGTGCAAGGAATGTAACGTAGGACTGTGTGTAGATCCCTGTTTTCAAATTTTTCATACATAAAGACAATTTTAAGTAATATATTTAGTTTTCGGATGTATAATGTTAAAAGTCATAAAATGGTGAGTAATGAAAATAAAATGTGTAAAATATGCATTTAAACAAGAAATAAGGTAATTAAAGTATATATAAAAATATCTATAAGGCATAAGCCGTTTAAATACTCTATAGAGCATTATTAAACAATGCGTTAATACTTCGGAAATTTCATGGATTTAGGCTTAATCGCAAAAAAGCCCCCGGCCCTGGACAGACGCTCATGTAAGACATTGCCGGCCTCCGCGATAAATGTGCATTTGTGCTACCCGGCGTGAAGGGGTTAATTATCAGTGGTTTTTTATCAACTTTGAACATTATATTTAACTACTTAACCATTTTTAATCTTAAAAATGCCTTAATCCTTTTAAAACCCTTTCGCGGGCAATGGCTACAAAGTCAAGCAACCTCAATATAATTTTTTCTCTAAGTGCGCAGTGTCTAGCTTCGTTAGCCACTTGCATTGATTGAAGCTTAAATGCACAAAAATCATTACAGATGGCAGCACTGCACATTTTTTTATCGAATTATGGTCTATGATGGAATGCTGAAGTTGTACATTCAGTGCAAGAGTACTGTAAATCGAAATTTTATTATTTTAAAAATTATTCCTAATTTATGAAGAACATTTTGACAGTTTTAATGTATATTTTTCTATCATTTAAATAAATTAAAACTAATTCACAAGCAAAAACAATTCATTTTTATTAGGTTTTTGAAAAGTTTTCGAACGTGGATACAGAGTCTGTCCACTGCTCTTTTAGAGCAGTAACAGTGACCTTGAAAACAGCGCACTTCCTTTACCTAGAGAAGGGTATGTTTGAGTGAAACACTGTATCTGTAGGAGGGAGAAATATAAACAAGCTTTGTTTATAACATCTGATGAGGTTTCGGACTTGATTTCACTCTCAGTATAGTTTATCTGTTTGGCCAGATGTTAAAGTTATTTTTTTTTAGAGAGAGGAAATTTAAAATACTTTCTCTATGTGGATAATTTTGTTTTACTGTTTTTAATTAGTTTCTGCTTTTATAAGATTATAGTACATTTCTTTTATTTTTTTTATCTCAACATAATTTTTCAGTTTAGTACAATGCCTAGAAAGGGCTTATCTGTACAAGAGGCTCTTGCTATTTTTGAAGATTTGCCATCAGATGATGATTCAGCAGTATCTAATGATAGTGATACTGATGAAGACTATGTTGCAGACTTCACTCAAGAGGAAAATATTATTTCTAGTATATGATATATAGATTATTATGATGAAGAAATCGATGAGTTACAGCTTCCTTCTACTTCTAAGCCGCAAGTGAAATGGAATAAACATTTTGTTGCCAAAATGCAAGGAAGACAGTGGTCCATCTTCTGAAGTTTTAGAAATGCAAAATCCATCTCATCTTAAAGTACTTTTTGCTGTTTATTACAGCACAATTGTTGGAAGATATTGTTTTTCAAAGTAACCTGTATGCAAACTCAAGGAGGGAAAAACTTCAGCCCTTTAGAGGTTGATGAATTACTAAGATTTTTGGCTATCAATCTACTCATGGGAATCAAAACGTTTGCCAAGCTACAGAGACTACTGGTCAATGGATCCGATTTGCATGATGAGTACATAGCACAACAGATGTCTGTAAAATGTTTTGCATGGATTCTCTCATATTTGCACATCAATGATAATTCTTTATAGCCTAAAAAGGGAAGTGACAATTATGACAAATTGTATAATGTATTAATTATGACAAATGTAAGACCATTTCTGAGCCAATTCCTTTCTTTATTTCATCCAAATCAAAATCAAACTATTGAAGAATCAATGGTGAAATTTAAAGGACGCTTTTTCTACCAATTTTTGGTAAAAATCATAGATTGTTTATGGACAATTATTTTACCAGTTACAGATTTACAGTTTTTAGATTTTTTGAGACTCAAAAGATATTCGCATGTGGAACTGTAAACATGAATAAGATAAATTTGCCGAAAAACTTAAAATTTGAGGAATTGATTTTGAACTTTCAGCAGAAATCAAAGATTATAAATACATGAGTAAATTCCCTCATAAAATGCATGAACAAAAATAATGCTTAATTAAGCATGAACAAAAGTAAGAAATCATCACTGATGGCAGTCTATTGGCGAAGCTCAGCTCAGTTTTATTGTTGTTACAGTAAGCACCACAGATGTTAACAAGTGCTTTACATGGAAGTTGGGAATCCTTGGATGGAAAGGGGCCCAACACAAGAAGTTTCTCCACTTTCCAACAGGAAAGAACATCTGCATCATTAGTTTTGAGAAAAATTTTAGAAGTTTCAATGAAATCCAGACTGAGGAGAAAATTAATACAGACAATAATTCTACCCTCTAAAAATTGAGCTTTGTCATTTTTCCCTAATAAAGGACGTAATATTAAGCACTCCCTCCTTAATTCTATTCCAAATGCTGTTTACATTCATTGATTTATCCTAAATTTTACAGATATGCCTGTTTATTCTGTGTGTGATTATGTGCTCAGGTTAAAGGATCTCTTTAAATAAGTAAACCAAATAATTCCCGTTCACAGGCAGGGATAAAAAACACAAACCATGAACTTTATCGCATGTATTAATAAAAATAAAATGCCCTCCAATAAGAATATTGTATTTCATTATTCATTAAACTGCAGTCACAATGAATTTATGCAGTGGCATATTTATATTTACTTTTTTTGGGATGTTACACATATAATATTGGTTATTTATTTCCCATCCCACTTATTAATAAGAAGAGACCTTTTCAAATTAAACAATTTATTCAAAATTCACTGGTTATTATAAATCATGGAAAAATGACAAAAATCATGATTACTGAAAAAGTTACATGTAGAATTTTATGAAACTTACCCACAATATACAACACATAGTAAGGTACCAAATAACATAAAAAGAAATTACCAGACAATTATGGCAGCATAGAAATTAGCACATGTATAAAATGAACAAATCGAAGGTGTCAGTTTGCTATAGTAAAATAGCCTTCAATATACAAAATGATCGCCTCTAGAAGTAATACAGCACATACAGCAATGTGTGATGCTTTCAATAATGTGGTCTATCAGTTCCATCGGAAGCGATAGCCATGGCTCTTGCAAAGCAGTTGCAAGTGTGTCAAGGGTCTGAGGGGATAGATTGAGAGCAGCTAAACGTCTTCCTAAAGCATCCCCAAATGTGCTTGAGAGGACTCAAGTCCGGGGATCGAGATGGCCACTCCATGAGCATAATTGTTTCCTGTTGAAGATAATCATCTACGATGCAAGCCCTGTGTGGTGTTGCATTGTCGTCCTGTAACAGGAAATCATCACCTATTGCCCCGGCATATGGGTGCACATAAGCATCAAGGATGTCATCTCTATAAATCTGAGCATTCACGGTTCCCCTTGAAAAGACATGGAGGTCTGTGCATCCACCCAAAGGGATACCACCCCAAACACTGCCTCCTCCATATGCATCTCTTTTATGGATGTTTGACAGATGATGACGGGTTCCAGGTTCTCTCCATATCAAATAATGTCTACTATCGCTTTCTAGGCTAAACCTGGATTCATTCGTAAAGAGAACAGCCCTCTATTGACCAGGCATCCAATGGACATGTGGTTGTGCCCTCTGCAAACGGTCCGTCCTATAGCGTGACATGAGCGGCACGCAAATGGCTGCTCGCCTCGCATACAGACCACCTTCGTGAAGCCTTCTACGCACAGTTCACGTTGACACCAACCTTTCGATGGCTGCAGCAAGGGAGGATCTAAGAAGAGTCGGAGTAGTAGTTCTATGGCTGCATGCACATAATGTCAAATATCGACCATCGGCGCTCGTCGTAGCAGTTGGCCATCCTTGGCTGAACCTCCTAGATGCTCAATCTGTGCTCCAAAGTCTATGAACCACAGAAAGACTCACATTTAGCCATCTGGCCACTTCTGTTTGACTTTGTCCTGCCTCTAGTCTCCCAATGGCTCTCCATCGTAGTCTTGCAGGCAAATGATGCCTGGAGATCATTGTTACGAATTGGTTATCTCAGATTTCTGATGTCATTATCACAGTGAAATACATGGGTTTACTATCAAACATGGACCTTTACGCTCCTCGCAGATAACGTATTCCGAGTGCAGCACCACTAACTTGCATATTGCAGTTTTACTCAGCTACTCTTACTTGGCAACATATTCAAATATTACACAGTTTGGCTTATTTTTGAGGGTGTTGTCGCTATTTTTGTGATTTTTCCCTAATTTATGATAACCAGTGTGCAATGGAAATGATGCAACTGCAGTTTTTGGACACTGGAAGATGGCATTTACATGTAAGAAAAAATGTACAAATAACAGGCTATAAGATCGAATGTGGTTTAGCTCAACGGTAAACCACATTAAAATTCCACACAGTAAATCATCATAATCCTTAACTCTTCCAAACAAACTCAAAAGAGAAAAACATTCCCAGAATTTCTTGCAATGCCTCCAAACATACAAATTTGATGCATTATTTTATCAAAACTAAATTCCCATTTTCCAATTTTGCTTTCATTATATCAGCAATCATCACACCAGAAGCTGTAATCATATTATTCTCATACACATACTTCTTTGCGAAAACTCTTCCAAACCATGGCACATGTCTCTGAGACATCCATCTCAAAAGAAATTAAATCACAAATGGTCAGGTCTGTGCAGAGATCTTGCAATGGAGCTCCACAAATTCTCCGACTTTATGTGAGCTCCAGAAATAGGGACTCTAAATGTCACACTATGACTGACTAAAAGAGAAATTACATGCCTTCTAGCAATGTCAGACAATTATAGGAACCTGCTTTGTGTTCCTCTTCATAAGTTCAAGGAGGAGGAAAAAATCACATTCCCTTTTAGTGCCTTGAAACACTCAGGCTCCATTCACTCTTTTATCACCACAAAATTTCAACTTTTCAGACTTGCTTTCATGAATTTCAACAAGTACACCTGTAGCATTCATTATTTTAATTAACCAAATTATTTTTAGTTTGAACTTTCCTATC
>KK119492.1:0-16175 GCA_000611955.2 Stegodyphus mimosarum
CTTCCGCTAAGCTCTGCACCCAGCAGTTCCGAAGAAGATGAGGTTACAAACAAACGAACAAACTCACAGACGCGCACGGATTTTAATATATAGTAGAATATGATAACATTATGATAAATGTTATGAATTTTTATCAATATCTTATTTCAATAAACTCAGTGAACATTTTATGTTACGCACGTGTTATAGTTATTTAAACTTATTAGTCCAAAGGCGCTTTGTCTCTGAAGGACTATTGTTTTCGTTTTGAGATTTTGCGTTGAATCAGTATAAACGGCTGTATCACTTTTCAAATTGTTGCCACCAAAATTTATCGCCCTGTATTATATTTAAAGAAATTAAATAATGAAGAATCTGCCTATATCCATATATATTTCTCCAAATGTAATAAAACAACCGGACCTAGAGGCATCCAGTTTTGAATAACGTTCGTTTCCACTCGAATATGCGCATCTGGAAGTCCGAATTTGGAATTTGTTTTATTATCTATTTCATATTTTGTAAACCTTAAACGAATTTTTGATGAACAAATCCATCGATTTAAAAGAGAGTAATGGCAACACTCTACGGCAAAAAAAAAAAAAAAACTTTTTATCTTCAGCGCGCGGAACTGTGTATCGGATGTTCTAAAGCTATGCTCATTTTAAATTATTTTGCGATATTGCTGTTGAACCGAATTTTATGATTTAAGTGCGAAGAACATAATATTTAATAAGTAAAGGTAACACACAAAAACGTTAAAAAAACCTCTTTGGACGTAATTTAAAATCTGAAACTTTTCAGTTTTTTTTTTAAATATTTTAACAATTTATTAAGACAATATTACGAATACAAAAATGTCAATCTGTTCAATATTGCACTGATACTTCTGACCATCTAATCGTTTAACGTGCAATACATTGTATTAAATATCCGCGCTTTATTTAGCGCATAGTTTCGGACTGAAGACAATATATAAGCAGAAACCGAAGGTAATCATGTCTGTTCAGTTTTATAGATTACTAATAATTCAAGACTCTTAATTAATTATGAATTGTCATGACCGCTTTTCAATTCCGATATCTTGGGTGAAGTGCTCGGAACAGATAGTGCGCATTCATCTCTCATTAACACTTGAATGCGCTCTAGATACAGCGATGAGAACCAGCTTCCTGCTGCTTGAGTGCCATTTTACAGCTTCCTACTGCTGGGAGCAGTCGTTAAGCAATGTTATCTTCATAGGTGGTTGGTTCCACTTTAGAACGGCATTATCGACGAAATTTCGCACTTGTGGGAAGAGCTCGAGGACTCAAGTTCCGTGAAATTCTGTCACTCTGAAAGTTGAATAGCAAAATAAAAACAGTAAGTCAGCGCATAGGTAGCACTTTATATGTTTTTTTATTTAAATAAAATCTCTATTACGCCCAAGGGGACTTTTTTTAACGCTTTGTGTGTTACCTTTGTTTGTTAAATATCATGTTCTTGGCACTTAAACCATAAAATTCAATTCAACGGCAATATCGCAAAATAATTTTAAATTGAGCATATCTTTAGAATTTCTGATACAAATTTTGGCGCGCTGGAGATAAATTTTTTTTCTCCGTACAGTGTTGCCATTGCTTGCCTTGAAATCTTTGTTAATCAAAAATTCGTTAAACTTTTATAAAATAGGTAATAAAACTAATTCCTAATTCCAATATATATATATATATATATTTATATATAATAATGATAGATAATGAATATGAAATAGATAATAAAAAAAATTCCAAGTTTCCTATTTGGGCTTCCAGGTGCCCATATTCGAATGGAGGACTACTTTATTCAAAATTTAATGACTCTGGGTACTGTTATTTTTTCATAATGCTAGAAACATAGATGCATTCATGCAGATTCTCCATTATTTAATTTCTTTAAATATAATGCAGGGCTCTTATATTTGGTGGCAACAATTTGAAGAGTGAAACGCCGTTCCATAGTGGACGACGCAAAATGCCAAAACGAAATTAATAACCATTCTGTGCAAATTACCTCTAGGGCTAATAATTTCCTGGCTTAAGAAACCATGTTACTGATTCTGTTACTTGATAAAAACGTAAAAGATGTGATATATGGTTAGTTAGTCATAATAACAACCGTTTGAAAGATTTTTCTACTAAAAGTGATGCTTTTGTGAAAAGAAATGCTACTTGAAATGAAAAATTAATCAATGCAGTATCAAATAATTTTCAGTTTATTTTAATCAAAGGTTCAAATTATGAGGGTCCCTCCCTGAGGAAAAAAAATTTGCATTTTGAAACGCAAGATTTTTAACCGCACACTAGTGTATTCAAATTGCAGCAAAACAAAAGCTGACTTCAAAGACCAGTTAAATTTTAGTTCATATCACGTAATAAAAAAGGGCTGGAAAAAGAAAAAAAAAGGAGGAAGTTAAGAATAATACAAACGCAGCGAAAGCGATAGAAAAATTTCTATTTGTATTTTCTAAATATAATAATAATTTATGTAGTAATTAAATATATAAATGCAATCCAATTTGTCTGGGCACTTATGGTACCAGTGCTTTTGCCTGTTATCAATCAGTGCTCAAATTGTTTTTCAACCAATGCTTTTGCCTGTTATCAGTCAGTGCTCAAATTGTGCCTGTTATCAGTCAATGCTCACTTATCAGTCAGTAAATAGAAATTCAGTAGTCTGGTTTTAAAAGCCCGAGGACTCAGGTCTGCAGCCAATAGACAGAAGAAATGCAGCTTTGAACTTAAAAAATTAATCCAATAGGGAAACGCTGCACGTAAACAATGCAACGGTCCAGATTCCCCTCGCCCTCCACGTAAAACACTACTCAGTAGACTGGATCGTCAAGTCATGGCTCTGACAAGACAACACGCAGACAAAGACTGGGGCTACGTTAATCTCCTCTATCTCTGACGAGGGTAATTTCGTATGAAAAATGACATCAAAATTAAATAGATGCCACATAAACATTCCGCCCTTAAAACGGAATTGCATACACCGAAGCTGAGAAAGCCGAGTCTCTTGGCGATTGTTATGCTGCTCAGTTTTGCATAAACAACATGCAACACTAATCTACAGAACACTTGGTTACGCACAAACTAACAAGATACACAACATAGTATAACATTACCAGCATTCCTCCGGTTTATCCGTGGAAGGTTCTTGGTTATATCGATAAACTGAAGATCAAGAAAAGCCCTGGCCTGGACAAAGTATCAAGTAAAATGCTCAAACATATGGAAATGTTAATGCTATTTAAACTAGTCAAAATCATCAATTGTATTCTAAGACGTGGACTTTATCCTGCAATATGGACTACTGCTGCTATCACGCCAGTACTAAAGCCTTCAAAGCCGTCAGTTGACCCAAGCTCATACAGACCCATATGCCTTCTGCCATTACTGAACATATTATCCTCCAGAGAGTGTTCGATCATGCTACAGCAAATAACATCATAATAGCGGAGCCGCAAGCTACACTCGGTACACCAGCTACTCAGGGTCAGATAATCTCCACAGGTCTGACGAACAAAACCGTCACCTGAGCAGTATTTCTGGATGCAACCAAGGCCTTCGACCGTGTTTGGCTGGAGGGTCTCATATGCAAGCTTATAACCCTGGGCTTCCCAGGTTACATCACAACCATCATTCATTCTTATCTAACAGACAGACACTCTATCGCTCATGTTAACAACACACTTTCCACCTCCAAACCCGTCAGGGCTGGTGTCCCACAACAATCCTTTTAAGCCCCATACTCTTCAATATTACATATTTATAGGGATTGAGCCTGTAACTAAGTGTAGCTTGTGCCAAGTAACTTAAGAAAGGTGTAAAAGATCCTTTTATTCAGAGTTCAGTTTAACAAAATGCACTTCTTATGCTTACAAGTCTGCCAGCATTTATAGCGTAACACAAAAGGATAAAAATTCAAATCGAAACTAAGTTGTAAGTTAGCCAAAGGCTACACAGAAATGATTCACGCCCGAGTTGGCTCACATTCATACCGTCGTGACAAGCACTATTGGCAAGAACAAAGCAACGCTGAAGACAGGAGCGCTATCGTAGAAATTCAACTAGTAACATGGCCTTCAGCAGGCGGAACACGCTCTGACTAATGAAACTACAGCTTCTCTTTAAATACAATCTCTTTCTATCTCATTTGAATATGCGTGAACTAAAATTAGCCTTCTGGCAGGAAAATGGTAAAGGAGAAAGACAATAAAGATATTTAACATAAAATAACTGGCTAGATAAAAATAAATAAATCCTTACGATATTTTTAATGAGAACACTGAGCATGTTTGTTTTATAACATTTATTTGGTTTGAGATTGAGAGCATGTTGAAGAAGGTGATGAAGTGTTCTTTTTGTCTTATCTTTTTGCGTTCTTCACATGGGAAACAAAGGCTATTTGCAAATACGAATTTATTTTTGAAGTAAGATCTGTTTTGTAATAAAAAAAAGGAAATAAGTAAGAATTTTTCCCAAAGAATTGTTTTCTATATTTATATGCAGTTTAATATTTTTATGTGTAATTTCTTTATGAGTTTGTAAATTTATCGCAATGAACAACAAGGTTTGGATATCCTTCTCTTCGAACTTTGCCGCCGAAGATGATAGCCAGTTATTCCTGATCGTTTTCGCTTACGTATTAATGGTTTTCATTTGTCCATGCCATTTACAAAAAAACTTATGTTTGTGTGAATTTTGGTATCGAATGTTGTACCAAATCGTCCGTGATTACGGATAGACAACCATTCACCATGGACGTTATCCTGATCTCCCTTGAAAAACCTCACCCATTTTTTGCATTGTCATCGTATACTTTACCTATTGGTGATATAAGACTAGACATTAGGTTTTCATCTAAGCCAGACCTCCACTCTCCTTGTGGCTCGCCAAACATCACTTCCGCTTGGCAAGATGAAAATAAGTTGGGGGGGATTCTTATTGATAGCCAGGCTATTGGAGTACTATTACTGTGTTCTTGGTTAAAATTTTGGGATAATAGGAGAAAAGGGTGGAAAACCTCTGACTGCCTCCCAGGTGTTCTTCCTCAGAATTGAGGAAGCTTAATGGTGTTATCCCATCTAAGGACGCATGAGGCTAGAAGAAACTCTTCAGAAAAATGAGCTTGTCCATTGCCTCCCACTGGAGAATTTCCAGCTGAAATATGTTTCGTTTAAATCTGTTTGCCACCTAATTACGCAATAAATTTGCAACTTAACTGAAAATGTTTCGCTTGAAGCTTTGACTTTCGTAAAATTTCTCTAAAAAGAACTGATTTTCTCATAAATCAACCAATCAGGTGTCACGAAAATTAAAGTTCTGAAGAATGTTTCTTTCGACATGTTCTTGAAGGTAGCTTGTATGTAGATATGATACAGGTTCAACAGCTAGCTAGGTTCAGCAATACTTCAATCACATGTGGTACTACAGAAGTAACCTTAGACTCTATCTGTACCTATATTTCACATATCTGGTGATGAATATCCGCGGCTTTCAGTTTCCTTCTGCTAAAAACCGGATTTATTGACCGTATTTTACAGTCGACGATTTACTTAAAAATTTTATTCTGGTATTAGGATGCGTATAGGATGACGCCGTGAGTAGAAGTGAAGTCGGATCCTGGACAAAGAATGCCAGGAACCTGCACTCGCACTAATTCTTCCGCAATTCGAAAGGTATTGAGAAAAGGACTTTATTTAAAAATAAGCTATGTGTAAGTGCTTTAAAAAAGAGAGGTTATGCGAAGAATTTTCATAAAGTGCTGGTTTTTTTCTCTAAGGAGGTACCACTCGATAAATTTTCTTTACTTTGTGTAACCGATTGGAATTCTATTTATTCCGTCTACAAGTTCAGTTTTGGTAAATGTTGCGAATGGAAATGAAACTATGCTTAGTCCGAGAAAAGAGGCGAGGGAGACATTCCCCACCACTTTGTGAGTTTCGATTCAGATGCGAAATGGATTTCATTGTAAAAAGGAACTAAATAAACTGGAATCGGTATGTCGTGCCATAAGCACATGGTGATATCTATATCTATATTTAAATATGTACTTCGGATGTGTAACCTTATCTTAAAATTTGTATTAAAGAATAGGAAATGTCATTAAAGTTCAATCTATGGATGAAGCATGTCTATCACATAACTCAGAGGACATAAGAATTAAGAAGATAAATATCCATGGCATTGGACAGGTAAACAATTTTTAATCGTTTTCCTAGAGGAAAATCGAATTTAGAATAGTAAAATTTACAAAATCATTGATTATACTCATCTCTAGTATAGAAGCAGTACCGAGTGAAAATGGAGAAATGTTGCTATTTTTTTAAACATTATTTATTAATTGTTCTTGAATTTAAAGACACCACTTCGTTTAAGTGAATATTCATGTTAGCTAAAATTTATCCAGCGATTATCACATTTCATGCCTCAAGTACTCACCTCTTTGTTCGGCTTTAGTTATACAACTAGTTTTTTATTATTGGATTTTGAGAGATATTCCAGTTGTAAGTCGTTCTGCTCTTCTAGACAGAATAGCGATGCCCTGGAATACAGTTCCATGAGTAGAAGTTAAATCATCGTAAAATAATAGAAATAATATTAAAAGAAAACATGTCTCTACAGAAATCACCCTTATTATTCTTTTCATGTCACGTTCCTATAGAAGAGCTTCAGTACTGCCTTCCATCCACCGCGTCCTAATACCATTTCTGTTAATTTGTCTTCAGACATGCCACCCAGTTAGTTTTCCTCTCACCTTTCACTGCCGATGTACTTTTTGGCCATTTTCCTTTAGGGGCCCATGTGACTTGTCATTCTTTGATGTTCTGTGACTGGCATTCTAAATATGTTTCCCTATACGTATTTTTTTAAATTTCTCTTATCATTAATTTCTATATCATTAACTTCTCTTATCATATGTTCTAGCGTTTTTTCTTGCATATAGTATGTGATCGAAAACTTTTCACCTTCCGCCAACTTAGATACATTGGTAAAGAAAATAATGCTTCGGTCCAAAAATTCGATGGTAAGTTTTCAGGGAATAAACACGAACAGGAAATAAGCACTTTGCCAACAACATGTTTCTGATATTTCTGAGATGATGACGATTTTCAATGATGTCAACTTTTCTGTGTGTATGTGAGTAACGATTATTTTGTCTAAGATAACTCTTATATCAAACTTCCAAAAATTTATTTTTTCTGTATTAAGGCTTTTTGCTTTCGTATAAAGAGTTGGTTAGATTTTGGGTAAAAATTGGATAACCGCATATGGTACTTAGAAGCTCATAACAGTTTTTAATGAAAAACTAAATTAAAATATAATTCAAAGTTTTTCAGTTTTAGTATCTAAGACTTTTGAAAACAATGGGAACAGCATATTAGAGTTTAACTAAAATTGATAAATCGGAAGTAAAAACTTACTTAAGGATACGAAGAAATTTTCTTGAAAAGATGCATTGTGAAGTAATCCGAAACTTCTCAGATCTGGTACTTAAAACTTGTATATGATTGACAGCAACATATTAAATTTTGATTATGTATCATAAACCGAAACAAGTACTTTACTTTGAAGTCTTAGCAGATTTTCGTGGGAGAATATAGAATAAGTATAATAAGAGTTTCGCAGACAGATTTGGATAGCGAGTTGCTTTGTGGTTGGGGTCTGAGTCCCAATACCTCATTCGTGAGATGTGGGTAGTTGAGTTAACAGTGATTCTGATTCTTGTTCGCGACTCGTTTGAGTCAACATCTCATCTCGGCTATTCTCTTTTTTGAATTTGTACTTTTACCTATGCTGTTAAGGTACTATAGTAGGTTGGTGCCTGAATTTTGGTTCTTGGGACTGTAAAAGGGCCTACGTGCCTTGACGGCTGCTTTCTTGAATTGTTACTGCTAGTAAAGTTGCTGAGTTTTGAACTCTGCTAGCATGGATTTTATTCGGAAATTATTTGCTGACTACCACAGGCTTAGCGAGCTTAGAAAAACCTCTGCCCTGACTGAAGAAGACTCCTTCGCCTACCGGATCCTCTACTCCATGATTAAAGTTCTTCCTAAGGCTTTTCCGCAACAAATCAAACATTAAATAATAATAATAGACTAAATAATAATAATAATATTTCTGGACTTATGGACTCGGTAAACAACGACCCCAGAAATAACGCCGCGCAAGTTGTTTCCACCAATGCTGCTAGTGAGGACACTATTAACAACTCGTTAGAAGCCATGGATTTTCAAGACCAATGCAACAAGCTCAAATTTCGTTCAATTTCCTCTCGAGTTCCAGTAATCACAGCCAGCAACCGCTTCTCCGCACTGCCAGACAAAACTGAGGAGCCCACTCGTACTGATGATGAATTTCCCCCTCTGAAAGAGAATGTTTCTCAGAAAAGGATGCAAAGCAATAAGTCGAAAATTGCAAAATGCATAGATCTACACCGACTACCACGGGAATTAATTTCTGTTGGTAACAAACCGTGTAAAACACAGAAAGAAATCCCGACCCAACGGCTCGCCCCCGAGAAGGAGGCAAACACAGCCATCACCCAGCCTGCCAATCAGGAGCCTGCACAAGATTCGCGTGAATCATGTAATGATAACTTTGAATTTCTGAAGCAAAGCTCGAAGCTTCCTCCAGCCGTGGTTAAGGACTCCACATTCACATGGAGTCAAATCATAAAAATTCTAGATCATGCAAAGCTGCAGGACTTCAAAGCACAAATGAAAGCGGATAATGAGTTTCACATTTAAAGTTTTCACCATCATCGTCAAGTGACTGCCCTGCTTGACAGTTAAGCAATTAAGTACCACACCTATCAACTATCTTGTGACAAGGACATTAAAGCTGTAATAAGAAGCCTATCCAATTCCACCAATACAGTAGAAATTCAGGAACAACTGATAACGCTCTATTATCAGGTAAACAAAGTCATACAGCTTACTACACGGAGAGGCCCGGAAATAGTCAAGATGCCGCTGTTTTTTGTTCTACTAAAACGAACTGAAAAATTGAGGGAGATATTTAATCTGGAATTTCTGATGCGACTCAGGATCACAGTCGAGAGATACAAGGGCAGACGGGAACCAACACAATGTTTCCGCTGCCGAAAATTGTTTCATGCGCAGGCCAGCTGCAGACATACACCCCGCTGTGTTGAATGTGGAGGTGAACATGAGTCTATGGACTGTTTAAAACCTTCTTTGGAACTCTCATGCTGAGCCAACTGTGGACAAGAATATACTGCAAGCTTCAACAGTTACATGTACTATCCCAAAACGCGATCTAACAAAGTCATCCCTGGGGTCACCTCCGCAGATGGAGTTATACAGAACAGCATCATGCCCAAGCAAACCGTGACGTACCCGGAAGTGACTGTTTTAACACAGAAACTGGAAGAAGCCAAGACCGTAATCAGTGAACTGACGACAGCTTAAGCCATGCTAAAGGACATTATGCAAAGTCTTCCGGTCTCTAAGCCAGAAGAAAATTCAGCCAAAAACGTGACAGTAAATCATAGATAATTGCACTAACTTCATGTGTACCCCACTGAAAATTGTTCTGTGGAACGCGAACAACCTCACCAGAAAATTGCATGAGTTACATGATTTTCCAACTGTGCACGACATCGACATTTGCACGATCACGGAATCTCATGCTACGCTCTCACACAGCCTAAGACTAGCGAACTTTGCCTCATACAGAAGCAAACAACTTTGCCTCAAACAGACTTTATCACCGTGGGGGCGTGCTCTGATGTATGTGAAACGAACTCTGGATTCCTGTTTTATTTCTGCGGACAATTCTAGTGGTTATGAAGCGTTAAAAGTGTGTACTACTCTCCCTAGACTGGGACCTACTGTTTTCTGCTGAATCTACAACACCCTGGAAATGTTCTCAGTGAAACTCATATGGACACTCTTTTAAATTCTTCTATGCCAACAATTCTCGGTGGAGATATCCACGCTAAGCTCTCTGACTGGGGTTGCTATAACACTAACAGAAACGGTCACTTGATCCATCATTACGTCAACAGTAAACCAGTACATTCCTGATGAGACTACTTATCGGCCGAATGTAAGCAACAGAAGGCATGATATTCTAGACTTCTTTATCTCAACTGTAAATATTCCCATGACCATCTCTGTCCATAATGAACTCTCATCTGACCATGTTCCGGTCATAGCATATCTGGATATCCAGAATAGTAAGGATCTTCCTCCAATCACAGACTGAGATTTGTTCCATAACATCTTAGCCAGCGCCAAATTCAATATTGGCTGCTTAAAATCAGAAGCAGATATCGACGTAGCAATCAGCAATCTCACGAACTTTCTTACTAAGTCCAGAGAAGAAGCTACCAGAACTGTTGACGGTAACCTAAAAAAACACAAGCTCCCGGCTCATATCAGAGAGGTTATCAAATCTCGGAATAGGCTGTGCCAAAGAGCTTAATAGGACATGGGACCCTTCATTTAAAACCTCAACCAATAGGCTAAACAGAGAAGTCAAGACCCTTATTTAAGAACATAAAACGGCCACCTGGAACGACAAAATCTCTAACATTAACTTTGACCCCAATTCTATATGGAAAATAATTAAAAACTTGAGGAATCCTGGAATCCAAAATCGGCCCCTCAAGGATGCACAAGGATTGGGGTATTCAAACTCTGAAAAGACGGATATTTTTGCCAACCACCTTTCTGAACAGTTCAAACCCAACACCCAGACGTGTAATCAGGAAACGGAGAATGAAACTGCCGAATTTGTGGAAAAGTGGATTATGTCGCCGGCTCCTCGCAATACTTCCAAATTTGCTTCTCCATTGGAAATTAAAAGTATTGTTACGAATTTCACATTTATTTGGCTATTTATTTAGAATTGTAATTAAAATTCTTTTTTATTTCCCCGTGCAACGCAGACGATTTTTGAAGAGAAAGCTACGTCGAAAAAAAAATAATAGCAATAAAAATAAAAGAGCGCATGCATTTAATGTTTAATAAATAAATATCTCATAATTACTGTTGCCATCCAGAAAAATCTAGAAATATCGTGATTGTTCTACTGATAATTAAACAGCTTATAAAAGCCGAGGTGAAACACCTCATCTCAGTTGTTGTTGTCGTTGCTGTTATTACTTGTAGCTGAAAAAAACGAACTGCTGTTTGTTTACTTTATGCTGTATTGATTGTAGCGATTTCGCTGTGAGATAGAATTATTTAATCTGTTTTGAACTGTGTTTTTGCTAATCGTTTGAGATATTGTGATATTGTGCGAAGATCTGTGAAGAAATATTTCAGCATTTCAATTTATTTCTTGTGGAAAGAATAAATTTTTGTTAAATTTTACGACTTGTGCATTCAATACGCACGTACCAATTTTTGGTGTCAGAAGTGGGATTTTGTTTTTAAATGCCGATCACACGAGCAATGGAAGAACAATTAAAGCAATTTATGGCAGCCTTTGCTGCATTTAAAGAAGAAATTAAAGCTGGCCAAGATTCCGTGAAAGAGGAGATGAAAGCTGGCCAAGATTCCTTGAAAGAGGAGATGAAAGCTGGCCAAGATTCCATGAAAGAGGAGATCATAGCCGGCCAAGAATCAGTTAAAGATGAAATGAAAGCTGTTAAGAGATTGCCTGTATAATGGAAAACAAATTCGAAGCTATGGAAGGCAGAATGGACGCTGTTGAAAATAAAGTTGAAAACATCGAAAAAAAAGTTTTTTCTGTAAAAGAACAAATAGAAGAAAGAGTTGATTCTGTAAAAGAACAAATAGAAGGAAAAGTTTCTGCTGTGGAGCAACGAATCGAAGGAAGAGTTTCTGCCATCCAACACCAAATCGAACAACAAATTGATGACAGGGTTTCTGCGGTTGCGAAAGAAGTTGATACTTTAAAGAAATTCGTAGCAACGGCAGGAAACAATTCGGATAGTTTTAAATTCCTAGCCATGCCTGCGCATCCTTCTCTGAAGCTATCGACATATGATGGGAAGACCTCTTGGCAAGTGTATAAAACGCAATTTTCTATAGTTGCGGAAGCAAATGGATGGAATTCCCAAGCCAAGGCCTGTCACCTTGCGGCTTCTCTGAGAGCAGACGCAGCGGATATCCTTCAGACTCTTCCCGAAAACAAAAGGCTAGATTTCGAAGCTCTCTCCGGTGCTTTAGAGGTGCGTTTTGGAGAGAAGTATTTAAAAGATTACAGCAGGCTGCAGTTAAAATCCCGTCAACAGAAGCCTACGGAAACACTCCAGGAGCTCGCCACGGATGTTGAAAGGCTGTCCCACCTCGCCTTTTCGGAGTGCCCGACAGAAACAAGAGAAATCCTGTCCCTGCAATACTTCATCGACGGCATCCGGGATCCTGAAATACAGAAAGCACTGCGAATGGCTGATGTGAATGACTTAAAAAGTGCTCTGGTGTACGCCATGAAATTCGAGGCAGCACAACAAGCCACTCGTAGAGACCGCCACCCAATCAGAGCTGCTCACATACAAGAACCAGTGAATGAATTGATGGCTCTTTTAGATGATTTAACAAGACAACTGAATGCTTGCAGCGGAATATTGGTAACAAGAAACCGACCGTAAAGTGCTAGAACTGCGGTGCTGTAGGACACATGCGAAGGAACTGCCGAACATCCCACAGCACGGAAATTAAGATGAACGATGTAAACACGCAATTAAATGCTATGAGATGGAAAAGGAGTGACAAGAAACCAAAGTGCTGGAACTGCGGAGCTGAAAGCCACGTACGAAGGAACTGCAGAACACCTCAGAGCATGGAAAATAAGATAATTTTCCAGCAACGACGGAGGAAGCAAATTAATGATCATATCGAGGAGCGGAAGTTGTCAGATAGTGAAAAACTATTTCAAAGCGCTCAAGAGTTCTGCAATGGGTAGCAGCAGTAATGCACTATCCATCAGTGGGCATATCAACGGAGTTCCTTCCAGTATGATCATTGATACAGGAGCTAATGTTACCATCATTCGAAGAGATTTAGTTCAAAAATTTAAGGATAAACTGATTTGGACGCCATCCTGTGTTACCCTCGAGACTACGTCCGGTGAGAAAATCGACATAGAAGGAAAGTTAAACGTGAACATCACCTTTGGAAGTGCCTCCTACCATCACACAGCATATGTGGCGGATATTACAAACCCCTACATACTAGGATTGGACTTTTTAAGGAAATATAATTTCTCCTTAGACATCAAAAACAACAAACTGTTTTCAGCGTTTGAGACCATGACTATCGATCCTCAGAAAGGATCCTCACCATGAAACGCCGACGTGTCGTCAGAAATACCCTGCTCAGAAAGTTCCCGAAATCATACTGAGATTGAAGAGAAACGCAAGTCTACCAGCAATTCTCCATCCCAGATGCTCATCGGCCGTGACCTTCGTCTGCCTTGTGATTTCTTATCTGACCACCTTGCAGATGCGCCTTCATCGTCTGAGGAATACATCCAAGATGTCCAGGCCCGGTTTGAAGTGAAAGTTTAAAGTGAAGCACCGTTATGCACGAAAGCGAGTCAGCTTGGCGACGGAGAAGACGAAGACCCGCTACGACACGAGAGCTACTGGACATCGTTTCAACGAAGGAGACAAGGTGTGGTTATGGAGTCCGACTCGACGGAATAGACTTTCTCCGAAACTACAGTCACCTTGGGATGGCCCTTACACAGTCCTAAACAGGCTGAACGATGTCGTGGTTCGGATCCGTAAGTCATCGAACTCTAAACCTAAATTCGTTCATTACGACAGGTTACTTCATTACTATGGCCATAGTGCGTAGTGTATATAATTGTAAATAGTAATGTACATAGTATAAGACTATGGTCTTCTTTGTATTTAGTATTTGATTTGTATTTGTTAAGTATTAATATTTGATAAGTATTTGTATTTGATAGTATTTGTACTTACTATTTGATAATATTTGAATTGTATTTAGCGTTGGATAGAATTTAGTTTGCTGAAAGTTCCTTATTGCAATTATTGTTTATTTTGTTATTATAAAGTGATGTTTATTATAGTACTGATGCCTTAGTTGTAAGTTTGGCTTCCTGTCCAAGGATTGTACTGCCCGGGACGTGCAGTCTTTGGGAAGGGGGCAATGTTACGAATTTCGCATTTATTTGGCTATTTATTTAGAATTGTAATTAAAATTCCTTTTTATTTCCCCGTGCAACGCAGACGATTTTTGAAGAGAAAGCTACGTCGAAAAAAAAATAATAGCAATAAAAATAAAAGAGCGCGTGCATTTAATGCTTAATAAATAAATATCTCATAATTACAGTTTCCATCCAGAAAAATCTAGAAATATCGTGATTGTTCTACTGATAATTAAAAAGCTTATAAAACCCGAGGTGAAACAGCTCATCTCAGTTGTTGTTCTTGTTGCTGTTATTACTTGTAGCTGAAAAAAACGAACTGCTGTTTGTTTACTTAATACTGCATTGATTGTAGCGATTTCGCTGTGAGATAGAATTATTTTATCTGTTTTGAACTGAGTTTTTGTTAATCGTTTGAGATATTGTGATATTGTGCGAAGATCTGTGAAGAAATATTTCAGCATTTTAATTTATTTCTTGTGGAAAGAATAAATTTTTGTTAAATTTTACGACTTGTGCATTCAATATTTAACGAACCCGTACGCACGTAGCAGTATTATTAGATCGCTTAATCAGAAGAAAGCACCTGGAATACATTGCATTAATAACAAAATGCTGAGGAATCTACCTGTTAGTTTTATTAGTAAAATTACTAGCATCCTGAATGCCTGCCTGCAAAATTCGTGTTTGCATGGAAACAGGCACTTATTTTCCTGATTCAAAAACTCGGAAAACCACGTGATAACCCTGCAAGCTACCGACCCATAAGCCTACTCTCTGCTCTCAGTAAAATCCTAGAAGAAATCTTCTTTAATTGCGTTAAGGATTACCTCAGCGTATTCACTTCAAAATAGCATAGATTCCGAAGAAGACTTTCCACAACAACGCAACTTGTGAGAATCACAGAATTCATCGGAAACGCGCTGCGCAATAAAATGAGTACTGCCATCCTGATGCTAGACGTGACCAAAGCTTTTGACCGCATCTGGCATACAGGTCTTATTTACAAACTCATTCATATGAATTTCCCGCGTTTTCCCATTCTCTTACTCCTCTCTTTTCTGCAAAATCGTACATTCTCTGCCCGGCAAGGACATAACCATGTATGTCATCTCAAGTGTAAGAAACATCCTTAGTGTCCTCCAGGGAAGTGTTATCAGTCCTATTTTGTACATTTTATACATAAATGATGTCCCGGACTTCAGCAATGATCACAACGCCTTGCTCGCCTGCTATGCAGACGACACGGCACTCTTAATAAAGTCTCGTCGGCCGAACCAGGGTCTTGCCGAGTTACAAGAAAAAATCCCTGTTATCGAGGGCTAGTGCGTTAAATGGAAGACCTGCATTCATCCAGAGAAGTCGCAAGTCTTACTTATCAGAAAATTTCGTACCAAAGACAACATCACCAATAACATCACCCTCTTCGGACATCAAGTTCCAAAAGTCACCGAAGCTGTCTTGTGGCCTTGAGATTATATCCCCTTCTAAAGGATCAGCTCTTGTCACTTTACCGTAAAAGGCAAATTTACACCTCTGTCATCCGGCCTATTCTTATATACGCCTCGCCTACCTGTGAAGTGCCAGCGAAAGTGACATCTATTCCCTGCAAAAAATTCAAAACAAGATTCTCAGGATAATCACCAGATCTGCATACTACGTTAGAAACCAAAATGTGCATGCTGACCTGAAAGTGGAACTTGTTTCTGATTTTCTGCTCAGAATAAATGCTAAATTTTATGATAAAGCTACTCAGACACGTCCACGGGCTTTGCAGATATATTCGCTTACGAAATACTTGAAGAAGACAAGAAAACTAGGCCATTTGCAGCTTTTCTCTTCGTGTTTTCTACGCAAACACGCAGAGACAAGATCAACATGTGTAAACTTCGCATTAATTTTATTGCAAATTTTGGATTTAAAAACTTCCAGTAGCTCAGCAGGAGTGGCAGAACTGCTGCCACACCCCTGATACGTCAATCTGTCATCGCATCCTTCCCCGCCATTGAGATTTCAGATATAATGCGTCTCAATGTTTTTTATATTATTGTATTTTAT
>KK119492.1:16266-53075 GCA_000611955.2 Stegodyphus mimosarum
ATATGCAATCAAGCATCAAAGCATCAAAGACAGGTTTGTCAGACTTTGCCACCCGAAGATTAATTTTATTATATTAAGATTTTGACTGGAGGCCGTCAATCACATTCGTTTTTTAACAAAGCAGAATGAAGGGAAAAGTAAAATTTAAGACTAATATTAAAAAACAATTCTGAAAAGTTTCAGATATTAGTGTCGCCTTTTTTTTTTTTTAATCTTAAGGATTAGTATGGTCTTTCTGATCTGACAGTTTGCTGATGAATTCACTTCTGTTGACTATTCATTTTTCATTCTAGTCTTCCCTAGATTGGAAAAAGATAACTATGTGCACTTACGTACGCATACGTTCTCATGCTTTGATTTGAAAATATCGAATATTCTGTGATTACATTGAAAATATCGCATATCCTGTGATTACATAACGTTACATTTTATTTAAAGCTAAAAGCTCGGAAAAATACCTCTGACCGAAAGCTTAAGCTCGTTAGTAAATATTAAGTGGGAATTCTGCGACCTACGCAGTTATTCCTGAGGTTTACAATATCAGATCAATCCTTTCACGGCTCCCATAATGAGGGATCACAATTTTGTTATCTAGCCCACACATTTGTACATATGTAAATAAATTATTTTCATGCGTTTATTATTTTGTCATATATTGTTTGTAACATGATACTTTCTACTTCATTCTCTGTACATACTATGTATATTTCAGATCATATTGCATCTTCACTTGCTCGATTCACGTAATTTTACTCTTGTCTCTGGAGTGAGAGTCAAGCACTCTTGATGATTGGACTTGTCGCTATGGCTGAAGGGCCCTCTTTTCCTTACCTGCTCCGATTTCCCCGCTGGGAGCTAGCTGATAGTTGCCACTTTGATTCATTCCCCTTAGGGAATTAGATAAATATAGCTTATTAAAAACCACCTGGGTTAAATAAGCATAAGAAATTAGCATTTAAGCATTTAAGCTCACGCAGGTCTACCCCGAATGAACTTATCCATGACATCAGCGGAAAGGGCATGGTTTGTGGAGTGGGGTAATCGGGTTGCTGTTGGAAGAACACTGGAAGGGTTGGCGTGCTGTGCTGGTTCAGAATTAGATTTATCTGAATGGTGACACCGAAAGTTTATGTTCATAGAGTGGCAATGGCTACCGTGGGTTATTATGACGACGAAACAGTGCCATCTGTTATCCCTTTTAGAAAGTGTGGCAAAGAACTTCGATAAAAAAATCTCACGTTTGCGGCTGAACAGTTCGCCGTGACAGCGTCCACCACTAAAACTTTTTAAATTATCATATATCTCATTTCTTATTCATCTATACACTTAATGTTAACTTATTTCTTATATATTCTGTTCATAATGACATTTATCGTAGCACTCGATTCTACTTATTTTACTTAATTTCCCACAGAGTTTTCTTTCTTTCGCATATTTAATACAAGACAATATTTTTAAGTTGACATTTTAAGTTTCTCAGTTTAATATTTCTGTTAATTACTATACATTGAATCGTTCTGGTTAATATTATATAGTTTTCTTTATTAGCTGAACAAATTTCCACTCTGTAATAGTTTTACCATGTTACGACAAACGTCCTTATGAAGATACAAGGAATAAGTTAACATTAAGTGCGCCTATGAATAAAGAATAAGATATGAAATAATTTTAAATCTTTTCAACAGAGGACGCTGTCACGGCGAGCTATCCAGCAGCAAACGAGAATTTTTTTTTTCAAAATCCTTTGCAGCATTTCCCAAAAGACATAACAGATGGCACTATCGCGTCGTCATAGTAACACACGGTAAACGTTGCCACTTGGTCAACATAAGCTCTCGGTGTTACCACTCACACAGACCTCATTCCGAAGCAGCAGCATACCAAACTCTTCTTCCGGTAGGAATACTATTGGCACCACTCCACAGGCTGTGCCCCTTCAGGTGATGTAAGATGGACCTTATAAGAGATATTTCTTATAAGGTCCATGTGATGTAATGGATGACGTTAAACCTGTAATCTCACTTCTGGAAACGTCACTGTCCACGCCTCTCTCCGTGTGACATTTTACATACCACCGAGCCTAATCTTTATACCTACTCATTGCTATTTAAAAGATGAAATTGGCGGCAGATCATATGCCGGCCACCTCAGAATTTTAATTATTTTGTCTGAAAGGACTGTAATTAAATTGTACTGCATTTTCGTTAACTTCCAAGTTTTTTATCAGTGTAATAAAAATAATTGTTCGTTGATAAGAGTTAGGCGTGATGTTGGTTATTTAGGTATTTTATGGTTTTATAAAGCAATATAAAGGCGGTTCGAATCTGTTACTCCCTCAGTGAATTTTAAGACTTTGGTTTTCTTTCCATTTACCTTCAGACGAACAACTGCTGCTCCCATCTAAAGCAGTTGTCTTTTAGCAGTAGCATATCATTCAATTTAAAAGATACTAATACAACATACAATACTTAATGTCTATAATAATTGTCGAAATAAAAATATTCAGTGGATGAAACGCTTACAAGGAATAACTAGACAGGAAAAGAAGAATGACAATAAGTAGCTAATTACTTCATAATTTACTTCATATAGGCAATAGTTTATTTCTTCACAAGAATTGACTTTCTTATAATTAATTTGGAATCTGCCAATACTGACATCAAGTCGGTTATATTGGGAAAAAATTCATTGCGGAGGGGCAGGACAGAAGATGAAGAAAGCGAAAGCCATTGGAAATGTAGTTTGCGTCATGAAGGGCGAGAGTACCATCAAAATAATCGACACAGGAAAGGTAGACAGAAGACAATATTGGATGGAAGAGACGGCGCTTGAACTGGCGCCAAGTCAATCTGTAAAAATGAAAAATATATTCCAACTTTCAAATATTAGACCGACACGCATATTTTACTTTACTACCCCAAGAATAAACTCCGAATTTATGATTGCTTTTTGGAAAATATCAGTGTTAAAAATATGAGCATATATGAGAAAACGTCTTTCTTCAAAATGAAAAGAAATCTAAAAGTTTTTTTTCCTTCCCCGTTTTAGTAATGACTTTCAAGATTTTGGAAACAGCTAGAAAGTCACGCAAAAATGAGAATGAAGCTAACCTAAGCATCTCTAACAGCTTTACGTTGGAAGAGTATTCATGACATAGACATATTGCTTCAAGGTGACAATCACGAAATTTAAAACTTAAGAATCGATTGAAATAGAAAGAACTGATTTTTGAAACGAATAATTGGTTTAAAAGGCAGAATTGTTTAATCATCTCCCCACCCATCCCACTTTAAAAAAGGAAGAGAAAAGAAAAGAAAGAAAAAGAAAGGAAGGAAACGGATTGAATCTTCAGTTCAAAAGAGTAAGAGTCACAATAGAAACCCCCCTTTTTTTTTAATGAAAGCCTCTTAGAGATATTACGTATTTTTTTAAAGCAGGAGAGAAGAGCAGTGCCCTCGCCGGGACTCCAACCACGGACCTCTCGAATACGCGCCGAGTGTGCTGGCCATTATACCCCAAAGGCACGCTAAGAAGGCGGGAGAATACCGTATATGCTCCCCCTGTTAAAGGGCGACTGGGGATTAGGGGACCCAGTCGCCAAATCCTGGTGGTGAAGAATCATCATCCACCACCTTTTTTAGTCTGGGCACCACTGTAGAGACATTGGGTATTTTGTGAAAACAGGAGAGATGAAAAATGAGCAATGCCCTCCCCGGGACTCGAACCACGGACCTCTCGAATACACGCTGAGTGTGCTGGCCGTTACACCATGAAGGCATGCTAAGAAGGCGGGAGAAATACCTTACTTATAGCCTCATTTTTGGAAGAATTTCCAAATTTACCACAGGTTTGATAAAAAATTACATATGTTAGTGAAGGCACCATCTTGTTTTACATGTGCTGACATAAGTAAAAATCAATATCAGCGAAAGGCCTACCTTTATACAAGCTTCTTATTAAGAAACTAGGCTGTATGTCAACGCATAATGCATCTACTTTCTGTTTCTTTGAAAAAGTCTTAACAGTTTAAAAAGCGTTTTATAATTCTTTAAGCTTTTTAAAGATTATTATTACGTTCATTTTTCGTGACACAGCAATTGCACTGTTTACTGCGTTTTCTAGTTTCCAATTTCATCCTTTACACCATACTCCTTGTAACAAATTAGCTTCTAATTTATCGCAGTAATGTATTTTTTACTTACTGTGTGCAAAAAAAAAATGTCATAATTCTTAGAACATAAAAATTAGATTAGATTATAATAATCATTGCTGACATTACTGATACTAGAAATCTCCCTTTCCTTATCTGTGTGTTCACATTGCTTGCATCGCAATACCCAAGAATTTTGCCCATGTATTTATCATTGGATTAATGACAAATAATAATCACAAAGTCATGTTTACTAATGTTCCTAACACCACTAAGGATGCCAAATCATAATTTTTTCCTTCAGATCTGTAATGAACTTAATAATACGGAAAAAAAATTTGATTAAATGGCTGTTTTCAAAATTCATCATTGCTTACCTTCAAGAACTTTCATACCAGTTCTGATAAAAGTGCTGTTAATCACCCATTGTTATAATGCCCATCAAAGAGCATTTTTAGCACTTCGTTTCTGATTACATTTGTAAACCCCTTCCAAAGCAGTCACAATGCAATAAATTACATTATCATGGATTCTAAATTTTCAAGAAAGAATTAATTAAATTATTTTAACGAGTACAGTAATTAAACGCAAAGACAATTTTTCAGTGAACTATCATTTAAACCTAATAATAAAATAAGATTAAAAAATTAATTAAAGAACCTTAAGATACTGTTAAAAAATATCACAGAACAAAAGCAATATCTAGAAGCACTTTAATTCAAATCAAGCAAGTAAAATCCTCACTAGCTGTTAAGTGTTAACAATTTCCTAAGTGTAAAAAAAGTACATCGCTCAAACTGTACCAATGTTTATCAAATTAAAAATAACCTATTTCAAACGAATAAAAGATGTTTATTAACCTAAAAACGGAGAGATGCGGAATAACCTTTCCAAAACTTTTTTCCTGAAACCTAACATCAGATAATTGAAATATTGAGAATTTGCGGTGGTAGAGATGAATGGCATATCGGATTCAACCATTGGCAACTTCATCTTTCTTACTCTAGATTCTCTCATTCATCTCAATCATCTCATCGATAAAACGCGTAAAATTTGTATAAATTCTTTCAGATTTTCCAGTGTAATGAACATAGTAAGCAGAAAAAAGTTCAACTCAACTCATAAACTGATAAAAATCTCGCCAATGCCCTAGAATGAAGCGATTATTAGTGAATGTGCATGCACTCACTATCTTGGATTTCGTATAAATTATAAGCGAAAAGAAGCTACTTAAAACTGACAAAAGATTTTTTACTTCCTTGTACGAAGTAAAAGAAGTACAGTAATCACAAAAAATTCCGGGTATCATATTTTAACGAAAATATCCATTTTCACATTTATCGAATGCAATTTAATGATGTGTTTTCGTGACTTCTGTACGTAAGGACGAAATAAAGGACACTTTTACCCCAAACGAATTATGAAACTGATTTAAAATGGATTCAGAAGAGAATTTTTCGTGCCTTGTGCACGTACGTACGTATGTAGGTATGCATGTATGTATCCCGCATAACTCAAAAACGAATAGCCTGAGAATGTTGAAATTTTGCATATAGGACTGCTATAGTATGTAGTTGTGCACCTGCCTTTTTGGTTGCAATCCGCCGCATCAAAAGTATATAAATGTATATATATCTAGATACCCACTCTGTTGCTCTGCTCATTGATCTCAGTTTTTTTTATTCTTATGTGTTGGTAAATTGCTCCTTTTTGCTTTAAAAATAATTGAATTGTGTTGTTCTTATCTTCCGGTTAAGGCTTTTACGTCTTTAGTTAATCTGCATGCAATAGTTGTAGAATTACGAACAATTTAAAAGTTGTTTAAGTGCTGCTAAGCCTAATTTTTTAAACATAGCAACCATGTGTGTTCACATTTGAAGCTTAGCAGAATAGTAATTTAGTCTTTCTGCACTTTCAGTATCTTTCTACCGAGTGGGACCAAAAGGAACCTTTTAGTTTTGTGCACCGAAAAATCTGCCTTCTTGCCCGCTGACTTGGTTGCTTGTTTTTGCGTTAGCCCAAAGCGGCAATTTTTCCAGAAGGGCTATTTATTTCGTTTTGTCATTTCACGTCGATTCACTTTTGAAATTGTTGAAAACAAAATTATCGTGTGATCTCTGGTGATCGTGCGCTTGCAATCGTCTGATATCTTTTCCCAGGCAGGCCTTGCGATAAACGTTTATATAAACAAATATTTAGAATTCGGAATGGGACGGATATTTTTTGCTTACTAGGTTAGTTTATTCTTTTTTATTTTTCTCGGATTACCTGATTAATTGCACTTGGGTTATATTTCAGTCTAATTTGCTTATGTTTGAGATGTGTTGTGAATAAAAATATAAAAAAAACTTGGACAACAAGGTATCACGTTTACTTTTTAGTGTGATATAATACTATTTTTTTATATTGCTGTTCAGTTGAATTTTATGGTTTAAGTGCGAACAACATGATATTTAATGAATAAAGGTAACACACGAAACGTTAAAGAAAAGGCCTTTGGGTCGTAATATAAAATCCGAAAACTCTCAGATTTTTTGTTTTTATATTTTTCAATTTTTAATAAAGGTATGTTGAGGTTTTATGTATTTTTGCGTTGGTTAAAAGTAAAAACTGAATTAATTGAATGAGAATTATATCTCCAGCGAAATTCGAGAAAATACGTTTAAATGAAATGCAGCAAAATATGCGTATAATTTAATACTCCGTACAAGGAAGTCAAGTAATGTTACACATCAGATTTTTTAATTCTCGTAGACCTACCATGATTTGAAAGATAAGTAGAGAAATGAAATTATCTCTTTCATAAGTGGAGATTAATGTGTACTAAAAGATCAGACTATCGTTTCCAAATATCTCTTTTTGTAACCAAATTGATCCATATATACGTAGACTACAAACTTTCAAAAGTTTTTCTTCTTATAATTTCACTGCCTTTCACAAAACTACCTATTCATTGCATTTTCTTCACAGCAACTTCCGAAAGAAACATTGCCGAGGGAGGAAAAATGCAGCAAAACGAACTTTGTATCAACTCTCTTTACGCTTCAGAGAATTCACAATCGTGGAAGTAGCTTGACGAGAGTTTACTCATGCATAAGTATAGGATCGCTCTTTTCTCCCTGGATGAAAAAAGAGAAATATTTTGCGTCTCTCGTTTTCGTGAAGTTTTTGACACAGAGCGCGGAATTTAATAGCTTTAAAAGTGACAGTATTTGAGCATGGACCAAACCAAAAATTAAAAAAAAAAAAGCAGAGGGGCCGAAAGAATATTCGTTTTTATTCTTGGAAAAGAGAGGAAACTTTTCCATTTTGTGCTTCAATCATCATAAAGATTTCTGTTTTTTTTTATAAAGATTTTTATATAGTAAACAAAGAAATATTTTATTCAATAAGCAAATGAAGTTTCTTTTTGGTAACAAGCAGCGTAAACATAAAAGAACAAATAATCATATCATAGAAACAAATGGCATCTTATATGCATTCTCAAAAAAATAACAGTGGAAGCATTCTTCTACCATTTGTGATAATATACATTAACAAATATTCATGAATTTTCCGTTACATAAAATACAGCAAAAATAGTTTTTTTGCCAACTTAATCAAGAAAGAATGAAGTTCTTTCACTGATAAATAATAAAACTGATCCTCCTTTCACTTCGCTTTAATAACTTATTTTCAGAAAATTTAAAGCTATGCTTTTATAATAAAGATCGCAAACAAATATTTCAACGCTGAAGATACTGTATAACGGGATTATTCAGATAAGCCTTCTGTAAAAAAGAAAAATGTTATATATGTTGCTTCAGCCAAACGTAATATAGATTAATAATCAGTCACTTGAAAAATTTCTCACATATTTCATTATTTATGGTCTACTTTCACTCAGAAGTGATGTTTCACGTGATAAAAATTCCAACTCTTTGCTTCTATCTGTAACTCTGAAATGCTACAAGTCAGCCGGGCGGTAAATCAGTAAACACTGGTAGTTCCGACTGGGCTTCGAATGCAGACGAACGGGCTGACTGCTTGGGTGTTTCCGTAATTTTTACATGTGTAACGTTTATACGAGCCAGTTTCGCTTAAAAAGTCCCCCACGAACGCATCTACCCCCTTAACCAGATAATTCTACCATGCTTTGCCATAATAAACAACCAAACCAGAAACGCTGTAGGAAGTATTGGTTAGTGGATTGTTACAGCATATCTCTTTAGAGGTACGTGCTTGAATAAAAGTGTTCTTTGTGGAGGGCTTTCAAAGATAAAATAACTAATATTTATCCTCGAACACACAGCCTGTTAATTTACCCAGGAAGCTATTCCCTTACAAACTACTAATATCCCGCGGTTTTATCATTTGGCCAGTTGTTACAAAGGCTGAGTAAATTAGCTGCCCAGTAGAATGCGCTCTAAGCAGGATGCTAGAGCTTTTATTAGGTACTGCAAACAGAAATAGCGCAAAGCAACTTGTATGTGATTGTGGGAAATATCCTGCTCAGTATAAGCAACAGAGCTGTTTCTAAGGAGAACAACAGAGCTTTTGTGCATTACCGACTGAAAAAATCGCTAAAAGATCTCCACTGAAGAAGGTATTACTGAGTTACACTTGCTAATTTAGTGGTACCTATGCTCTAGCTTCATCCGCTAAGGTAGTTTTCCTATGCTGTGCCTTGATCAGCTAAATTGGTTTTCCTCATGTGTAACGTGAATTTTCTTTAGAAAGCTCTCGACGAATGTATCTCTCCTCTTAACTCTTTGAAAACCAAACGATGTGAACGAAGTTTCACTAACTGTATGCTTGAAATACCGACGTTCCCGAAATGCCTTTCGAGGATTCACAAATGTCCTGACCTCCTCATACATTAAGGCACAAAGAGGTAAATGATATCCTTTCTGCTTCCTAACAAATAAAGCTAAGTAACCACAAATAAATCATTTTAGGACAAGCTGTCTGCAATAAACTGATACAATGCATCTGGGAAACCTGCACCTGCTACTACATGTCTTAAGGGGAGGGAAGAAACGAACATCGAAATTTCGGGAGTTTGGGGCAGTTGTGGTTATTTGACTGAAGAGCCGTCTGGAGCGTTACGGTCTTCAAAGAGTTAAAAAGATAGACGCAGCGTGCTTTGCCATAATCAAGCAACCAAATCATTCGCCAAGAATAATTGAGTACGCATGCTTTGCTTCATTCACTAAGTTTAACGCACTGGTCTTTTGTTCGACCAACAGCACCCAGATTCCAGTCCATTTCATTTACGCATTTTTCTAGCTAAGATTACTAAGCTAAAAATTAAGTCAGACAGGTGTTTCTAGGACAACAAACTGATTCCGCCATAAATATAAGACAAATAGGACGGCCACACCCTTGGCATAGCTAAAAACATCTGCAAGACATTAGACAGTTCATAAAGAACAACCAGGATTTTTGGCTCCGGTGTTGCATGAACTTGAAGGTTATAACAATAGGCTATGCCCCAAAATGTCTATACCTGCAGTTTAAAAAAAATTTTTCATAATTTGGTTTCTCATAGAGATGACATGCATAATCTCAGAAGGATCTTATTATTCATCCTTTGACTGTTTTAATAAACGAGGGTGATCGAACGAGAACCGATACTTACACGATGGTATGATTTTAAAAGTCGCACAAAAATACACTACAATGTGGACAAAATTTACCAGACAAGAACCCACTGAAGTACACTCACTTCTAAAAGTTAAGCACGGACAGGAAAATGTTAATTTCCGGAAGCCGATCAGAATGGAAGAGGATGCAATTCGCTGCAGAGGTAGATGGAAGTATGCAAATATGTTAGGTAACAGCCAATCGCGTTTTCATGTCAAGAAATATGCAAAAAAGGCAGTCTTATAAGAAGCCAACCTTTATGAAGGGTTACAGAAGTTGATTGTAAGTGCTGATAGAAGGTGTTTAAAATTTTCGTACAATTTATTTTCAAAACATACATGTTTCTATGACTTCCAGAAGACGAATGGAGCGCTGGCGTGCTGTGGGGCACATTGAAGCAAGACAGTCAATCGCAGATGTTGCTCTTTTCTTCGGCGTTCATCATTCTGTAATTTCACGTTTATGGAAACAATTTCAAACCACACAGTTGTCCGAAAGCCCGTAGCCGGTCGCCCAAGGGTTACAACCCCCGCGGAAGATCGATATATTACTATTGTAGCCAAGCGGAATCGCAGAGCGACCTCCACACGTGTGACATGTATGATTACAGCGTCCACTGGCAAGGCGATATCTGCAGCTACTGTACGCCGAAGATTATATATGAGTGGACTGTACGCCCAGATACCTCGAGTTTGTGTTCCTCTATCCGTCCAATCGAGAGGGGCACGATTACAGTGGTGCTGGGAACATGTCAATTGGAATGTGTCTGACTGGGGCAATGTCATGTTTACTGATGAGTCAAGATTTGCTCTGGAACCAGATGACAAGCGTATAAGGATATGGCGTGAACAACGAACACGCAATCAGTCCCAAAACATTACCGAACATCACGTATTCCGAGGCGGAAGCATTATGGTGTGGGCAAGGATTTCGTTAGGATACCACACCGACCTGCACATCTTTAAACGGGGCTCTTTGACGGTTGTCCGGTATCGAGATGAAGTCCTAGAACCCATTGTGAAATTGTACGCTTCAGCTGTTGGTCCTACTTTTGTTTTAATGGACGATAACGCACGTTCCCACAGAGCTGACATCGTCGATGACTACCTGAAGAGTGAAGGGATTGAGCGTAGGGCGTGGCCAGCGTATTCGCCGGACATTAATCCCACTTCAAATCTTTGGGATGCTCTCGGCCGTGTTGTATCTTCACGTTTCCCACCTCCAGCCACTCTTATTGAGCTGGAAACTGCTCTACAAGAAGAATGGTGATTACTAAATTCTGCGGTGGTTGACCACCTAATTGAAAGCATGGTCACAAGGTGAAAACTTTGTATACAGATGAGGAGGGATCACATACCCTATAATTGTCCTTTTTTTCATTTTATGCTGTTTATTTTCACTTTATGCATAATTCTGTTTAAGTCTCCAGTATGTCATTATCTGATAAATAAACTTACAAAAATTAAATATTATTTTCCTTTCTGTATATAATTATTGATTTTGTTTTATGCATAAATATATATGCTACATTCCTGCCGAATTTTGTGTCAATCAAAGCAGTATTTGTTGATTTTTTGCATTTTACCTCTTCGTGCTTAACTTTTGGAAGTGAGTGTAAAATACTAATGATGAGTGATGAGGTAGCTCTAGTTCTGCGTTCTACGCGTCAGAATATTTTTAAAAACTTACATGGCCAGCTTCGACAAAAATATGAAGTTAGACATATCGGCGATATTATTTTTAATATGTAAATGACTAGGTATGTTTATTTGATTTCCAAAAGAGCAAAAATCTGTAGCCCTCCTAGTAGATCTTTCACTAAGTGCCAGAAAACTTCCATAGGATATCTATCAAGTATTACGTTACTGTAATACTTGATAGATATCCTATGGAAGTGTATAACTACAAAACTACGAAGAAAAATGAACTCCATTGGTATGTGGAAGTATTTTGTAGGCAATGATTTCCGTACTTCTACAACAGCGATCCATAATTTTGTTGTGTTTGGAGACAAAGCAGGATTACGTAAAGTATGTCCTTCCAGCCCCGCCAATTCCATTTCCTTGCTTCTATGGGAAAAGCAATAAAGCTATGTGAAGTTAATGGGTGATTTGGAGGCTCTCTTTATTTTGGAGTCTCAGGCCTGGATTAGGCAATAATAAGGCTTTAGTCGGAAGAGACAGATTTTTGAGTTTCAAATAGTTTTGCGTGGTACTTCAAATATGCATGAGAACGTTGATATGTGACATGCAAAAATTAAAGATGCAGTAGAAAAGTTAAAGTAACAGTAGATCGAACAAACAGAATACTGAAAAGACCAATCAGGCAACCGCTTTGCGTTCGGTAGTGAAAGGAATGTAGATATACGCAGCATGATATATCAAGGGCTCGTGGAAGGGTGTAAAGCACGAAGGCGGCGTATGCTCAGCATTTTAGAGGTAACTATTGCACAATGCACCTCACTTTGAACAAGTTTCTGTCGCAGTGTGATATGCCTAACCGACAGGTATAAGGTTACATATGGTCTAGTACTGCTACTTTAGTCCTATAACTCTAACAGATATGTAACAAGTTATAGTTATGTCTGAGATCTTACGAAGGTTTGAAAACACCGTTTCTATTTAAGCCATCCGAACTATGAACATAAAGGCACGACTTTGTGTTACAAATAGCCACATAGGAATTTTGGAAATTCAAATTAAAATAAGAACAGTCAATTCAGATTAAACTTCGATCAATATTCTAAGACTACATAATAAAATACTAAACTCTAAGCTGGCTCAATAAATTACCGGAGCGTCGGATTAAAGTGCGAGAAAAAACAAACCCGAGGTAGATACGTTTAGTTAGCGCTGGCAAAATCTAACTACGTAACGCGCATGCCAGAAACATCCTCTCTTAGGATCCAAACGTATTCCCCCCCCGGGGTCGACGCAGAGTACTATGCGAAGCTACTGGCTAGGATCTGTTCCTAGGCAGTCTCGGCCACGGGGGTATAAAATTTATGAACTTGGCAGTTCCCGATGGTCCATGGGGTAAGTCTATACTTGCTCTTCATGGGCCGGGTGGTGTAAGTCCCCTCCACCAGGGTATTGGTAGCCAAATAGCAAACTGGACCATTGAGAGTCTGGTCACTGCTGTCCTTGGTATTCCATGTGAAGCCTAAGGAGAGGAGCATTCCGTGTAGTGCTGGCAGGTAGCCTCAATCAACGGCCAGTCATCGCTCCAAGTCGTCATCGCCCACCCCACCGTGGTCTCGGTCCGGCCGAGACGGTGGTCTTGACTGGTCCGTGTTTAGCTGTGGGTTGGCTAAACGTTGAGCGTTTAGCAGAGAGAGCCTTATAAAATTGTTGGTGTCTCGAGGATGTGGGACCTCGGGCTCAGCAGGTGTGCAAGGTCATCGGTAACGGGTGACGTTTATCCCCGAGTATTCTTAATTGAACGGACGGCGGTATAAATTTAGTTAGTTAGTTAGTTAGGATCCAAAAACCTCAGCTTAAATATACAACCAACTAATTTGAGTAGTAACCCACCGTACTCGGGCGGCGGAAGTGACGTCACAGAAAAGGGACTGGTCTCCGCCATCTTGGATCACGTAACAAACGGAAGTGACTTAGATGGATGGACTCACGGAATGACGTCATGCATAGTTTCGTTTTTATTCTGTGGCAACGATTTTATATTTTCATTGTTTTATGGCAACAAATTTTTTTAATGTTTTATTTATTGTGGTAACAAACATATTTTTTTTGTGTCAACGAATTTTTTCTTTTTGTGGCTCTTGAACCACGTGTTTGGAATGACATCACTTTTAATTTATTATTTTAAGTACTTGATTAATTTTAATTATTTACACTTTTTAATTATTACCTTTAATTATTTTTTCTTGAATTTAATGTCATTTTTCCTGAATTTTAAAAATAACACAACGGATGAGATTCGAACTTGCCATCTCTTCCATTCGAGACCTGAGCTCTAACCACAAGGCCAGTTTTCGTCCGTACCCATTTGTTATTTCACCTTGTCCACCTTCTTTGTCCATTTGATCTTGTACAGAGGAAATAACTATAATGTCATTAGGCTGAAGGATTACGCACGCGCGAACCTGCTTTAACATGAAAACAGCACTTTTAGCTTTCTAAATCCATTACATTATTCTTTGCTGCTTTAAATATAAGATTTTCTAACAGTTTATTTTTTTTTAATTAGGATATTTTTCATTGTTTTACTTTTTTCTTCTCGTTCTTACAAAATTAAATTTATGTTTTGCTTTTGCTAACGTAAATTTTACTGTTGCAAATTAATGTTTCCAAAATTTTATATCCGTAGAAGAAAATTTATTTTTACATTTCATTTCACTTTTTAATTTTGCAAAAGTTTTTTTTTTCCAAAATTTATTTCTTTTCATATTTTTCCTTTAATTTTTTTTACATTTAAGGTTTTTTTTTTTTTTTTTTTTTAAAGTTTTTACAAAAGTAAAATTTATTTTTACAAGTTTATTTTTTTTTCCTTTTCGCTTTTTATTTTAAAGAAGTTGCTATTACATTTTTCATTTTTGCTTTCAAAAAGTAACATTTATTTTCATAATTTTTTCTACTCCTCTGTTTTCACAAATACAGTTTTTTCTCCTTATGTATTTTACTTCCAAAAGTAAATTTTCTTTTTTTTCTTTTGTATAAATATAAATTTTTCTATTTTTTTAAAATTTTTTGCTGCATTTTTATTTTATACTTAACTTCTTTTCCTTGTTTTAAATACTTATTAATATTACATATCCATTTCCCTTTGGAAGCCTTCATGGATAATATTTTCTGGAACTTTAAACAGTATTCTTCTAATACAGTTTAATTGAATACTACATTTCTTACTTTTTATACTACTAAATAACAGACACTCAGATAACAGAAACTTTTCCTTCTAATGTGTTGTACTAATTGCTAATGACTGTACTAACTTTATGAAATACTTTGCAAAACATTACGAATTCTCTTTTACATGTCTTACTTTTATTCAAAGGATTCACCAAACTATGTCTGACAAATGTAAATTTTACACTTTGCATTTCCACATTTTTTCTCATATTTAACTTTTATACTGCTTTTAAAACATATTCATGCTGTATTTCTGGTTCCTTTTCCCCCAAAAAAATAAATATAGACTTACACATGTTTCTTTATTGTAAGACCTACTGACTTTGAACAAATCTTATAAGGAGTAATATATTTTCATCCTATGAAATCCACTCAAACCAATACATGGGACATTTCCACACAGTTTAGTTCAGATACGTACCAATAATACTTCATTTCTTATTATTTTACTCTACAGACAGTTACACGTACATATTCAGAATACTCCCTTCTATTCAGAAAAAGGATCCCTTATATTACTAACACAGATTAACGCTTTGAAACTCTACAAAAATATCTTGGATTTTATTGTGCACAACCTACCTAAAATCGCTAAACATTTCCTAAACCTTAATTTTTTTTCCATGTGAAAACATTGCTTGGATTCTTAGTATGATTCCACCATTTACCTCAGAATTTCATAAACACTACTGTATTTGAACTTATAACAGCCTTAATTTCTTAAGAAGGTACAGGATTTTTAACTAAGGAGAAGAATATCCACATTGTAATATATTATTTTTAATTTGAATTATAGTCACATTTGCGAAGGAGAACTGAAAAAAAAAGTTTATAATACACCTAGATTTAATATTCAGCCATGGAAAGGAAACTTTGCCGCCTTTTCCCAACCTGCAACGTAAAAATTTCTTAATATTTTTTTTTTCATCCAGTACGATTTTTTTCTTTTTTGGCTGAGTCTCATAGCTTCTTAACGTATTCATTGTAACTTGACTAAAAAATATCCGTTTTTCACACTGACAATAATTTATTTAAGACTGAACTCCTACAGTCTTTTGGAATGAAATTTAATTTATCATACCTGGCAAATAAACTCCTACGTAGTTCTAATACATTACTCGAAATATTTAGTAGAGTTCCAAATAAGGATCCAACATAGTAATTAAGTAAAAAGATTTAACGCAGTCATTTTAAGATAGAAATTTCAAATTGACATTATTTTTTAACACTGAGCTCTTGAAGTTCTTTGAGAACATTTAACATTTATCTTCTCATTGATAGTAAATAAAATTATGCATAACCATCATACATGACATATAATAGTGAAATGACTTCCCGATAATAATCGAACTTAACACTTAAAAGTTTTAGCACATTCTAAATTAGGTATGCATTTCAAATTTACACTGCCTAATGAACTCTTACAGCTTTTTTGACATTTAACTTCTCATAGATAGCAAATAAAATTTCTCACGAATATCGTACATAATAGGTAATAGTGATAGAAACTCCATATAATGATCTACTATAGTCATCGACTTTAAAAATTTTAACGCAGTTTAGTGTGACTTAACATTAAGACCACACTTTCAAAAAAGCACTATTTTAATTAAACATTGGAGCCACACAATTCTGTGCACATATAGAACATTTTATTTATTATGAGCATAACACATAATAAGTAAATAAAACTCATTTCACAAAGTACGAAACACATTTCTCTTTTAACCAGCTGTATTCTTAAGAAAAAAGGATGAAGAAGCCGCCCAGACGGTATAGTGGTTAGGGGAGCCGGCTACAGTACCAAAAGGCCTGGGTTCGAATCCTGGAGAAGCCATGGCTGTAACTGTCCGTCCCTTCATAGGAGGCAAAGGTGGCCCACCTATTAGGTGCCTCCATAATAAAAAGACCACCACATCTGCACTTAGTAGTGGCCAAGCCGAAGTCGGCTGACAGCCCGCCATTGCAACACACACACAAAAAAAAAAAGAAGAAGAAGAAAAGATTCAGTGCTGAGAACCGTTTGGTGTTAGTGTTCCTCATTTCCCCACGCATTGATCAAAATACATATGTACTTTAAAATCAGTTAAATAGTATTGAAATGCAGGCATTCAAACAGGAATACTTCGCAAGTTAGATAAAAGATAGGTATACAATGAACATAGTGATAAATACAGGAAAACATGTAAAGACGAAGGGAAAAAATACATTCGCGGAGAACTTTCTATGGTAAACTTTCTCTATTTTTGCATATGGGGTGCATTTTTCGTTTTAGATCAAGCAATTCAAGGTAATTCCTGTATAATTAGGGATTTTGTTAACACTAGTTGGTAATGTAATTTATTAGAACAGCCGCAGACATATAGGAGAGGTATGCATATCCATAGAAAAACTTTTTTCCAAGCCAAACCGTAACAGTGAAATATAAAATGGAATAAGAAAATGTCAGATTTCCAACAAGATTAGTATCTGAGTATGCAAAACATGAATAAGAGATGAATATTTTTTTCTTAAAATGTTCCGAACGTCATAAGTCAGGAATAAGAACCTTAACTAGTTTCATAAACAGGGCATGAAAAATAATGAAGTATTTTCAGTTTTATTTCGTCTGTAGTATATTTACTTATACTAAAATCTTCCGTTTTGGTGGTTGCATTCTACATTTAGGAACAAGTTGGTAAATCAGAGTGATTTTTGTGTTTTAAGCTTCAGATTCAGAAATATTACAACTTCAGAAATAATGCAACTCAAAAGCAAAACGATTAGAACGAAGAGAGAATATACCATAAGCAGGCGAACGTGATAAATTATTTTTTTTCGCTGATTTTTCACGAATTCATAGATTGGTATCAAAATTATAATGCCCCGTATATGAACTGTGATTGTTTTCAAATACATTACAATCACTGTTTTCCATTTACATAGACTTTAAAAAAGCATTTCGCGTTAATTTACGTTTTTGAGATTTATCCACGTATTTACTTAGTTTTTGCATTTTTTGTTTACAATTATAATACCGAAAGAACATAAGAGAAAATTTTTTCTTGAAAATATCAATATTTTCTCCAAACGTTATTTCTTTAATATCTTTGAAGTAACCCATTAAATACTCAGACAGCCGCTGGGCTTCCCAGTGTCTGAGGGAAGTTTTGAAGTTAGAGTATTTAAGTAATATTTTATCAGTATGAAGAATTTTTAATGCGTTTTTGATGAAAATTAACCGAATTTAGTAGTTCAGTACTATTTTTTCTATTCCTCATACCATTACATTTACAATGAAATTTGATTTATTCCCAGATAGCTATACGTTTGTTATTTTTTCCATCCAAATGCACATTTTCTGTCTCACATATGTTCATTACATATGTTTTAACAAAATTACAAACAAGTTAGAAGTTAAGTGAATATTTCCTGAAATACTGTACATTTCCTTTCGGAAAGTTTACATGAGTATCTTCATTTTGAAGCCTTTGATGTTTCTTTTCCTGCATCCCAAGTAAATTTTTAACATAAAATTCTCAGTCTTGACGGAAGTTATTTTCGAATGACTGTGATGCTATCGTGTTTTCATAAACCGTTTTTGTGAAGTTACCAGTGTTAATACTTTGAATAATAACCTTATCGATAACCTTTTGAGCACTTTGAATATTACCACTTTTTACATTACTGCCACTGCATATCATTGAATTTTCAAGTATTTTCACATTTATCTTTTACATCGCCTTGTAAAGACTTGGGAACAAAATTTCTACTAATTAGTTATATTGAATGATTTAATAATTTCGTTATACATTTCGAAATCACCACGATTACTGACATGCATTGTCATAGATATTTCTCGTGAAGTCTGTTTCTCTCTTAAAGGGACTAAAAGCAAAAAGATTAAAATAAGAATATCTCATCTTCATAAGAAACATCAACGCTTTGATTAAAATGACTAGGAAAATAAGAATCATTGTTTTGTAAACATTTTTTTCTTTGACGCAAACGTTTCTTCTTTATCATATTTGAAAGGAACAATTAACCATACGTAACTAATATATTTCATTGATGAGTCTGAGTTAACAAGAATTATATTTTAACTAACTGTACTACATATCAAGTGAATATGACAAGAATGTCATGTTCTCCCCTAACTGCTCATTTTTCAAGTCGAATTTTACTAACGCACACATGTGTTTATTGGATTTTTAAAAAAAACTTAAAGGCTGAAATGAGTGTTTCATTACCAGATTTATACTTTCTGACTTCATTCCACTGAAATGAAACAATTCATAACTTATTACTAAGAAGTATTTGAACATGTTATACATTTTTGATTAGTTTTCATACCACTTGATTATCTTTGAAAATTTGTTTCCTAGTCCAATGCTAATACATTACTAATTTTCGCTTTTTCAATGCATTTCGTATATGACAAAAAACTCAGTTTAGAAACTTTTACTTACTTAACACCTTGTATTGCATTGCTGAACTGGAGCCATGCTTTCATTTTTATTACACATCATGAGAATATTTTTTAAAACGCATATTTTTTCCTTCTGCTAACACAGTTTTAACCAGTATTTTACTATTACAGAGATTTCTTTAGTGAAATCTTAAATGTTAAACTGAACGTTTCATTACTAATTTGAAGATTCTGGATATATCCTACTCAAATGTTCATAATTGATCAGCAAAATAGTTTATATATGTACTTTGTTGCACTCTTGGTTAATTTTTAATTTATTGTTCATCTATAACATTTGATTTCTAGTGAAGTATTGAAATGATTATGAACTTCTCGCTTTTCCAAAGAATTTCGTAGGCACGTATGTTCAGTGCAGAAAATTTTCCTAACTTAACTAATATTACGACTAAAATAGAAAACATGCAGAATTTTCCTAAAAATTTATATGTTCGTTTCTTTACAAACATGTACATGAATACCCACGTTTGATTATTGAATGTGTATTTTCCTGTACCAGAACGAAAATTTTTAAATGTTCTACAAAAATTATGTATTTATGATGTCGTTGCCTTTTCGCAAACGTTATGAGAGTGCGCTCTTGGTAGTCACATTTTGAAACTGTTTTCTCTTTGCTAATGGTAAATTTGCTATTGGAAACTATTTTATCTTCACTGTTGGTATATACCAACGAATTCTCGATACTTCTGTGGTTTATTTTCAGCTTATGGGTTATTTAAATATTTAAAAATATGTTTGTACATCGTTTATGTTGACATTTGTGACAGATTTCTTGGATGATTTTGAAAAACGTATTTATTTTATTCACGCGAATGAAACTGGTGTTTTCTTAAAATTTTAGTGTTCACAGTATTAGCCAATTATGACAGAATGCCGGAATTGTTCTTATTATTCAGCATACATACGAACTTCAGTATTCCATATCTTTCACGTAATTATAAATTTTCCTATAATAAGAAGACAATTGGAATAAATACAGGATATGCAGACATGAGATAAAAATTTGGAAGTAAGAAATTCTTCATATCTGAGAAATTCAGTAGAATGTGCAAATATTATACCTAGTCGAAGCTTATTTTTTGGAATGACATAGCATATAAAACGTAAATTTACTAAAAGGAGATATAATGATGGTCAAGTACTGTGCAAAAATCTGGACGGTAAGTATACAAATCTAGTTATATGACAGTTTTCCATAAAAAGTGGTTCCAGAGAAGGAAACATGCCGGTAGTCTCCTGAAACCTTAACCTGATTTTCGCTCTTACAAAAGTTTTTAGTAGAATTGTTAATTCTAGGTAAGAGCGAAGGTAAAATGCCCACTTAAAGTTACAGGAGTTTGCCGGCATGTTTCCTTCACTGGTATAAACAAGGTAACTGGTAAACAAGACCAGAGCATGATACAATAATTATTTTAAGTCATTACTTATTTAACAGTTAAATTAGGAAAACATTTTGGCATTAAAATCACTGCTCAATAGTTGAACCTAGAAAACTTAAATCTTTCAAATTACTATTTACCGATATTTTAGAGTTTTAAACAGTTCCATAATTAATAGCTCATTAGATTCCATAATTAGTCCATAAAGTATAGTTTTAGGGCATAAGTTTTTCCTAATTGCCTCTATATCGAACACGTTTTATTCTATTTCTACTTGATAGTCTTAACACTGGCTCAGTTGACACATTTCCTGGAATTTGAGAATGTTAAGTAGAATCCCTTCCCTGTTCCTTAGGTGGATTCTGCTTATCATCATCTACAAGAGCAGGTTGATCCTGTGCTGATTGATTAAGTCCAAAGAAACCTTCTGCTGTTCTGTTCCACTCTGTAGTTTTACACAGAGCTGTCTTTACGAATGTGATATCGGTTTCTCCTATACACAGTTCCATCATTCGCTTTTATGGCATAAGATCTTGTTTGAGGACTTGTCTTCATGATTATACCCTGTTTCCAAGGCTGTGTAGTTTTTCTTTTGTACCACACTTTATCATTTTCATGAAGTTTTGGAAGCTGGGTTACATGCTTATTGGCATATTTCTTTTGCATCATCTGCCTTCTTTCTAAAGCTTTGCTTGCACCTTTTATTTGAAATTTTGGTTGCAATGCTTTAGGATTTGATGACAGGAAAGATCTCAGTCTTCTTTCCATTCATAAATCAGCCGGGAATAGCAAATCTCTTTTTGCAGGTTGAATCCAGCAAAACAATATACAAGTCTTTTCCTTCTTCCGCAGCTTTGTTCAGAGACTTCTTGAGAGTTTTTACAGATCTTTCAACTAGCCCATTTGCTCTAGGAAAATGTGGTGATGTGATGTTATGCTTAACACCCATTCTTCAAGGAATTTTCGCAATGCTTCCGAGTTGTATGGTGGTCCACCATCAGTGATGAGCTCCTCTGGTATTCCATGTGTTGCAAAAATGGACTTCAAAATTGTGATTGCAGTTTGAGCTGTTATACTTTTAAGTGGTTTCAGCTCTACATATTTTGAAAAGTAGTCTACCATCAACAGATATTGTTGTCCTTTCAGGTAAAAGAAATCACAGGCAACTTTTTGCCAGGGTCTCTCTGGTAAATCACAGTCTAAAAGAACTTCTTTCTGAGTAGCCCGTTGATGTTTCTGACATATCTCACATTTGGAAACATACTCTTCCACGTCTTTGTTGATATTAGTCCAATAAAAGTATTCTCTAGCTTTAACTTTACTAGAAACTATACCTTTGTGAGACAATAAAAGTATTCTCTAGCTTTACTAGAAACTATACCTTTGTGAGACAAATACACGTGTTTCATAATTTCTTCCCTAAGAGATGCTTGCACAACTAGTCGTTGTCCTTGATAAATTATTCCATCCTTTGTCGCATAAAGCTCTTCTTTGCAATGCCAGTAAGGTTATGCTGCTGGCTTTGTTTTGCTTCTTTCTGGCCATCCATTTTTATATGAAATAACACATCTTGCAGTTCAGGGTTCTTTTCTGTCATTTTTACGATTTTCTGTCACTTTGTTGGAGAGGCTTATGTTAATAGCCTTCTATTAACAGTAGGTTCTTGGCTAAAATTGTCATCAAAGGTGTCAATCGTCGATTGTGCTCTAGACAGGGCATCGGCTATCAGCAATTTATTTCCTGGGACATATTCCAATTTTATATCATACCTGTTCAGTTTGAGGAGCATGCGCTGAAGACGAGGTGAGATTGTATCATAACTTATGCAAGGTTTCTTACTAAGGCCTAGTAATGGTTTGTGATCAGTCAGCACTGTTACATGTCTTCCATACGTATAGTAGTTGAAATGCTCTAAACCATATACAACTGCTAAAATTTCTTTTTCATTCTGGGCATACCTTTGTTGCGTTTCTGACAATGATGCTGATCTAAAAACCACAGGTTGATTATTTTGTAGGAGAACCGCTCCAATTCCATATTTACTGGCGTCTGCTGGCACAGTTACAGGTTTGCTTTCATCAAAATACTGTAAACGTGGAGCTTGCACAATCATTTGTTTTTGGTGCTCATAGTCTCTTTGGATGCTTTTATCCCATAACCATTCGCTGTCTTTTCTCAAAAGTTGCCTTAACGAATGAGTTAGACTTGACAATTGAGTTGTAAATTTCGCTAAATATATCACCATTCCTAGAAATCGCTGTAAGTTTTCACGGCATTTTAGTGCTGCAAACCTTTTCAATCGCTTGGATCTTCTTCGGACCAGATATGATGCCTTTATCAGACAGCACATGTCCTAAATAAGTGACAGAGGTTTGAGCTAGCTGCGTCTTCTTGATGTTAAATTTTAAATTAGCACTTCTGGCTATCGTAAGTGTCTTACGCAACAGCTTGCAATGTTCTTCGACAAACAATGATCCTAGGGCTAAGTCATCAAAATACGGATTTATCTCGTTTTCATTGCTAAAAATCTGCATGCCGCTTTGAAATTCCTCAGGTGCATTATTTAGACCAAAAGGAAGCAGCAAATATCTGAATCTTCCCCACGGCGTTGTAAATGTTGTCAAGTATGATGACGCCTCATCAAGCGGTAGTTGCCAAAATCCATTCTTGGCATCCAAAACGGTAAATATTTTACATCCTTGCATAAGGGATTCTGCGATGGGAATTGGATAGTGAGGTCTTTGAAGAGCCTCAATGAGCAGCCTTGGATTCTCAGTTTTTTTTGCGTATTTACCACAACCATATTGCTCACATATTCTGTTGGCTCATCAACTTTGGCTGTGATGCCAGTTTCAGCCATCCTGTTAAGCTCCCGCTTTACTTTTCCGTGCAAAGCAAGTGGCTCTTTACGTGGTGCTGCAACATGAGGTGTATAATTTTCTTTTATTTTTATCTTTACTGTGTGATTTAGTTTCCACACACCAGTAAACACATCTGCAAATTCCTGTATCACTTGCTCTGGTGTATCTTCATTTTGTTTTTCTTGCTTGATTTGATACACCGTTTCAATCAGACCCAAGCCCTGGCAATCCTGAGGGCCCAAAATAGGAGATGAATTCAGAGTGGTTACCAGAAATTTTAGAGTTTTTGTCACTTTTTTAGTTTTACATGTAAGGTAGCACTCACCTAGTATTGGTACTTGGTTGTCACTGTAATCCAGTACTGGTTATTTATTTTTTTTAATTATTGGTTTCTCACTCCATTTTAACAGTTCACCCTTAGGTATAATGTTAACTTGAGCTCCAGTGCCTAATTTGAAGTTCGCTTCGTTGTTATTTACAGTGACCTTTTGGTACCAGACTGATGCTTATTTGAATCCACCGCGTCAACAGTTTTTACTTTTCTTAGGTAAATAAACTCCGAGTCGCTATCTTCGGTACGTTCAACGGCATGTACTCTCTGTTTTGGTTTGAGGTGACACATTTTCGCCCACAGATTTTCCCCACCGCACTTTCGGCAGACCGTTCCAACGCGGCGCACTTCTTTGGCTCGTGTTTTCTCCCACATCGCTTGCACTCTTTCACTGGCGTAATCTGGAAGGGGTGTTGGCGATGTTTGTTTTTGCTCAGAGTATCTACGGAGAATCTTGTCCTCGCTCATTTCGATGACTTGTGCTTTGCTATGTTCGGCTGCCTTGCATTCACCGATGATATTCTGTGTTGAGAATAATCACATTTACTCTCTGGTTTGTGATTTGATGTTATATGTATATTAACCGTAACTGTTTATAGCTTGCTTATGTTGTATTGGCAACACATGTTCAGTGTAGTTCTTGTTGCTTGTGTGGTTGTGCTATGCCATGTGCGTGATTAATTCCATCCTTTAATAAAGCCTCTACTTATTTATCATCGGCCTCTGATTTACCTTTTAAATCTTTACAGTAGAGCGTGGTTCTGATATTGAACACGCTAGAGGCGAAGCATTTATATTTGTCTTGTGGAATTTATTTGTTTGGAACGGAATCACGCGTTAAGTGAAATTTGAAATGGCAGCACGTGATGAGAACACAAAGTATTGTGTTGAGCCGTTTAACCGTAAGAACTTTTCTCTGTTTAAGCGCCGTGTTGAAGCTGTGTTTGCGGCCAAAGAACTTGATAAATATTTAGACGTTGAAGCGGATGAAACGAAAGTTGCTGAAATCAAACATGCAAAAAAGGCTTACGCATTGCTGCTAACCCTTTTAGATGATGCTATATTGGCGACCATGTCGAGTGAATCGACATGTGAATCGGCATATGAAATTTGGAGCAGTTTAAAGAATAAATACCTAAAGGTGAGTGCAGTTAGTCAAATATTAGTACGAAAGAAATTATCGACACTAAAAAACGCCGAGATTGCAGTATGCAGTCACATATTAACGAACTGTTGGCGATCGTAAATGAACTGCGACTCTCGGGTGCTGAAGTCAAAGATATAGATGTAATTATTTATTTGTTGATGTCGCTACCTGCTGAGTACGACATTATTAAATCGACGATTGAGAACCAGCCAAATGAAATGCTTACGCTGCACTTTGTCATGCAAAGACTCTTGAATGCTGAAGAATTGCAAGGTGAGAGAAATTCTTACGATTCTAGTGTTTCTGGCTCAAGTAATAACGTAGCTTTTAGCGCTGATAAACGTAATATCATCTGCCAGAAATGTAAAAGTAAAGGTCATATCGCCAAGTTTTGCAAGAGAAAATTAGTTTGCTTTGGATGTGGACGCCCAGGGCATTACAAGAAGGACTGCAGATTTAAGCATAAATCAGATTACAAAGAATCGGCTGCAGTAACATTCATGGTTGGCGAGCCTGTTGGAAATTTCATTCTGGATTCTGGAGCTTCTACACACATGTGTAATAAAGGTGAGTGTTTTGAAGAAATTAAACCTTTTTCTGGAACTGTTGCATGTGCTTCGAAAAATGATGTTTTAAAGGTAGAAGGTATTGGTACAGTATCTGGAACATTAAATGGAAGAGAAATATTACTTAAAGATGTGCTATATGTGACTGAGCGGAACGGTCAATTAATATCTGTAAAGAATATTCAAAAAGCAGGTTACAGTGTAGTTTTTAAGAATGATGTAGCTTTTATTGAAAATAGGAATGAAAAATTTATGTTTGCTAAACTCAATGAGAAAGGACAGTATGTGAGTCAATTTATACCTGTTAAAGCTTCAACATACATTGCAAATCATAATGCAGAATTATAGCACAGGCGTATGAGGCACTCATCTGATAATACTAAAAGAAATGGGTTTGCTAGTATCTGAGTCACCATCAAGTTTTTGTGAAGAGTCTGTAATAGCAAAACATTCCAACACTCCTATGAACAAAGGCCCTAGAAGCAGAGAGCATGTGCCGATGAGAATGGTACACACTGACATATGTGGTCCCATTGATCCACCCACTAGGGAAGGTGAAAAGTATTTTGCTACAATCATAGATGATTTCTCTAGATTTACTGAAGTGCATCTCTTAAAGCACAAGGGTGACATAGATGAAGTGTTTAAATTGTTCCTAAAGCAGAATCCTGATCTCTACAAAATCCGGTGTGATAACGCTAAGGAATATGTGTCTGGTGAACTAGCTCGTTATTGCAAGAAAAATGGTGTTATGATAGATCCTGCTCCTCCATATTCACCTCAGACAGCTGCAATCTTAAGAATAGAATTCCAAATCAGACTGTTGAAAATCTACCTTATGAGCTCAAATATGGGAAACCACCTGATTTGAATATTATTAAGGTGTTTGGATCTGATGCATACATGAGAGTTCCGGATAACTTAAGAAAGAAATTGGATCCAAAATCAAAAAACATGATTTTTATTGGATATTCTACCATGGGTTATCGTTTACTGGACCCAGTCATAAATCATGTTGTGGTTTCTCGAAATGTATTGTTCAATGAAGAGAAAAAGAAATGTATCTCAGTTCAAGATGTATTTTCCATAGAAAGTAAAGATCCTGCTAAAGATGAAGTAATATGTGATTCAAGTGATGTAGAATCTAGAAATCTAGAAGAAAGGCATGAAGAAATTACTAGGCGAAGAAGAAATATAAAATTACCTGTAAAGTTGAATGATTACTTTGTGTATGAAGCTAATGTGGCAACTCTTGACACAGTAATATATGAGGATATAGAAACATTGTCAAAAGAAGAGCAAGTCCTATGGAGGAAAGCCATGGATGAGGAAATAGCTTCTCTTAATAAAAACGAAGTGGGGAAGTTAGTCAACTTGCCAAAGGATGAAAAGCCAATATCCTGTAGGGTGTTGCGTATCAAACGAAACAATGTTTACAAAGCTAGACTGGTGGCTCGTGGCTTTGAACAGAAGACAGGCATTGATTATTTTGAGACCTATGCTCCTGTAATTAGCACATCATCACTTCGACTTGTCCTAGCTATCATTATTCAAAAGAATCTTGAAATCTATGCATTAGATGTAAAGACTGCATTTCTGAATGGTGATCTCCAAGAAACAATCTACATGGAACAACCAATGGGCTACAGTGACAACAGTGGTCGTGTGTGCGAGCTTCTTAAGAGTCTTTATGGACTTAAGCAAGCACCGAGGCAGTGGTTCAAGAGATTTACTGATTTTATAATTCAGTTAAGCTTCCGACAACTAAACTATGAAGCATGTATTTTTGTGAGAAGAACTAAACAGAGTGAAATATTTATTGTGCTGTATGTGGATGACTTGCTTATTGCTGGTTCTAATGATTCAGAGGTAAGAACTGTGATTGAATTACTTAAAAATGAATTTGAGATGTCCAAGGCTGAAGTTGCAAATGAATTTCTAGGAATAAGCTTTGAATATTCACAGAACAAACTTACTTTAGGCCAAAATGCTTATGTTGAAAAATTGTTAAACAGATATAGAATGTTAGATTGTAAGCCATCTGATACTCCCTTAGTGCCTAAGTCAACTTCATCAAATTTTGTGAATGGTGAAAGATTTCATGGCCCTTATCGTGAACTCGTAGGTGCTTTGCTGTACCTATCTATGACAACTCGTCCTGATATTCTGTATTCTGTGAACTGTCTGAGTCAGATACAAGAGCAACCCACTAACAGTGCTTGGGCTGGTCTAAAGCGAATTCTTCGATATTTAAAAGGGACATCTGATCTCAAATTATTATTTTGTAAATCTAATAGTGTTGATATTATGTTAAATGTTTATGTTGATGCTGATTGGGGTTCAGATACATATGATAGAAAATCTATTTCTGGGTATATTATTTTCTTTAGTGATTGTCCTGTAACTTGGTCTGTTAAGAAGCAAACATCTATTGCTCTGTCCTCTACTGAGGCAGAAATTTTGGCTTTAGCAAAAGCTATTCAGGACCTAACTGTATTTTATAATGTAACAAAGGAAATTTTAGGAGTCGACAACATTAAAGTTTCAGTTTATGAGGATAATCAGTCTGCAATTAAAGCAATATTAAATGAAAGTAATTGTGCTAGACTAAAACATTTGGATATTAAATTAAGGTATGTTAGAGATATTGTAAAATTGTATGATATAAATCTTGTATATGTTTCTAGTGAAAATCAGTTAGCTGATTTATTTACAAAATGCTTGCCTAAACCAAGATTATGTTATTTAAGAGATAAATGTAAAATAAAATGTGATTAAGGGAGGGTGTTGAGAATAATCACATTTACTCCCTGGTTTGTGATTTGATGTTATATGTATATTAACCGTAACTGTTTATATCTTGCTTATGTTGTATTGGCAACACTTGTTCAGTGTAGTTCTTGTTGCTTGTGTGGTTATGCTATGCCATGTGCGTGATTAATTCCATCCTTTAATAAAGCCTCTACTTAATTATCATCGGCCTCTGATTTACCTTTTAAATCTTTACATTCTGCAGCGTCTTTTTCGCTTTATTTGTTTCTCGTATTAGCCGTTTTTGTAACGCTTTATCTAAGCGGCCTTGCACTATTTTATCACGGAGCATTCTGAGCGTTCTATCTTGCGCTAGCCCATAGTTGCAATCTATTATTACGCAACGTAGCCTTGAGTAAAAGTACGTGAATTTCTCTCCTTTCTCTTGCTTTATTTCCAAAAACTTGAATGATGCATAAATCTCCTTCTGATAACCTGCGAAACATTTGTCGAATTCTTCTAGCACTTGTTTTAAGGACACTTCGCTGCTGCCTGCTTCTGGCTTCAAATCAAACGATCGATATTGCTTTTTTAATTCGTCACCGCAAACATGTCGAAAAAGAGCAGTTTTTTTGCTTTCCGACTCTTAGCTATATCTTAGAGCCTCGATATAGTCTTTAAAGTCTTCCTTCCAGTGTCTCCAAGCCTCAGAAAGGTTCGATCCAGCGTCAAAAGGTGACAACGTTGTCAGGTTATGAGCCATTTTGCTTTTAAGTTTTTCAGATGCAAGTAATCCTTAAAATATTAATTTATGTATTAAATTCGTGAGCAGGGTTAATTCTTACACCATCTTATATATGTTGACTTAACAAACATAGATATTAGATTATGACGATTAAATCAAATAATTTATACACGACGGAAACATTGACGCTACATGTCGGCGGTAGGTGGCGACCAAAGCTGTATGTAAGTACAATATATGTTTGGTGCCGATTGAGTCTGCACAATTACCGTGCACTTTCCTGAGCCACATGCATATTCACAAAGCCTACAGACCATTTTCCTACGGTCTGCTCTCATTGGACGAAATCTCTGCTTGGCGGTCATATTTGGAATAGTGAGTTATCGCCTTGCAGTCTTCGTAATTAACGCCAAACATACCTTGTGGGCTTTCCAGTAAAGGGAGGAGAAACAGCGTTTATTTCATTCGATAATTTTTTTTATTTTATGAATGAAAGCTAAGGGGAATTGTGTGGAATATATTTTAAATAACCTACTGATCTTATTAATAGTTCATCTGTATTTGGTTAAAGAATGAATTTAAACTGTTAAAAGTATGATAATTGTTTTGCAAGAAAAAGTATTTACATGGAAATGGGATATGTGCTTTTTTCGTCATTTCTGTTAGTCTGTTATGTAAATTTACATAGCGCATTTATTATACAAATAAAAGAATATTAAAAAAATAAACCGAATGAAAACATTCTATAAACATTTAAGGGCGTCGGATACCTACTTTTTACTTAAATTATGAATAAGTATAACTAAAATTATATTTTATTCCATTATACGCTCTTTCTATTGTAACGCTTTTCGGGATCTTGGATCGTAATCTTGCAACTAATATCTACTACAAAGAGTACAAACCAGTAAATAAAAATAAAAAAAATTACCCTTAACAAAAATAGAGAAAATAAAAGTGTTAAATTTTTAATAACTCTGCACCCAAAGGCGAAAAAAGCAATAATAACAAAGCCATTCAATAAGGTGAGGATAAAAACAAAAATAAGTCCGTGCAGTGAGAGTTTGTAAAAGATACGAACGGGATTAGAAACCCCGATCTAGAAGTCCGAGAATTTTTTTTTTTCAAACGATCTGTTTGTTTCAAACGATCTGTACCGTTGAGCTGCGGTTCCTTCTCCGACTTTCACACGCTTTTCGGTACAGGACGCTGATATACAAATAGCAAAGGCGAAGAAACAAAAGTCGCCAAGCACAAGATTCTGTAACCCTACTTTTCCTGTTTCAACCAATCAGAGCAAAACAATAACAGAAACGGTCTGTAGACTTTGTGAATATGCGAGCCGCATTAAGGCCAGAGGCACTGCCATCTATCGGTCAGCACAGCAATGAATATCCTACACTTCCTTCATTTTAAGCGTATATCAGCATATTCTCTGACGTCCGCGGCAATAGAAAGGACGTTATTTCCATTATATGTATAACAGCACTGTAAATATGTTGGTACTATGAATTGTTTTAGTACTTGCACTGTACTGCTAATATTTGAATGTATGTTTTTTTCATATTTATTGTTTATGTGTAATATTGTATGTAAGCGCAATAGTATCATCATTCATACTTCCCTTTTTTCTCACTAATCTAGACACATCTTGTGGTATTTTCCCATTATTAATTTATGGATTAATTAACAATGAACTGAAAAGTACATCTACAGAACATAAGCATGTCCTGCTTATATTTCAATAGAGTAACAATCTGATATGCCACTCTAACCGTCTGTAACATTGTATAATAGGATTTTCCGTAATTTTTTGTAACGAGACATGCTACTGAGAGTTTTGAACGACGTATTGCATTGTTTGTGCGTAGTACATTGTACGTAAAGGGAAATTAGCTTTGTAATTTTGAGGTATTCTGTAATTTTACCTTTGATTCAATAAATGCCGTCTGGGCCGCCGGCCAGGCATCTAGGCTGTAGTTGCCTGATAGTGAAAATTTCGGATATTGTTCGGAGAACAGCCTTAGTTGCGCCAACTTGGCTTCTTTAAGGGTATGGGTGACATTTTATCATGCCAACGCAAGTAAATACTACTGTAATAAATACTAATTACTATACTACAATAATAAATACTACTACAGATAACCCTTTAGCAAGGGAAAAGTATTACGGCTGTCTCTCTAGAGGAAGCACGTCATCGAATGACAACCATTGCCTGCCATACCACAATAAGCTGTTTCTCCCTTTTTGGCGTCAAGGCTGTTCTATGAACAATATCCAAAATTCCTACTGAGTTGGCATTCCATTCCGCATGGTTATTTTATATATCTGAGTCGGAAACCAACTCGATGCTTTATGTTACTAACCACTGTAGCGACGGCGCGACGGTTTGTGATGTCAGCAAAAAGGGAGGGGAGGTTATTTTAAGTGTAATGTAATGTTTTTAATGTTGTAATAATTTAAGTGTAATGTAATAATGCTGCAACCTGCCTCGCCAATAATAATCGGCCTCATGGTTAACACAGCACACCCAGCATAGACAAACAAAAATACAGTCAAAAGATTAAAACACAAATATAGTCAAAAACATCAAACCAAAATTCACAGTATAGTTCTATTGCCATTTAATAAAGTTCATCAAATCTTTTGCAAATCTAAACTCTTTATTGCGGCAGTAGAATTCCCTTATGCTACCAAGTTTTTCTCTAACATGTCGCAATAATACGCCGTCTTATATATCTGAGTCGTGTGAAGCCAAGTTGGCGCAACTAAGGTTGTTCTCCGAACAATATCCGAAATTTTCACTATCAGGCAACTACAGCCTAGATGCCTGGCCGGCGGCCCAGACGGCATTTATTGAATCAAAGGTAAAATTACAGAATACCTCAAAATTACAAAGCTAATTTCCCTTTACGTACAATGTACTACGCACAAACAATGCAATACGTCGTTCAAAACTCTCAGTAGCATGTCTCGTTACAAAAAATTACGGAAAATCCTATTATACAATGTTACAGACGGTTTGCAGTGCTGAAGGCAATGCACGAAATATCGTGCATTGCCTTCAGCACTGCAAAAACTACAAAGACTATTATTTTGTAAATTAAATCGTTTCAGGTACGCCGAGAAGCGGCCGTATCTAGCAATTATTTGATTGCACTCTCATCTTTTTAGAAACTTCTAAGCTCAACAAATAATCTCTTCTTTTTCCCAAATGTTCCATTTCTCTTTCCAGCAATCAAAATTGAAATTTTACCAATAACAATTCTTTTTGATGCTTGAATATCGAACGCAACCTCGGCATATTATTTTAAGTATATACTACTAAAGGGTTCACCAACGGCCGAGCGAAAATGTCGCTGAACACCGACAGTTTGGTGAGGGGCTCGAATCCCGGCTGGTTTTCCCCATGTGTAACGCGTACCAGACAGTAGTTGCCCTTAAAAAGTCCTCCTTTTCCTTAGGCAAATAGCTCTCGAGTGCTTTACCATAATCGAATAAACCAACCTAACCAAATAACTCTTTATAAAATCAGTTTCTTTAATGAGCTTCCTCTTTATTTTAGAATTTTCAGATTTATTTAAAGATTTCTATCATTCTAAAAAACTACTTGTACTTATATTATGTAGAAGAAATTGTTAATTTTATTTCCTTAATAATATGAGTATTCAGAATAAATATGAAATGATATAAAGTCAGGGCCTGTGCCAGAGACAGTGTGGTATAATTTTTAGAATTAGATACAGTGACAACAAAATTTAGGAATGCCAAAACTTTTAGAATTTAAGACAGACACTGAGGTATGTATGGTACAACGGGATATATAAGATGAATTTTTTAATACATTGTCGGCTTTCAATTTCTTTGCTTCAGTGTTTGTGGCTAGCGGAAAGATCAGAAAATAAAGATAAAGGAGTCATGTTCAGACAGTCTTCTGTTATCAAAGGAGAAAATTCAAATAATTTTGTTTTCACTGTTCTTCCAAATATTCTCAAAAAAATAAGAAATTCATCTTGAACTTCCTAAAAAAGACGTCCATTATGTGTTAATACCATGAAGACACTTTTCATTTCATCACATTTTTCCGGAAATTGTAGGTCTATAACTCTTCTCTTCAAATACATCTAACCTTAAGAGGTCTAAAATCCAAAAAAAACCTTTATCCCTACCAACTCTGTAACAGCAAAAAGCCGGGAAAATAATTCATAAAGAAAAATGTAAAATTAATTTTTAAGAATATACTGATACACATTTGAATATTCTGAAACAATTACATGGGAAAAAAACTCCTATCATGAAAAATATAAAAGAAGACAAATGATATCAATTTAAAATAATTACAGTAGTTTTTTGCTTTTTCTAAGAAGTGTTTTGGAAATTGTCCTTTATAGCATTTATTAGCTTGTTTATTTTTTAGAATCAAAATATTCCTAATGGAAAAGCAAAAGAAATGGAAAGCAGTGTCACCTTAAAATATTCCATAGAAAATAAAAATGTTTCACTTTAATGCTATTTCTTAAACATAATTTTTATATATTATTTTTTATGATATTTATAAATGTTACAATGTTTGTAAAATAAATTCGTAAATCAGCAAATATAAAAGTCTGTATAAAAACTGATCTTGAAATCGCCAAACTGTTGATAAGTGGCCAAATTTAGAGGGGCATAATAAAAAAAACTCGTATCCCCCAAAAATGAAATGTTGTTTTTGATGTAACATTTTATGAACCATTCATTCGGGGGGGGGGAATTCAGATTTTAAATTACGTCCAAAAAGGCTTTTTTTTTTTTAACATTTTATGTGTTACCTTTATTTATTAAATATCATGTTCTTTGCATTTAAACCATAAACTTCAGTTCAAGAGCAATATCGCAAAATAACTTTAAAATGAGCCTATCTTTAGAATTTTCGATACACAATTCCGCGCTGGGGATAAAAAGGTTCTGTTCCCCTGGTAGAGTGTTTCCATAGCTCACTTTTAAATCGTTTGAGTTTGTTCATCAAAAATTCGTTAAAGTTTTACAAAATATGAAATAGATAATACAACAAATTCCAAACTTGGGCTTCAAGATGTGCATATTTGGGTGGAAACGTACGTTGTTCAAAACTGAATGGCTCTATGTACTGCTGTTTTATCACAATTTATTGGAAGAAATATATATACATTTATGCAGATTCTTCATTATTTAATTTCTTTAAATATAATACAGAGCTGAAAGATTTGGTTGCAAGACTTTTAATGTTTCCGACGCAAAATCGCAAAACGAAAACAATAGTCCTTCGGGGACTAAATCCTCTTTAAATTGAAAAAAAAAAAAATGTTTTAAGTTTTAATTGAAGGGGAGCCTCATGCCTAGAACTCGAGTATCCACCATTAAGAAGTAGGAAAGAATTCAAACATTAACCCACCAAATACAAATTTGCCCAAAAACATTTTTTAAAATGCTAATTCACATTTAAAATGGCATCGTGTAAAAAAAAAAAAAAAAACCCAGAAATGCCAGATGAGTAAAATTAAGAACATTTTGGTGATTTTGACTGAAAATAAAGACCAAAAATCATTTCCAAAGAATATAAGGATTTTTAAGGACCGTACGAAGGCTGTATTAATATAAAATTTAAGACTTTGGAAGGAAATTCCAAGAAATTTCAGTTTAAGTACATTTTAATATTAACAGACTAATAGTAAATCATCAACTACGGGTTAAAAAGAAGCAGATTTACATTTGTACGGTTAAAGAGAGAAGGATTATAGTAGCACTAGGTTCAAATAACTAATAATGATGTTACAAACAATTATTTTGGATTAATTATTAGACCAGAGGCCAAGTAGTTAAACCGTTTAAATACTGGAAGTTCGATCCAGATTGAGCAGTTTCGATCCCAGATGAAGGAGCTGGCTGCAAGTTTGGTTTTTATTCCCTCAGCATACAATCCAGTTTCTAAGCCCCCCCCCTCCTTAGGCATATAGCTCTTGTGTACTTTGCCATTTTAAAGGGGATAAGAAGGTTTTCTGAAAGAGAAAAATTACTTGACTTAAGAATAAAGTTATACGCAAACACATCACATTGAATAGAGACATGAAGAGTAAATATTTTTAATAAAAAAGTCAATTCATAGTATAATATTGACGGCAATAAATTTTACTCCACAATGTTAACTTTAAGAAACTAAAATCACAAATATTGAAGCGAGATAAATAGCTTTATGAATTGCATTGCTTTTACAAAGAATTTTAAGTTTGGGATAAACAAATGTAAAATATTCATCTTAACAACAGTGACACAAATAAATATAAAATATATACTTAATGTGATTGAATAAAATTATGGGAATTGTTCATTGATTAGAATGCAAGATGACTGGACTAAAAGTTGAGCAATTAAAATAGTCCATTACAGTTGACTCCTGATTTATAAAATTTTCTTGGCATGTGGAAACATATAATTTCCTTTTTACGGTTGCAACAACAATGCATACTTTAACATGAGGTTAAAATGCCATTAAAAATTACCACAATATAAACCAAGTCAGTATTGTGTGTACATCAAGAGTCAACAGTACTTGGATCTTAAAGACTGCATGCAAATAGAATTATAAACTTAACAAAAACTTAATGTAACACAACATTAAACAAAAGACAACACAGGCAATCCATAAATAAGCTAACTGAGGCTGAACTTTATTTACTGGATAATGAACCACTATTTAATCACATTTTTAAAGCAGGTATAAAAATAAAGTTCAGCATCAATAATTACAAAAAACACAAAGTCTCCTTGGGATTGAACATTGGCTATCACAATTAGCTAAAAAAAGCATTGTGTGCTTATATAAAACACTCAGCCACCAACTTCAGGAACCTAGCCTTTAATATGCATCAATATGAGTATACAACAAGCAGTTCAAAGCATTTATAATAAATAGTTTGATTTAACAATTAAAGCTTAAAACTTCAAGATACCTTCTAAAAATTATAATACTGAACAAATTTCCACAATTCTTTTTAAATACCACAACAAAAGATAACATATGCATTGCCTTATTAACAGAAAAAATAAACTATTTCAGCTTACAAAAATTTACATTTTTGATATTTATACTATGAGAAGGTGACAGATGAAATAATGATAAATTCTCTTACCAACATTCATTGCAATTTAAAAGAAATGCATAAATATACACTGCATTACACCTACAGTACACTATGAAAAATGATTCTCAGCTAATTTAATGCATATCATTCAGACAAAATTTCAGAGTAAAATCGTTTTTATTAGAAGTAAGTATTGCAGCAGAATATAACGACAAGAATGATGGAAATTAAGTTTCCAAAAATATAATTAAAAATTAATTCTATTAACAGATTTTGTAATTTTTCAAATACAAGTGATTTAAACCCTTTTTAAATGATTACTAAATATTAAGATATCGACGACTTTTTTTTTTATTCTCCAAGTACAAGTAATTTTATTTTGTAAATGAATATAGAATATTAAAATGCGAATTAAAAAGAAATTAAAACTCATGTTAGAAAAAGGAACTCCCAGCAAGAAGTACATATATAATAAAAAGTTTTCAAACAAATAACTAATAAAATAAAACATTTAATAACAACAACAATTTTCATTTTAGACATTCAACAAATTACACATTTTAATTTCTGCATAAATTTTTGCCAGCCAATCTGTAACAAGAGACCTTCAGTCTTAAAAATAAGACAATATCCCACAAACCCAAACTTGCAGAAAATTCTTTTTATGTAATGCTAACTTTTATCTATGTTGCTCAGTCATTTAATGTAAAACAAACAAACCATACATTGCACATGATGAATAAAAAGCATTCTGAATATATATTTTAGTATCCTTATATTTTCTAAAAGTCTCTGAATCACTGACCAGAATTCAG
>KK119492.1:53104-115815 GCA_000611955.2 Stegodyphus mimosarum
AAAAAAAAAAAAAAAAACATTTTCTATGCTTGCTAGGTTTAGGAAATCTAATCTGCATATAGGTTAACTTATGAATTCTGATTAAGAATCTGAACAAACTGAAAATTTGCAAACTAAGTTTATACTCACATCAGTTCTTTACTCTCAAAATGTTTTAAAAATACATTTTATGTTCAGCTTTTTTTTTTAATTTTTCACAAAATATAAATTTAAAATAGATTTGCTTGAATGATGATTTAAAAGAACTACAATAACTTATTAATTAGTTTTATCATTATATAAAGGAAATTGCCATAATTTGTGAATATAATATACACAATTATATTAACTGGCTTATAAATGTACAGACTTGATTCTTCATTAAATTAGTCACACTGTTTCTTATGTTCAAACATGTTATGCAGGCCAACATAAATCTTATATAATTTACATTGCTTAGGGAAGCATGTGTTATTATATTGCATACGTATTGTTACCAACAAGAAATTAAGATTTTACAAAGATCAAATTTAGCAATAATCATTTGAAGTGACTGATAACCATTTTAACCAGTCTGCTATAAAATAATGAAACACACATCAAAGTTCTTTGTGAATTATATAATTTAAAAGTAATATTAATCTGGCTATTTGGTATAATTTCTTTTTTTTTAACATCCTGAACTCTGTTTTAAATTTGACAATTTTTTATTTCATAAGAAAGTTTTAGAAATTAATTAAAATTTATCTGATATATTTGCATTCAACATATCCTTCACAGCTGAGAACCATATTTCATTAGTGTCATTAAATTTATCAATATTTTAGACAACCACAGTTTTTAATACATTAGTTATGCATGTAAAATAGTATTCAGTATTTAACTAAATGATAATTTTTTTTTACACATTTCAAGCAAAAGTCATTTACAGTAATGTAAAATTGTATTTATGTACCATTTATAAAAAGATACTGAAAGGTACTGGGAGGAAAAAACTGCAGATTCCTCCAACAAAATACAAGGAATTAAAGTATATCAAAGTAGTTTAATATAAAGAATATTAAATGCAATGCTTGTGAAATGAAACACTACTTCAACTTGTGAAGCAATGAAAATATCAAAAATGATAATATATATATATATATATATAAATATATATACATATATGGTAAAAAAAACTACAGTTTATGTTTGAAATTTATCAAAAGCTCATTAGTATAATGGGAAAGAATACACAATAAAGAAAATTTTGTGTGACTAATTTTTAATATTAGATATAGATTGTCAGCAAACTTGTAAAATTAAATCTCAAAGATGGGGATCAAAGAAGTATGAATTCAATTCAAATAATACCACACAACATTATAACATGTATATTAGAAATAGATCCGCAAGTTTAAATCTTACACTCTTATGAAGGTTAAAATTTTATGCTTGTATTATTTTATTTATGGAATATAAATATTGATAGTTGATACTTCAAATATCAGGGGGAGGGGAAGAAAAATATCAAAGAAATTAAAATGAATGGAGACAAAATAAAAGATTTTTAAGTCATTTGCCATTTTCAAGTTAAACAATGGATACTGCTTGTGGTGAAGAAAAATAAAAAAGGAACTTTCAACTAGTTAGACGAATTTAAATATCAAATAGAGAATGCATTTCATGCTACAGTTCATTAAAAGAGTCTAAAAAGGACAGAAATACTTCATCTATTAATTAATGGTCTATGATTAAAACTTAAAAATGTTACTACTATTTTAATTGGAGATAACAAAATTTTTATCAAAATATTTTATTACTCTAGTATAAAACTAGAGGCTTTCATATCTAAATACAGAAAATTTTTTATCATTCATCTAGTTTAAAGAGAAGAACTAAGTAGATTTTTATTGCACACTGCAAGTGCCAGAAAGTGATTTCTAAATTTCCGTAGTTTTAAGAAAGGGTGATATAAAAATTAAACAAGTTTTTCAACAAAAACCTGCACATTAGGAGAGAATTCACACTGCACGTACATAAAAAATTTCAACAGCTCTTTCTTCTTCAGCATATGATAAATGAAAAAATCTGAGTTTCTGAAGAGAAAATAAATCAAGGAAAAAGAAATATTGTAGCAAATGCTACAAAATGTTCTCTGTAATGGAAGAAACATCTAATAATGTTTGTTAAGAAAAAAATATTTTGAATAATTTGTACCATATATTTTTTCTTAATAAATACTAACCTGTACTCTTTTTTAATCCAAAAGACTATGTTGGGGATTTTTCATTACATAAAATACTGTACAGCAGGTTTTAAAAAAACTTTACTCAGTTCTTGATTTAATTACCCCAATGAATCAATCCTTCATTCGATTATAGCTGCTGATAAACACATTCATGCCCTTCCAACTTTCAAAATGCTATTACAGCAAATTTTAATTCATTATTTTTGTAAGCAAAAATTATTTTGTTTAAATTTACTTTGCAGCCTTTTCAGGTGCAAATTTCTGTTACACTGAATAGCTGTAAAATTTTAGTATAATTATTATTATTAAAAATTAATATAATATGATGAATAATTTTTAAACGTTAATTATTATAATAAATATTACACAAATGATATTTAAATATATTAGCAAAGAAATAACTCCTACATTGAATCCCCAATTTCAATTCTGAAATGGTATGAATATGCAAACATACATGCAGCATTTTGCTAAAGGATAAAATGCACAGTTATTTCTACCAGACAGGCATAATAACACAGAACATTTTCATCATTTAAAAAGAATAAGAAGTATTATAGAATTCAAAACACTAATTCAAGTAGAATTTCAGTCATCATTTTATTCTTTTTGAAATATCACAAAAAACTGCAATGTAATATCACAAGGTCCGGAAGAGCTAAAATTCTATGCACAATGAGATTTTTTTTTCCCTTTTTTGTTACAAAATAACAATTTGAAAATTTAGATTTATGGCTTAGGCTCCTGAGCATTACTGAGTTAGCCTGCTGTCTCAGAAAAGCATGTGGAATTTTAAGTATTCAATAAATAGTTTGAAGATTATTATACATTAGAAATTGCAATATATTAAAAATTAATTATTTGACTGCATTCTATTTATAAAATTTAAAGCACTAATTAAAGAAGATAGTAATTCTCTCCTTTTGATAAGAAAGGAGTTGCATCATATCTTATTTTGCTGCCACATATGAAGGAATTTAATATTTAGACACCTGGCAAGGATGGAATTTTGTATGAAATCATGACACTAATGAAGCAAAAATTTTGATCTCCATGAAACTTAATAAGAAATAAAATAAAACTAAATTTTACAAGTGTTTTGGATGATAAAAAACTATTATTATATTTCTTAAGACCTATTAATGTTCACATTAAATATTGTGCAAAACAACAATATTTATACTAATCTCTATTCACTATTTTAAAAAAGTGAACAAGAGTTCTCTGTACAAAGGATAAGGCATCTTGTTTCAGAAATAAGTAAAAATTAAATATTAAAAAATGCACTTTAAAATTACCATATGATACTAATCAAAACATAAAATCAACATTTGAGGAAATACCTTGATTAAAATAAAATTTATCAATTTTTTCAAAATTATATATGCTTTTCTTTCAGAACTGTAAAAGGATTACAATATAATTATGCTTAACAATCACAAAGTTCTTGACTGAAGTTAGTGTATATTTTAGTAAAAGTATTGCATTGTTTAACTTTATTTTCTTTTTACTATAATTGAAAAAAAAAATGCTGTAAACATATATTAATAAACATTCTAACTTTGTGTCTCACATTTGTTTCATATTTTGTTCTGTAATGTTCATTTACAACAGCACTGTTCACTGTTGTTACATAGGAAGGAACCTTCCGGGAAATAATCAAAAACAATTAGTGTATATATATATATATAATGAGTTCTAAGAAAGAGAAAAGAAAAGCAGGATTAGATAAAGTACCATTTAAATTTAATTTCTAAAGGGGGTTACAAAAGAAAAATGCTTAGCATAAATATTCACACATATTTAAAATAATAAAAAAAAAATTAAATCCTCTTTCCCCACGGTACAAATGTAAGAAGCCAAGTAAGCAAGTGTTGCACTGCTGAAGTGCTGTGTTGTAACAAATACGTTTAGCTCATATGACTACCTACAACATTTACAAATAGAATCATGCATTTATGTTGTACAAAATATTACAGTTTCATATACATATATAAGAGGAGGAAAATTTTCTTTCTGCTGAAGGCTTAATAAATTTGTAAGATTGATGCAGAATTTCTGAAAAGTCTGATGAAAGCAACAATATTAGACTTGCATAACTAATATAACTAAACCAGATTGAAAAGCTTACCTTTAAGACATTTTATACCATTACATACCTAATAATTATACAAATCAGCATTTACAATGCTGAATATATGCTAATTATTTCTAGAATAATAAGGCAGTGTGCAAAGGGCTTAACATATCACCATATCAGTAAAAATTTTCAGTTTCCATAAAAAACTGCAAAAATACACACAAAAAGCAGACAAAAAAACCTACTTTAGAAAGAATTAAATGATAAATTAATCTACATATAAATAAAATCAATTCAAAGTCTAAAATAAAACAGCAAAACAAAACAGGAAAAAAATCAGAATCACTTAACATTTACTTTTAAAAATATAAATAAACAAAGATAAAAATATTATTGATAGTATGACTAGATAACAATGCCTCAAAAAGTTGATAGCAGTTTATTAATAAGAGCTTTGCAACTACATATAAATGCTCTCTGAGGGCAAACTCATTTGAGCAACTTCTATCAATCGATGCATATCTTAACATTTTGCGGTCGGAAATGCACACCTCGACCAACAATAGTATTAACAGGTGATTCTGGATTGACGAAAATAGACATCAAGAAGAGATATAGAATAAGGAACGGCAGGCACAACATCCATCTATGGAATGTGCCAAGTAATTTCATTATCCAGGAAAATTTTAAAGGGATGTGTCCACTGGCTTATTCCAATGCCACATAAATTGCTTCAAATGTTATCCAATCTTTAAAGTAGAGCTGCCTTGAGATTTTATACATCACCAGTGACACCACCCCTACACAGCACTTGAGATATAAGTACAGAAATAAAAGATTTCTACATACTGAGTTACAGAAAATGAAATTAAAATTATGCAGAGGTGCCAATGCATAGCATAAGAACATATCATCCAATACACACCACATACCAGATTTACCATTATATTTTCATAAAAATGAAATAAGTTCACAAATTTAATGAAATTCCTAACCAAAAATTAAATGTGTACTTTTATAAACACACATATGGAAACAATCCTATGTATAAATAATATTTTACAAACACTATAAAGAATTCAGGATTACAATACATAAAAAATGCATAAAATTCTTGATAAAACAAAAATAAAAATAAAAATTTTGTTTGAAAACAACAAACATTCAGAAAATAGCAGAACAGTTTACAATTTGCTTTATGCTGAATAGAAAAATAGGCAGCTTAATGAATTTTAATGACAGATCTTATAAAAATTATCTTAATAATGTATATTTCTAAAAGATTAATAAAATTAGAAATAAACAAGTAAAATACATGGTGAAGGCTTTTTAAAAGCTTAGCATGAAAACACAGTAACATATATTAAAATAATTTGTGAAATTTCAATTTTATGCAGTTAATTAATTTCATAATAGTGAAGCAACAACCTGTGCTAGGTGCAGATTTTTAGCATAGAAATGCTATTGATTTTGTGGGTGAACAATGTCCCTCTTCTTCAGGAGTAAAGAAATCTGCAACTTTGTAACATGATTTTTCAGTTGCAGATTTCTTTGCTCCTGATGAAGAGGGACTTTGTTGGACAACTTTCAGTGCTAAAAATCTATGCCTAACAAAGGTTGTTGCTTCACTTTTATGATTTATTGATTATTTCTATGTTTCTCTTCTGTCTTAATTAATATGTCAGATGCAAAATAATTTTTATTCTAAGAGCTATTTAATAACATTAATAACTAAACAAGCATAAATTTGTCAGAAGTTATTTAATTTTAAATAAAAAAAATCAGAAATTACTATTAAAAATTTCAGGTAATAATTAGTGACACTGAAATTTAATCCCTCTCACTAAACACCCAATCTAATCTATATATTTCAGTCCACTCATCAACAAAACACACAAAAAATGAAAATTTTTTGACATTAACTTCAATTGATTCAAACTCACAAATCACTGATTTTTAGATACAGTTTTAAAAGTTAAAATCATAGAATCACATAGTTCTTTAGCGAATTGCAGGGGGAAAAAAGTTTTTCTATGTCTACTTATTAAGTTAAATTCATAAAATTTAACAGAAAATTTCTAATCTGAAAAGTGGGAACTCAAGTAAACTAATAGCAACTTCAGATGACATATAGAATCAATGACTAAGTGGCACCTCTGTAAAGATTTAAATTTTAAAACCTTACTAACAACTGACAGACCTGCCTACAAAAATGAAATGATTTCCCTGAGTTGAAACATTCCATACATAAGCACCATCTGCTAAGTTGATTTGTCATAATAATCTGAGTTTAAATCACAGATGGAATTTAGAAAATAATAAATAGCTAATCTGAAAATCTTTTTATTTATTTTTTTTTATTTTCATAAAATGTGAATCACAAAATACATACATATATACATATACATGTATATATGCTGAGAGCATACACACAAGCATGCTGATAGACATGCACACACATATATTTTAAGCATTACATACATTAAAAAAAATATCAGTAAAAATGTTATTTTCTATTGATTAAGAATATCCTAACATATTTGAAATGACTAGATGCTAGAGCTCGATTTAAAAGGCAGGTCTGTGATTGTTTTTTTATTTCTATATTTTCCCACTCATACAGCACACAATTTTGTTCTGTGAAATATATTCAAGAATAATTAAGAGTGATAGAAACTTGAAGAGAAAAACTTCAATAATAGGCAAATAGGCACAGTAAGCCTCATTCTTTTATATATTTACATGAAATGGGATATCTATATATTTATTTATGTGACTATTCTCAAATAATTATGAAATTAAAAAAATTCCTGAAGCTAAGAATCACAATCAGTGCAAAAATGTAAATATTTAATTGATAAAGAAAGTTTTCTCAAAATATGTGCACAGTAAGACCTCAATTATCCGGCCTTTATAAATAAGGTTAAAAATTTAATATAATACAATACATGAATATAGAGATTTTTGAGATAAACCTAAAGGGATATTAAATATGAATAAAAATGAGCATGAGATAAAAGGTGTTAACCATTTTTTACTTTCAATATAATTTTAAAAATTTATTAATGCCAAACTTTTTTTGAAAAGTTTTTAAAATTAGATGATAATAAAATCCAAACCAGTAATATATAAAAAAGTTTCATATTTTACTAAATCACAGACTTTGAAAAGAAAGCAAGAATAAATATTTAAAAAATTTAAATCATGATTACTACAGTATAAGATGCTAATTTATCACTTCTATGTTTTTGTGCGCTTTTCGGCATAAAAAAAATACCACTAGAAACTAATTGTGAAAAGTTGTGTTTATGATAACCATTCAAAGTTTATTAATTTTTATTTAGCATGTATAAAAGTCATAAAAATGAATAGCAATAAGCATTATGACAATAATTTCCATAAATTTATGGAAAAACGGCTTTCATGAAAAGGGAAACACAGTGTAATATAAGTATAATATAAAACTAATTAACGATTGAAGGTTCTTTACCAAATATATTTTTATAACATTAATAAGAATACTTCAAATGCAACAGAGAAAATTCCAAATTTTTTCCTTCTTTGAAGAATTTATTTTAACAATAAATTTGTATTATTTGCATAAAATTTTAATGATATTTTTAAAAATATGATTTTTAATTCTCAGATCAACAAAATTTAAATATTTTTATTTTATATATTATTATTCTAAACACTCAAAGAAAATTCAATCTCATAATCATAGATGAAGATTTCTTATGCATATAATTTTTTAATTTAAGTACTTCAATAAAAGAATTTAAAAAAAGTCAATAAAAAGAAAATCTTTCAAAGTTTCCATTTACTTTATCATTAACAAACTCAAAATTATTTTAATTTCTACTACTTAAATAACTGAGGTCCTACTATACAATGAAATACAGAACTGAATCAGTTCATTTTATGCAAATTTCTAATTTGAATTTGGAACTTCATGTGTGCAATATCACTATGCTGACCTAGTGAACAGAAAAGAAAGAGAAAAAAATGTAGCAAAATGTTTACCTCTTTCTCTCACTTAAAAAATAAGAGATTTTTTTTTACCACTCTGAATAACTTCAGATGCAAATATGAACATGGTAGCAGCGAAACAATCACAGCTTCCACTTAAAAATCACATCATTTGCTACATATCACACATGTAGTTGCATCCAATTACTGCAACTCCAACAGCTCAAGAGCAACTGAACAACTGAGCAAAAAATATTCAAAGAGGGTTGCTGTAAAGACACAGTAAAACTGTTGATGCCAAGGTGGGGTGATTTCACTGATTTAGACAGCTAGTATTAAGTCAGTCGTTGACTGCAATCCAATGTCTCTCTTTTGGATATTCTACTTGTGAACTGCTGTGAATGGAGATGAAGCAGAACCTGATCTATGAAAATGCACATTTTGCCACTTGCCATCTTTCTTTGACCAAACCCTTGTTTCTTCAGACTGTTGAGTATGTGCCATGCCACTCCTGAAATAAAATTTTCCATTAACAGCTAGCACCATAGCTCAATTTATAAAAAAATTCTTTTTATATAATGTATCAGTTTTGATTAGATGATTGCCAATGAACACTGCTATAAGGTTTAGCTCATTTTTAATTCTTATTCTTTATTGCAAATTACCTACAGGACAGTATTTAATATTAATTCTTCATTTATATAAAATACTATTAAAACTCAGTTTAAGGACAGTTAAGAAGTCATTCTAGATTAAGATAAATTGCAACAAAAAAGACAAAAAAATTGCACAAAATACTCTTCATGTACCAAAACAGCAGTAATAACAAAAAGATAAAAGTGAAATATTGGTATAGAGATTTGTTTCTTCTTTCATCTCCTTTTACTAATGTCCTCACATAATTTTTCTTAAAGCTACTGTAAATTTTCATGACAGAACTCAAGAATATGGTAAGTGCTTAGCTAACAGGATTAATGCCACAACTGGTGTAGCAGCTTAAGATGGAAAATTTTTAGGATTAGAAAAACACCAAGTAGCAAAAATTTGGGGTGGTAAAATTTTCAGACTTTAAGAGGCAAAATTTTTACAAATTAAGGAAGCACCAGGCAGCTGAATTTAGGATCTGCAGAGATTATACTAGGCAGCAAAATGCCTAGCATCAGACCTCCTAGCAAAGATAAAATTTCATTTAAAATTATTGTGAAATCTTGCTTAACAATTTCTACTTCAATTCATCCTCTTCCATTTGCCACTTATTCAGAATTGTGAGAAGTTTTTCTAGCTTTTTCTGTGTCAACTCCTTACTGACCATGTCAAAAGATCATTTCTTTTGCATTTTGTTTACAGCTTGAAAAATATTCTCTAACATTTCATACTGTGGCTAATATACCAGCTATAAAAATGCTTGTACCTAAAATTCTTATTATATCTAAAATCTTACAAGATTATATATAAAAACAATTGCAAGTTGTAGCCACAATTTACTACAATAAACATTTGTTGTAGAAGGTCCTATTATTTATTATGGAATCCACAAAAACAGAAAATTTTTCAAGTACTTAGTAATTAAGTTCTGGGATCCTTAAAACTACATTCACCTATCAAACAATGCTTCTCTTATTTCACTCCAAAATTTTTAGGCCTATTCAATTTGCTTGTTTTTCGGCCTGCATGAAATAAACTGTTCTACGAGTTATTATTCCTAATACAGGTACCTATACACAGAAAACACTGCTTCTAAGTAGACTTAGCAATCACAAATTTTCTTCAAGAGGAAGAACTGAAACAAGAAATGCACCAGCTACAGATCATAATGTGAGAAACAAAAAACTACATTATTGATTATTGCCACTTCCTTGCATTAAATTAAAAAAATTAATAATTAAATAAAAATAATTATTGCATCCTCTCTCCCATCTGTTTTCTAAATACATCAGTTAATGTTGCAAATAAAATACTTCATGAAATTTCAGTTTTATGATTAGGTACTTTAACATAATGTTTGAGAAAAAAATAGTTCACTTTAAACAGCCATTTTTGAAACATATCAAATGGCAATCATACAGTAAAATCCCTCATAATCAGCAGTATTGAAATAATGGCACTTTTGAAAGTCACGATTTAAATTCAAAATTTAGACCTATGAGTCAGGGCTAACAATCTGAAGCCTTAAATGTTGAAAATATTTGTGACATGTTTCTACTACTTAACGTATTAATCCTTATTCAACTAATGAATTAAGTAACTATCCAAAATATAAAGATGTACTATCAGTCCTTTTTTATGCATCCATGCATGAACGTTGAAAGTAGTGTCTGCAATTTTCAGAAAGAGTTTACATTGAAAGATGCCATATTTATACTTTGTCTCCTTTCTGAAAAGATATGAAGGTCATTATTTTAGGTGTCTGTTGGTAAATTTTGGTCTCTGAACATGTTTGTAGATGATGAACTGAGTGACAAAGATTCTCTTCCTTTTAAAACACATCCAATGCCCGTGTCAGACAACTTACATATTTGAAGAAGACTACTTTTAGTAAAGAGGAAGTGCAGGCTTGGATGGATAAAGATAATTCCGTTCCTATCACATTCTCTCAATATGATGAGGAAATAACTGATAAGATAACACACAGTGCACGAAAGTTACATGGAAGCTGATGAAGAATTGCAGACTTTCATAAGATTTTCTGGGAAATGTTCATCTATGTTTGTACATGATGTTACAAAGCTTTATTGTATATGCAACAAATATTTAAAATTACACTGATATTCTTAAAAGCAGACATTTCAAATCATATACCATTATATTAAGAAATTTGCAATTTTCGTATGATAATGGATACAGTAATTTTAAGATGCTGCTTTCCCATATTTTTCTTCTGAAATATAAAATCATATATTACGTGTTTTAATTTGAAATATTCTGTACGGTTTACAATAGAATTTATTTAATTTTGGCAGGTAGATCAAAACCATTACTGACTGACTGTATATGTCACATTTTGTACAGATGGTATTACAAAACATAAGCAAATAAGTTCTATAAATATATATTTAATCATCCAAAAAATCCCTCATGGGGTATTACGAGGTCTGATTGCTGCTGACTAAAATGAGTTCTACTGTATACACCTGTATAAATTACTGAAGAGGTTATAACATTCATTTACATAGTTTCAGATTTGCAGTTCAGAAAAAAATCATTTTTTTCCCTCAAATTTCATTAGGGTTATCTTTCTCATTCAATTAATGCAGTTCTCACTTCATGGCAAGGCAAAAATACATAATAATTCAAAATATCTTCATTAAAAATTTAAAGATACAGAAAAATATAAAACACCAAATACAGTTAAAACAATTGAAAAAAATTTTTTTTTAATTAAAATTACAGTTTCTGGACAAAAACAAGCAATTCGGCAAGCAGGCAAGAAGGCAGATTTTTTGGTGCACAAAACTAAAACTTTCATTTCGGTCCCACTCGGAAAAAAGGTGCAGAAAGATTTAATTTACTATTCTGCTAAGTTTCAAATGTAAACAAATATGGCTGCTGTGGTTAAAAAAAAAAAAAGCTTTAGCCACAGTTCAACAAATTTTAAATTGTTGATAATTCTACAACTATTGCACGCAGATTAACTAAAGGCCTAAAAACCTTAACCGGAAGATAAGAACAACCTAATCATTTTTAAAACAAAAAATACACATTTTACTAACAAATAAGAATTAAAAAACTGAGCTCCCTGAGCAGATTAACAGAGTAGGTATGTGTATATATATATATATATATACTTTTGGTACAGTCAATTGCAACAAAAAAAAGGAGTTGCACAACTACATGTTATAGCAGTCCTCTATACAAAATTTCAACATTTTGAGGCTACTCATTTCTGAGTTATGCGAGATACATAAAATGTACATACAGACACCACACAAAAAAAAACTCTTCTGAATCAATTTTAAATCAGTTTTAGAATTTGTTTGGGAAAAAAAGTGTCCTATATTCTGTCCTGAAGTACAGGTCTCATGCAAAAACATTAAACTGTATTTGATAGCAGTTAAAAAGGATATTTTCATTGAAATATGAAATCCAGAATTTATCATGATTACAATACTTCCTTTACTTCGTACAAGGAAGTAAAAATCATCACGCACAGGTTGAAGCCCAAATATCAGAATTCTCTTGCGGGGGATTGCACTGATCTCCAGAACACTGAAGAGATTTCATGGCCCAGTAAATCTCCCACAGTTATTTTGGTTGACTGCCCATAAAATGCCTACACAAAACTCAAAAGCATGCATTGCTACCCGATACCGATCAAGGATATTTAATTGCTCTTGCTTCCAATTAGCATTCACCATAGTTCCGAAGTCCGAAATGTCTAACCCACTGGCAGGGTGTAAATATAGTGATAACAGTGTGTGCAACAGGCACGATTAGAGTGCGAGTAAATTATGGCTGCAAATGTCAATTGAAAATAAAATCCAATATTTAATCTTACATGGCTGCCAAGTTTCCTCTTCAGTATGGATCTAAATTTTACACCATCAATATTACACATCTTTTTCTATTATGTATGTATATGTACATATATTTATATATGTATGTGTGTGTTTGTGTGTATGTATACAAGTTTAATGTGATTTATAACCTATAAATTCTGTTTTATATGCTTTTTTTGAATTAACTGGACATTCATTTATTTAGCTTCAGATCAGTCTCATATGTAGATTACTTGGGATTTATTGTATCAAAGAAAATTTATAATTATTACTAAAAACAAAGCAATTAAATCTTATGTCTTAATTATTACCCAACAGATAGCGACAGACAAAAATGTTTTACAGAATTAATACTCACTTGTCCATGTACTGAGTAAGTCGAATATATGCTATACATGCAGCATCATCCCCTAATAAATGAACTGAAGGATTCAATATTGTACTGTTCAAAGTTTTACTATTTTTTCCTAAAACTAAAAAATAAATCATAATTAAACTTTTAAACATACCTAAATATTTATTAAATTACAGTCAAAAAGGTTTGAAAAACTCTACATAGTCATTTGGGCTAAAAATTAAGAGATCATTTTACTGTTACCAACATTTTACTATGCTATTAGGAATTTACACACTACTGCCCACTGCTCATTAAAATCAGTAATGGTAATTTTTTTCTATGCAGTTTGTTATGTTCTTCAAACTAATTCCTAATGCTTATTCAAACTACTGATTTTAATATATTTTTGCATATATTCTACTCTTCCCTAACCTTTTTATTTCAAGCATATGATTTAGAAACTTTATTTACTTTTGGACAGACTGAATCCCTTAGCCTTTACAGCCTTTTAAAATTTACTGTTATAGGTCTTTACCCATAAGAACAATCTTTTGAGCTTAAATTCCTTTGATAATAAGGAATACTGTTTGTATATGTAATCTAAAGTATGACTCAGAAAATATGATATGGAAGCAGACAGAATATTATTGCTACAATTACTGCAGACTGTTTTCTTGAAAATAAATTACAGTTATCATGAATACAATGAATTCATCTATTGATATACACTTTTTATGTCAGTCAGTCTAGAAGTTTTGAGAATTCCATACATGAAATATATGATGTTTCACACAGAAGGAACATTAGATAATACAGTGCCTTCTTTTCCAAGGAGAACACAGGGGGTTGCATAGCTGTAAGCACTTAGGAAATCTAATGGGCAGAAGTAAAAATTTTATAATGCTGGGAATCCCACTATAAATGTATTATGGAAATTTATGTCATTATTAAGCTTTATGCAGTGTATGCTGGGATGAAATATATTTAGTTATAGTTAAACTCATAAGCTGCACTGTTGGTTTTACAAAAACTAAATGTCTTGAAGCATCAAACAGGCCATTTACATCATAGGCAAAAAAAGTAATTGTAAGGAAGTGTATAAATACAAAAACATCTTCGCAACACTATTTGAAACACAGGTAGTTCGAAATGAGCACAGAAATCAGTCAGACTCATTGTTGTTACGATGGCAGTCACCAATCCATGATTTGTATATATATGTCTTGATTGCTGATTTCTCATCTGAGGTATTTATTGCCACTTCACAAAGAATTTTTTGAATCTTTTTTCAGCTTTTAAAAGATTTTAATGTATAAAGAATTTCTGACAGTTATCTATCAAATAGAAGGAATCTTAAGTTTTTGTCCATTCATTCAACTATCTGATGACATAAATAACTTAGAAATATTAACATCTGGTTATATCTTCTTTGGAAGACCAACTAATATTATAATTGAATCAGATTTAACAACCACTAAAGAGGACAGACAGAATTTGTGGCAAAAAGCTAAAATGGGATAAATAATGTGGAAGCAATAGCGAAATAATTACTTTAATACATTACACAACAATAGAATAAATGGCTGACTGCCAAGCACAACATTATGATTGAGGACATGGTTCCAATGCAGAGGGATAATCTGCCAACTTACAAATGAGTTCAGTTCAAAGCTCTAGAAAGAATTACAGAGTTATTTATTTATTTATTTTCACCAAGGAAAAAATGGTAAGCACTGTCAATTTGAAGATACTTACTAGTATTTACAAATGATCCATATTCAGAACAGATGCGTTACTTAACACAAAATAATTTGATGCATACTTTAAAATGATGCAATTATGTTTTAAGTCTCAACATGCATTCAAGTAAGGTATTGCCCTTGAGTATAGCATTTATGTGTAATGCAATATGATTTGGAACTGTATGCCTATAGTTATTGCATAGTGTGAAATTTTCAAGCAACAGCAAGTTGCAAATTGCACTATTACATACAGTTTTATAGATTGCATTAATTATTTTTTATGCATTCTGAAATGAGAAGCATTGGAATGTTAATTTAATTGTAAATATATGCTTTGATTGTACACTGCAATCTCTCATAGCATCAAATGTTCTGTACGTATTGTGAAATATTCTTCTGATATGTTTGTTTCCTGAAATTAGCATTTTAGCCCAGAGCAGTATATATTAAGGCACAATACATTGACAGTAATGTACAATAATTCACTAAGCATGGGCCTCAGTGCATATTTCAGAACAAAGGATTGTACCAAAAACTTCAGTTAATTTCTCTACTTTGTTGAAAAAGACCAGAAAGTTGCTTAGCTTCTATTTCTCACTAAATTTTCTTGTTATTTATATCTTCATTCTTTATTATATTTTACTTTCCGGCAATTGCTGTAGAAAGATTTACATTGCTCATCAAATATAGTTTACATACTCTACAAGTCCAAAGAATTTGTATATACCAAAATTCTTTGGTTATGTGACCGTGTCACTACAGAGAAACAATGAATTTGTGTCGAAGATCTGATCTTTCTATGAGACAAATCCTAAAAGGTTTCCAAGAGTTTTTTCAGAAAAGAAGATTCCATTATTTCTTAATTCCTTTTGAATACAATCAATAATTTTCCAGTTTCAACAAGTGAATGAGAACTTGGATTTTCACAGATAAATTTAAATAGTGACTTCAATTACAGTTCCATAGAATTTAAGCACTGCAGCAAACAATGTTTCTAAAGGTAATAGGCCCATACGTAAATCCATGTTTTTGAAAGGACTGCATTTGGTGACAGATACCAAAAGCAAGCAAGGGAGTCAGAAAAGTATCAGTGAACACAACCTAACAGCAATTTCAACAATATCATAAACAACATCAACAATTTGTACAGTTTGATTTACAAAATGATGATTTTCTCAAGTCAAACTAAGAATACCTTTAAACACACTTTTAGAGGAAAAAATAACACTGGATAGTGCTATGGGCAAATTGGATTTACTATTAGCTATAGTCTTGCAAGAACACCATTTCACTTTTGTGTACTTGACACTTTATTTCAAAACACTGTGGAGTTGAATTCTGAGCATTTTCATGTCACAATATTTTCACGACTTTTAAGCTGGACTAGTGATAACATGTCTAATTTTAAGTTACTTATACCTTAATTTACAGGTAATCCAATGAATTCAGGAAAGGACAATATTCTTTGCCAGATGAAAATCAGTCTGGCTGACAGTGGCCTTCTTCAATTAATCAAAACATTATGCATGTGGATAAACTGTTAAAGAAGGGAATCATGTAACACATGCTCAAATTCAAGACACACTAAATATTAGATTAACAGCATTCAGAAGCCTTTTTCATAATAAAAACTTGGTGTTAGGAAATTTTGAGATTAATGTATAATCAACAATATATTTTTCATCCGGCAGAACAAACAAGTAAACTAGAGCACAAAAGTAAACTTGAAAAAACAAGCAAAAAGCCATGTCAATGATCTGATGCACATTAAAATTGATAAATAACATAACAGTAATAATCTTTAGCAGTTAATTAATCTTTTTTAACAACAGGTAATTAATCTTGGCTCTAAAAATCTGATCCACAAATCAGATACCTGTTTCCTGTATGAAGCTTGCTGATGAAAATTCTTCCACCAAGGTTGAGATAGAGTGAAGTGTTGAGAAATGTGCTTTTTCTTAAGTAAACATATTAAAACTGTCCCTTTTGCAGATCAAAGAAAGATGATTGTGGAATGCTACATTGTATAATGTGAAAAATTAAGAATTAATTGACTAGAAACTGGACTGCAAAGAATACTACTTCATTATGACAATGTAACCATTCACGCAAGAGAAAAAACAAAAACTTCAGTTTCTGAGGCATTCAGGGTTCATGTTAGCAACCTCTCTTCCTTACAGCCAAAATTTGGTAGTACAACCTCCTCTTTATAGGCTATTCTAATCCATACGGAATTTGCAGAGAAATACCCCAAAGAAAAAATATCAAGTATTATTTAACAAGTGGTTTGATAGTATGAGAAGCTGTATTCAGCAGAGAAAAGAAAATTTCATAACTATAAATTCCTTGGCTAATTATCTATTTTAATACTCATGCTCATGAGTTCTAGTGATGCCTTGATAATTTACTAAATCTCATTAACCTTTCTCTTCAGAAAATCACTACAGTAATAGTTCTCTTTTAATAAGCAAGTGGTAAAATAAATAAAAAAAGGCAGAATGGAATACATAAATAAACATGGTGATTATATGTGAATATGAATATTAAGGATAATGAGCTTCATGAATTAGTTTTTTAATAACTGATAAATTTTAACATTAAGTGATGTATTTTAAATAAAAATTTATCAAGAATTGAAAAAATTACTTATGAAATTTCAAATGTTTTACTATATAGTACAAAACAAAAATTCTTTAAATCAGCATAAAAACTTTTTTTTAAAGCTTGATTTTTTTTTTTTTAGTAAGAAACTTATTACATTACAGCTTAACATAAATGCCAACACAATAAAATCTGCATTGCATTCACATACAAATAACACAAATTTTAAGAATACAAAAACAATTTTACACAATACATCAGTGTTATTGTTAATGTTTCACATCAATGTTATCGTGTCCATCCACAGAAAGGCAGAAAGATGTTATTTTAATGAAATCGTTAATTGAAGATTTACTTTTCACACCCATTTCTTTCGTAAATTTTGTCCTTGCACATGAGTATTTCTTAACAATTTCATTAGGCGAAACTTCTAAATAAAACCACAGAAGCATTCAAACATATATTGAGTTAAAATAATAAGGCAGAAAAAAAGTAGATATTCTGCATTAATAAATTTTCGGTCCTTTGCTTCCCCAGAAAAATTTAATTTCTCATTTTTTCCAATACATTTTATAACCTGTTTTTGTACACACCCACATTTTAGTAAATCAGCCCTTCGATCATGCAAAATCAAAAATCGCACTGACAAATGGCACATACTGCCTATTTTCTTGATGAAGTAATGTAGTTGGAAATGTTTATAGTGACAGTTTATAGAGATAAGTTTATAGTAGTAGTAATAGAGATTTGGTACATCTGCCAATTCATTCAAAAGCATTTTTAAGAATAATTATGCATTATAAATTGTAATAAAATTCATATTTAAAATCTATTAGTTTGAGTGAATTATTTTAGCTTCTTGGGCTCTTTGCACACACACAATAAAAAGTAACAGAATAATTTGAAGATACTGTTTTTACATTCCATAAATATCTTCTTGAAAAACCTTTCATGTGTTCTGAGCATTTCACGCATTAAGAATGTACATTCAAAGAGATAAAAAATTGCAGTTTCATGATAAATGCTTGAAACTTACCAAGAACATAAATTCCCATTTTTCTATAAGCAAATTATTCATGCACTATCCAATAGAAAAGTTATTTGAACAGCATTAGAGAAGAAGAAAAACTTGACCTTTTTCAAAAAAACTCACAATTATAACATGAGTTTCTTAGCTAAGTCTGGGAACAAAATATAAAAACCTTAAAGTTAATTTATTGTCAGAAAACAAAAGTTACATGTGGCATCATAAAACAAGAAGGCTGCTGATAATAAGATAAAGATATTAGGCTTCATTGAAATTCTGTTTTTCATGAAAACAAAGAGAAGGAAACAATTATAGAAAAAAGCAAGAACAATGAAAGCTGCAATATTTTACCAACACAAAACATTCTCGATGAAGTGACTCAACAAGTACAGAAACTTAAGGAGAGAAATGAAGATAAAGTAGTAAATGTGATCCCTTTGATACACTGGGATATTTACACATGTTTTTAGAATATATGAATGAAAAAGTTGAGTACAAATCAGAATGTCAATATGGCTCTCAAAAGTATCACAAAATCTGTGCAAATATTATTATTAATATTTTAATTAAATACTCTTTTTAATAGCCCACTACACACCTTTAATTAAAAATCTCTGAACTGAACTTTTTTTAATGGCAGCTGTGCATCAAATAGAATTTTTACATAATCACTTGGAATTATTCATGCTTTAATTAGCATGGATTATCAAGGGTTAGTAAACGATCCATTGATGTACATGTTGACACAAATAAAAGATTTTTTACACTTTCACAAATAAAATATATTTCAAAAACAATAATAAATATGGTAAAAATCCCATTAAATTACCATTATCAAAGTAAAACTTGTGGAAATCCATTCCTTCTACCAAGTTACCTAAAGCTTCAGGTTCAAAGGCTGTCATATGGGGATCACAAAATTTCCTGAAAGAGGAAATTATCAAAGACATACATGCTTTAAATATTCAGTACTAAAATTAATCTATCATAAATAATATCAATTAATACTAGACAGTAATTTAAAATAAAGCAAAAAATTTTTTGTTCCTGTCAGGGTAAAGAACCTACAGGTACCATCTGAGCTTTTTGCTCAAGCACAGCATAATTTTATTCTCATAATGTAAAAATTTAGTTTAATGTTGCACCAGGCTAAACATACATAAGAAACTTATCCAAGTTGCAATTTAAGAATAAGACATAAAAAAAAGCAAGTAAATGCAACCTGAAGGCTTAAACAATTACCCATTTGTTTAAGAAACACATTTCTACTTTGGAAACATATTTCCAAAGAACCTCACTGAAATCCAATGAACAAATGAAATAACTAGTACTCTGAAGATAATGTTATGAAGTTTTCTGATGCAATAAAATTCTCTTTTCATGTATGAAATATATATTGCATATCCCTGTCTATATCAATATGCTTCTGAAAGCTTTTTTTGTTCTGGAACAATCTGCTATTGCAAATTAATGTTTTAAAAGATTATGTAAATAAAAAGAAAATTGCATGAGATATTAAATGATAATTAGCACTTAGAATACAAAACAATATAACAACAGTTCTAAAGGAAATATCAAACTGCACTGCACTTGTTAATTAGAAAAAAAAATCAGCTGCCAGTTTCCTGTTTAAATTTTTCAAGTTTTAGTTTTATCACCATTTCTTCTAGACAAATATTGTTTCTGCTAAATTTTTATTCCTCATACAACAGATTATTATATTAACTTATTTAATGTTCCTGCAAAGATATATTTACTGTGTTATTGATCAATTAAATTAGTGTAAACATGTAAAATTAAATTGCACTATTGTATAAAACTAAAACTTTTAAATAGTTTATATAAATGTAAAAATTGAGGTAAAAATTAGCAAAATACTGAGTAACATTTAGAAGATTAAAAATTATATTCAAATCTTGGAAATCTTAAAAAAATAAATAATTGTAACTTTCATATGCTAACCAGAATTTTCATTAACACTAAAATTTAAATTTAAAAAAATTAGGCATTTAATTACATTTTCAGTAATCTGATTGCAGTTACTTTAATAATTGTAATTATCTTAAAGATTTTAATCTGATCTATATTTTTTACTTATCATATTCTGCATTTTAATTATTTCTATGTTTAAATAATTCTGTATTCATTTTGCTTTAAATGCAAAATTCAAAATTAACCACAGAATTAGTTTTATTAAAAAACTGTGTTTTAAATAAAGCATTCAGCAGTGATAATTTGGTATATATATTAGTGTAATGTCATCTTTGAATTGTAAAATTATTTTGTATTTCTTAAAATCAATATTAAAAGCTGTATGCTTAAAATTATACACAAAAGTAATGAATAAAAATAATTAACAATCTCAACAATTAAAATATTTTGAACCACAGGCAGACAATTACGATTGCATGTATGCATATAGTTTATGAACATTAATTTATAATAAATATTAGATTTGCTGGGAGATATATTTACAATGAAATTTACTTACGTATAGCCTTCATAGTCACCACTGTTTACAGCTTCAACTAATTGCTCTGTCAATTTTATAACCTCTTGCTTCCGAGCTAGAAAATAATTATACATATATAAAACCACCAACATATAATTTGAAGAAACAGTTCATTTATGATAAGAAGAAAAGAGTAATCAACTGTATTAACAGATTTCAGCAGTTGAGGTAAATTTTCTCATCTTAGATGTATTTTTATTTCTTTCATGTTAACATTTAAGTTGTTAGGTTAATTTTTTTGCATCTCTTAGTTTCTACTTGAGGCAAATTCCATGACTCATCAGTCTTGTTTCTATGACAGCATCACAAAGCGCAATTATTATATACTGTAATACTCTTTTCAATTATTTCATATACATGTATAAGAATCCTACACTCAGCATAGTTTTAGTCAGTCAATTTTAAAATTAATATGGTTTATTAAAGGCAACTTATTTCTACTTAACAAGGGATAAATTTTGCTTCACATGGTCCAAACAGCATGCTTTTAGAGGTTTAAAGCTACTACTGAACAAATAAACAGTTTCCAATTTCTATGCTTGATTTCAAGAATCTGCTCAGGATCTTGAACAAGGTCAGTAATAGACAGCACAATGTAAGAATATTCAAATTGCATTTTTGCCTCCTAAGAAGACAACTTTTTTTGCAAACTATATCTTGGGATTTTCTCAATTTTTAAACCAGTTATCTCAACCTGAATACTTAACAATGCAACATAAGTAATAACTCTATGCAACTGGCCCAGCTGTGGAAGAAATTTAAAAAGGTTGAGAATATTCAAACGTGAAAGGAACAAGTGAATGTATGAAATTGCAATTAATAGACATGAATTAGATTTCAACTAAGTAGGTTCCTCAAATGTATAGTAACTTTTGAATTCACATCATAAAGAGTTAGAGATAGTGATCTTGTTAACATAATCAATAGCAACCATATGAATTTGATAATTAAAAAAAGTAAAATGAAAATACACCAGCTGTAGAAAAATTTCGCACAGCTGAATATTTGAAAACACAAATTATAGATATGGATCCAAACCAGGAAAGAAGTATTCTAGTTTCTGTATGACTGGAAATGCATGAGTTATAACAAGAAAAAAGTGTGAAGGAAAAAAAGTTACTCGCATTAGACATTTTGTCTAAAAAAGAAAAGGGAATGGCAGATTAAATTTTGTTTGTGTGATACAAAACGTGTATTAAGAAAAATGTAAAATGATTTAGTGTGAAAGAGTTGGATGAGTTACAATATTTTATACACATCTGTACATTTAATTTACATGTTTTCCATTAACATGACATTTTACAGTAATTAAAAATCACAGGAACTGTCATACAGACATATATATATATATATATCTGTTAGTGTTTTGAATATCAGAAACTATTCATTTTATCTTTAAAGCATCATACAATATACTAGCATTACATTTAACTCCTGAAAAGCATTTCATGAGGAAGAAAGTAGAACAAAGAGTATGATCATTCATCATTACCTCTCAGGAAGCTATAAGCATTACAAATATTCACTATTTTTTATTCTTCTGAAAAACTGCTTTTCTTGGCAAGCATTTATTGTTATATTATAATATTATCGGGCCTGACTGACCTTTTATGATTATAATCTTTTTCCGCCTATAGGCTTTGTTGAGATGCTTATATTTTCAAGAAAAATATAATAATCTAACAATACAACTGGTGCACTTGGAATTGATTCAGAAGTGTTCTGAATTCACAAGTAGCTTGCAATAAACAGGAATAATTGCCAAATATATATACTTGCATTTATGAGAACTACATACTGAAGGACATCTTATTTCACACATAAACAGACCTTACAACTTAATGTGACTAAGCTCTAAAACTTGCAAAAGACAATTAAATGCACTGAATTCACTTTTATGCCTGACAGCATTTTGAAACACAGTATGCTTTGTTGCATGAACCATGAACCTATTGGAAGCATCATTTATTAGCAGGGAGATAAAAATGATGATGAGTTTATATATTATAATCAATAACAATAAATCATAGTATCTGAAAGGAATAGACTTAAGTTGTATAAAAAAATTATTTACTGTACATTCCGGAATGCGCACTTTTAATACAAAAGATTAGATGGAAATTTATGGGTATGCTTTACATGAAGGATCTAAAAATGGTAGATTTAAAAATAAGGAAAAAATGAGCATACAAAAATTTGATTTCTATATGTCCCTAAATGCTGTTATTGTCATTCTGGTAATTTTCTAGGACCCAGTTTGCAACATTTCTTCCAGGATAGTTTTTATTTCATTAATACTTTCTCCAAACCACATTCATTCTTTCACATATTATTTATTGTGATATGATTTTCCTTTCACTCACGTATGGAGCTTTTAACATCCTTGCTTCAGCATGATTTCCATTCGAAACCAGCGCTATGTTCATTTCATTTGGCAGGAGCCATATTTACTGCTAAAAGAAATTCTATATCAACTGTATTTCAGTTAAAGCAAATGTAATTTATTAAAGCCTTTGATGCTCACTTCAAAATTACAACTTCAAACGACTACAGAAAGAGAAAACATCTGACTTCTAATTCCATGAATTCATTCAGGCTGGAAGTACATTCTTATCCCAAATTATTTCCCTATTTTTTTGGAACCCTAGAATATTATTCTTGTGCATACCTGCACTGAATACAACCCACTGTCTGCAGAATTATTTACTACCTCAAGCATTTCTCCCCCCACACACATTGTTTCCCTTATCACTTGTCTATTCAGTATACAACTGTTCGAAAGCCTGCGAAAAATCTTCGAATGAACTACTCCAAAAGATAACAACATCGCACGTGTATCATTCAGGTTCCTTCATAATAAAAAGGGTGTGCATTATATGACGAACATACCCAAAAGTTAAAAAATGTATTTTTTAAATTACAGATGCACATTATATGCCAGAATATATGGTAATTATCACGATTAATCTGATGTTAACTGCAACAACAACAAGACACACGATGGCCTTATTTACTCCGCACTTTTAAGCAACAGTCTGGCATACCTGCTGATATGAAATAACAGGAACGTCTTTTAATCATTATCATCCACCCAGTTAACAATGTTGCATTTGCAATTTGAATTGAAGCTACAGTTACATATGACTCATTGAAAAAGCAGTCTCCTTTAAAATGTTGGTCGTTACAGCCAATATTTTATAATGCCTGGATAGAATGATATACCAATATATATTATCCTATATTCTTCTATTGTATTGTGTTGCCAGTTCATTAAATGCTATTCAATATCTGGCATACACAATCTTGCATCTTCTCTCTTGAAACCTATCATTAATATACATTGCACCAATTTCAATATAGTCTCTGAAATATTGCTTGATAAGATAAGCATTTGTGATACAGTAGGCTGTGCTTAATGTGATCATGTTTGCCCAAGACTATTTTGATGACATTAACCAAATAAGACATTACCTGAACATTAGAGATTTTCATGACATTAACCAAATTAAACAATGAGAAAAAAATATCCTTTAAATTAGTGATGAAATTAAACTAATTTAATACAAAAATATCAAAAAGCATGTAAATAGGTATTTTCACAACACTTTAATTAGAAAAATACAAAAGTTTACTAATGAACTGTTCATAATTTCTTTAATGCAGTTCATTTATGAACAGTTCATAATGTTTCTGAAATTTTTTTGACTGATGTTGTACCCCTAATCTTAATATTCAGAAGGTATCTTTCATTGAAAGAAAATACAGCAATGCAAAATTTTAAGTTAAGCAAAAATGCAAAATTTTAAGTTAAGCAAAAATGCAAATTTCACTTGTTGTAGATGCTTTCAGAGAAAGGTTTTTTTGGTACTTATGTATTATCTTATCAATTACAAAAGCTGGCTATCATTAAATTTGGTTGAGATCCTACCAAAGTTGTACCAATCGAGTCTTCGGAATTCTGAAGGAGCTTATGTCACTTATTCATAATAAATATTCAGTATTTGATCAGCTTAGTAAAAATCCTCTCATCAACCTCTATCATTGTTTTGTTTTAGGCCCCACAATTTTGCCATAAGCCTTCTTTAGAACACACTATGAGTACAAACTTTCCACAAATAATTTTCAAATATATTACTGATTTGCAGGCCACATTCAGCGGACTGCATAATGTCTATTAATACACTTAAAAAAAAAAAAAAAAAAAAAAAAAAAAGAAAACTCACTGCTTGCTGTTCTGCAGATGGAAAATTGCAAGTTTTAATAATTTTTTTTTCAATATGCAACAAAAAATATAATCACTATTCATAAAAACCAAACATGGCTTATTGAAAATTAATCAAAAATACATTAAACAAAAATGAAGATGTTATGAGTGTGTTGCTATGTTATGCTTGGCATTAAATTGCACTGCTTAGTGGCAGTTTAACAGATGATGGGATAATACATGGTACCTTTTTTTTATCAGCAGAATATTTTTTGCTCCTGAAAAAGAAAGACTTGTGTCCGATTGCCCTCAAAATCAATAGCGTTATTGAAAATCTGTATCAAGCTAAGGTTACTTTTTTTACCTAATTTTAATGATTGACTAAAATCAAAACCAAGTTGTCTAGCGACTTAACTCCTCACTTGGTGACATTTCTCTCTCACCTGGCAATTTTTATAACCCATTTTAACCTTACTTGAGAAATTTAAATTTTATTTGGAGACTTTAAATCAGCTTAAAAAATTTACTCTATGATAATTTGATCCATATTAAATGAATTGTTGATCACAATAAGTAATGCATTTCCATGTTTTCATATATAAACAGGCGAGACTTTGGCAAATCAGTAACAAAATCTGTATTTAACGCTAACTGCGATCACATTAAGTGGTGTCTATTGTATTGGAATATTTAAATTTTGCATCAGATATCATACCAGGTCCAAGTTTAACAACTCACTGCTTGCTGCCCCTAATTTTTGTACATGCTAATAAATAAATTCATGCAAATTTCATTTACCTGCATGAGAAAATTAACCATTTTGCCCCGACTGTCACGTATACATGCCAGCAAGAAACGCACTCATTTCCCGGCCGACACGCTGGCGTGCCAGAGCATTTTCTCGTTCATCCCCGGCCGTCACGCACTTGTGCCAGTGTCCTGGAACGTTTTAAAAACTATAACTTTTGGCACAAGATGGCATTGTATGCCCACATGGTTTCAGATACATGTGTATTTGACCTTCTACTCAAAATGAGAGTAGCATGACTCATATGGTATGAGTAACCATATGACTCATAGTCCATATGGTTTCAGATTTCAGATACATGTAGATGTCCATTTAAATACTCTATAGAACATTATTAAACAACGCTATGATATTTTGGTGGTAATTTTATGGATTCAGCCTTAATAAGCAAAAAAACCCCTTCGACCCTGGACAGACACTCACGAAAAAGACTTTCAGCCTCAGCGCTAAGCGCACAGTTACGCTTCCCATCGCAAAAGGGTTAAAATTATTAATGTAAAATTTCCAACTGGTTCTTGAATCATTAAAAATGCTTTTCTGTAAAGAATTTAATCAAATAAAGAATATTAGCATCATAAAATACAAAATATTCTTTTCAGCTTATAATTTTCATTGAAAAATCAAATCACCAAAACTGTTGAACAAACAAAGAAAAAGAAAACACGTTTCTAAAGCTGAACCTTAACTATTAAGATTAAGTTAATTATAATGTCAAGATTTTTATAAACCGGTACAACTAGGACTAATTTTGATGAAACAAAGTTAAACTTCTCTTTTAAATAAGCTAATATAAAGATTAGAGTTATACATTTTTTTGAACTTTCGATTATACTGTAATTGATGATAAAAGTATTTTATTTGCTTTCAAAAAGCATGTAAAATGAAAAATAATAAACAAGTAATTATATAACTAAAAAATAATTAAATGTTAAGCAAAATAAAAAAAAAATGAAGATCCTTTAACAGTTTAAGTAATTATTTACACATTTATGTAATTTCTAAATTACACAATATATTTTAAAGCACATTTAAGTATAAATATTTTTAGTCATAAGTCAATACATACATTTGTAACAAAAATATTTATAAATACTTACGGTCTAGTATTCCATTGGTACTTTTAACAGCTATAAAGAAAAATTAAAAGTCACTAAAATTTTCATGCATAATAATTGTAACATGTTGAATTAATAGGTATAAATAGCAGCAAATCATCAATACAAAATAATTCAAACAAATTTATGTTATATCAAGCATAAAAGTTAAAAACTGGAGCTTTACACCAACCCCCATAGAAAGGACCTTTTTATTAACTCCCCTAAAGAATATACTTTTAAAAAATCATTTGTTTAACATGACTTCTACAAAGTGGGGAAACATAAGAAACTTGCATAAAAAGCCAGTTCTTTCTCTTCTTCAATTGTTTTGCTTTGACAATTTTAATATTGCTTACAAATATATAATTTAAATACATAGTTAATAAGATACAGAAAAAATGGAAATAATACTATATTAAAAATATTGAATAAACATCACACAGCAATTTATGCAGGATCAAATTTCAGAGAATGCACTTATAAAAAAAGACAAAAAGTCAAAATCAGCAGTTACAACATTTGATTTAATATAGCAATTTCTTTGTGAAAATGGCACAAAATTTTTTTACAGTTTTGACTTTTATGTTCAGCAACATCATAATAGCAAAAATAAAAATCAATCATGGGAGTATTAAAAAAAATCCCAGCTAGAATCATCAACAATAAAAACTTCTATATATTTTTTTACATAAAACATTGATAAATTTACCAAAAAATACTTCAAAAAGAATTTGCTTATCAAATTTTTTATCAAAACAGTTTTTGCACAGACCTTATTATCTTTAGTAGACCTTTACAAATGCTTAAAAAATACCACTGGCTATACAAAAAAAAACAGTACAAAAAGGAAAAATCCTGTCCACATTTGCTCTTTATTAACACTTGTATATCCAAACAGCTGGAACTTATACAGCATGCAACCAAACAGCTGAAAATTAATAACTGCTAGAGTTCAGTAGCTTCAGGTGAAAAGATGAATAAATGCTTTGCACAAAATTTAAATAACACATATGCAAATAACATACATAATTCCAGTCACTTAGTCCAAATGTGATTTTACTAAACTGCTCATACAAAAGATGTTAACAATATAATAAATAGTGTGTGTAATTTATGTATACATTGCTGATGCACAAAAACAACACAGATGTGTTAAGGTTTTGATACTCATATATTTTTGCATTTAACAGCATAATTTTAATTCCATTTGACATTTCAAAATTATGTACATCAGTGTTTTCCAAACAGAAAATTTTATTACTTACCCATAGACATACTTGAACTTGTTTCTGAGGGCCTTTTATATGCAAATTTATTATCAGGGGGATGAGGTGAGAGTGGAGACTTAACTTTGAGAAAAGGAAGTAGAAGCAAAAACTTATACAATGGCATTATCAATAAAAGAAACCAAATTAACCCCAAATATTAAAACAGAAAATAAAACTTATGCTCAGAGTATCTGCAATACTAGCAGCTTTAATGCCAATATAAAACAAAACTTCAGCTCAGGATGGTTTAAAGTCCTGCATTACAAAAAAAAAAAAGTTTTAACAAGATACTTTTAGACTAAAATTCTCAGAATTAAGGCCAAAATTAATCAATCATATTACTCTTGCAAAAAATTTTGTACTCAGAAAATTATTTTTAGTGACTTAACAATTTTGTAATAACCTAAAGACATGAAATAGTAACAGGACATTGCAACAACAACAAAAAACTATATTTTTGCAATAGCTATAATTAAGATTAATAAAAAAATTCTGATCTATTAAAATGCAATATGTAATTTAAAGAAGAAAAAATATTATGAAATATTAGGTGCAAAAAAGCAGAAGCTCTTAATTTAAGCATCTAAATAAACTTTTAAATGCAAAAGAGTAATCTTATGACAGTTAAATTCATTCACAGAAGGTTTAGTATTTTACAGGGTTTTACTAACTCACTTTAAAAGTGGCCTAACTTTCAAAGATTTGCTTATTCAGTTTGAGCCGGAGCATATGAAGAGTAACTTCTAAGGAGATAAATACTTTCATGGATGATTTTCTAAGGAAAACAGACTCATTTTTATGTCATCCATAGGGTAAACCATGAAAACAGCAAGCCATGAAACAGCTAGCCTATTCCCTATAGTTGAAATTCAAGTGAAATTACTAATGTTCAGCAGTTTTATGTGCTCAGGTGCTGGTGGGCTCTTTCAAAGAGTTAGAAGTAAAGTAATTAACAAAAATTTTAAATAAAATTTATTTCCTAAAATGTAATTTTAAAATCACTAACAGTATATTTGCTTACATGGATATTAACAAAAGTTACATAAAACATTTTATTCTGCTGCTTTTTTTACATTTCTATGCTGTAACTTAAAAACACTTTATCAATTAAACCAATTTATTCTGAAGGTTTGCAAATAAATATATAATTAAAAATATATATTTACTTTAATATCTTAGAATTAATAACTCTCACACAAAAGATTAGTCTGAGAACTTTCAGGGCCCTTCACACAGAAGCCATATGACAGCTTTTTTAAAATTCTGCTTTAGACAGTATATTTAAAATATTACAGAGCTTATCACCATCAATCAAAGCTCATTTTGAACACAAAAATTACATATATATTTATAAATATAAACACTTCAAAAATGTGCAATTTTCGCTAGTCAAATAGATTACAAAAGTATTGAAGAATTATAATGCAATATTAATTATAGTGTGTAATGACTTCAATGAAACAAATTTTAAAAGGCTAAAAGATTTTTAACAAATTCAAAATTATAAATTAATTTCAACATACTCAACTTTAAAACATGTGAAAAAGAGGTAATTCCAATTTACTATACTTTACAATACAGTTAGTTTTAATCCTTTCCTAATTTTACATTGTTATCCTGTATATCTTGACTTAAAATATATTCTGTTTTACTTCTAGAACTATTTTTTATCACTTTACTTAAATTTCATCTTCTGCTTCTACTGATGTATTTTAAGATCAAATAATTATAGCCCTTCTTTTCTGAGCTTTTCCTCTTAAGATAACTGTTTTCTAAATTACTCATTTAAGTTTCATATTTCTTGCTTTTTGACCAACAAACATCTGATCTAACTTCTCAATGTCTAAAGAATGTATATTCTTGCATTTTTTTTTTTTGATAATAGAAAGAACTCTTAGTCATCCTTCATTCATTGAAAATTATATACAATGTTTCCCTTAGCTTTAATTAGCTTTCAATAACTACATTTTGTTGAGATTTCGGACACTGATTATACAGAAGCAAATGATCAGAGCAAAAATTTGTCTTTCAAATTGTTTTTACACATGCAGATACCTTCAGAAAGCTTTAAGCATTTGATAGTAAAATAGAAGATGGTACTTCTATGTCATCAGCAAAATCTGTTACATATATATTTTCTGTATTTTATTAGGTTTCTTTTCTTTATAAGGTTTTTAAAAGTGTCTGTAACTTCTTAGAATACTGTTTAGATTTTCTTTTACTTTCTAACAATTTCTTAACGCAAGAAAATTCAGGTGAAATTTTATTTTGATTTTACCACAGTCAGTTGCTTTATTCCCTCCTTCAGTATATTATTTATTCACATCAGACTAGCATCCTCTGTTTTTTCAAAATTACTTAATGCACCATACTATCATGATATTTTTTCCCCCAACAAATCTTCTTATATTTTCTCTCTGGAGAATCTAATAAGCATCATCTGTGCATGAATCACAAGTGGATATAACTGAGGATGGATACAGTACACATTCAACAAAGACACAATGCAGACAAAAGGTATACAGATCATACTTCTTGGTTGTTTTTTTTAGTCATTTATAGCAAAGCATGCAAGGGTTTTCTCAGAAATTCATAATTGACAAATATTTTCATATTCACTTAATGCAATAACAATAATGGGCTCAATCTAAGCCAGGTGGAAATTTACAAATTTCAAAACTATTCTAAAACATTCTAAATGTAATAAGTCTTTTTCTCAGATATCCTATACATTATAACACTTAGATAAAATGTTTCTGTTGAAGAGAATTACAGAATTTTAATTTCCAGATTTTCATTTTGATGGTGAAATCAACAACAGTAAATGATGATTACTGTAGGACTTTTCAGCTTGGTGGCAGCAATGACAGAAGAGATGGATCTTAAAACAATCTTATTATGATACTCACTGTGCCAACAGGCTGAAAGTTCGCTGTGCTTTATGCATTATTTTCTTTCCAACATTAACAGATACACCAGAAATATAGCAATGTTTAGAGATTTTATCTCATTGTATTGGATGCATGTATTAACTGACAAAACTGAATTTAAGGGCCTGAAAAGTTTTAAAAATCTGAAGCAAAGAAATATCACAACAATGGCATATTTCCAGCTGCTATTATTTTAACTAGTCCTGCTAACATATCAGACTAAACACTGTCAAATAATATGAAACAGATACCATACGAGAAATTCAAACTACTGCTTCAGCTTTCTGGCCTTCTCATATGGCTATTTTTTTTTCACACAATATGCAGTTTTTGAAACATTTAAAAGAATTCTTAACATAGAAGATATTTATTAAACTACTTCTACATATTAATTTTTGAGTGACTTATATGGCATTTTCAAATATTTATGTTTTAAATAATAGAAATCCATTAATGTCAATAACTTACAATAAAATGATATCATACACTGTTTTTTTTTTTTTTTACTAAGCAAAACACTTATTTTAAAACTGAAAAGAAAAATACTACCATTCTTCTTGAATATTACATCAACATTTCTTTTCACTAAAAAATTAACAAAATATGAACAATAATAAAATTCCTCTGTAACAACATGAAATGGAGTCATTGCCCAATACTTTTAAGGCAAAAATTTTTAAAGTAACTAACAGCTTAATATTTTCTAAATATAATTTCTAATCAAAGTGGTGACATCTACCTTCCAGTTATTTATTGCTATCTAATGAGGCTGATCTCTAATTTTAAAAGCCATACCACATAACTTCACTTAATTACATTAATAATATATAATTTGTCAAATACGAGTTTTACTGGTTCACAAATTATATTATTTCCCTTTACTGATCATTTTTGCATGACTTGGATGGGAATATTTTAAATAAATATTAAAAAAAAGTAAGTCAGAAAGCTACATCAGTTTACAAAATCAATTTTCTTTCCCATAAATAATATCTTACTTCTAAAAGAAACTATTCCAATCAGAGGGCTACTATTTTATCTTATAAGAATAATAATTTCAAAGTTACCAATTACTCCTACTGCAATACATAGGTCTAGAATAGCAAGAATAAAATATCATTTTAATGCAAATAAGTATGTATTGCACCTCATCTGATGTAAGTATTCTGAGAATAATCCCGCTTTTCAGTGTTTTATTTGAGTCAAAAGACTTAAGTGATGAATATATTCATCAAATAATAGAAATCCATTATATAATAGTCCATTAAATAATAGAAAAGCTCATAAATCATCAGTTATTCTGATAAAAAATTAGAAAAATACAAAAAGAGAAAATATAGTCTGTTGGAAACACGAGAAGCTATTTTTCATATTATATTATCTATGTTAGTTCTTATGTTCCCTCATTTTTGTTTTTAATTTTCTATGGATTTGCTTAAAAAAACTCTCTCTCTCTTTTTAGGTAGTATATTTAGAGTTTATGCACTTAAATACATCAATGTTCACATTTAATATAAATTTATATTTAGTTTTAAGAGTGTCATGCACTCACTTACTAGGAATAAAAGATTAGGCAGATCTCTGAGCATAAAGTGCTTTGAAATTAAAACAGTTCCTTCATAAAATAAAGCAAATGTGGAACTATTAAATAAGCAATATATTGGCAAGAGACAATTCTAAACTGCAGAAGGATTTGCATTCTTACACAAATACCTACAAACAGGTAATACAGCATGCACTTGCATGAAATATGATCTTTCTTTTTTATAGAGTCATCTAAAATGCAAAGTTCTAGCTAAATGTTTGCAGATAGTGTGAAATAAAATATGAAAAATTAAAACATTAAAACTGGAAAAGTATTTTTTTTTAGAATTAAATCCATTTTAATTCATTAAATTAAGAGAAATTACAAAAACAGGAGCTTCGTATTTCCATTATTCAAGCATAAGTGAATGGATATGAATTTCATCATTTACAAAAATATCTAAACAATTTCCGAATACTTTCTTTCTTTAATAACAAAGCAAAATAAATAGAATGCATAAAAGAAATTACATGTTTACACAGACTTTTTATCAAAAGATCTTTTAAGAAATAATAATTCTGATTCCATTCAGTGAAATTCCAATAATACATTCATCTATCGATTAAGACAATCAATTTGCAACTCGATAAAATTTAAGCTTGATCTACTTTTTTACTGTTTACATCATTAACTTGTGCTTAAATTAGCAATGCATACAAAATTTTAATTTTTTTCTTTTTAAATCTTGAAAATAGTTCATTAATAACAATTTAAGAAGTAGTATTTTGACATTATTTTCATACTTTAAATATATTAGGCAGTTTTCTTAGCATAAGTTTTAATTGTAAGCAATAAAAGAAAATTTGAGTGAAAAGTGTTAAAAACAAGAAGTTTCACAGCCATAAATTATAAAGCCATTATAATTATTTACAACTGATTTGAACAAGTGTTAATGAAAAATTATTTCTTGTTTATCACAGTATATTTTAGAAAAAAATTCCCCTAATTTATTCAAATCATTTTCCATAATTTTACTTCATTTACATTAGAAATTAGCAATATTTATCCAGACTAAAAAAATTCATCTTAATTTCATTAATTATAAATTTATCTTAATTCAAAAAACAAAACTGCTTAAAATTTAGATATAATTCTAATTTCAAGAAAACATAGTTCTAATTTTTAATTTAAAAATGCAGGATTTATTTTTTTGATAAATCGAATATTAAATAATATTATTAAACGCTTATGGTTAATTAAGTACTCTTCAAACATTTAGTTATCAACTATTAAATACCTTTTGTATTAGAATAAAATAAGTCAAAAAATCAAAATAAAGTACATATAAAGTAATATTATTAACCCATTTGGTCTCAGTCTTCTAATACTGAAATAACCTATTCAACATTCTTCAGAATATAAGTGGGTTGTTTTCTTATGTGACCCCATGCTTAAACAGGTAGCAACAGGATGTTATCCTCTGACACATAGTGGAAATTTCAGCATTTCATCAATATTAACATTTCCTTAGGGTGATGCCACTTGTAGAGTGCCATGACACTGCTTTTTGTGTATTTTGGGCAATAACATTTCAACATCTCTTGTGCAATGGCTAAGATTTTTAATTAATGTTGGTAGTTTAGTATGTTTTGCCATTTTGTTGACAAGGCAATTACAAATTCATACATCTTGTTCTCTATGAGGAATGAAAGTCAATCCATACAACTGAAAGGTTTTTGAATTTCTGTAGGGAGAGAACTGGCAATACAGTGAAAATGTAAATGGAAAAGTGAAGACATCAATACATGTGCCACAATATACAGAGGCATTTGAACCATCTGGGATTCGTCAACAAGAAGCAGTGCTTAAGTCAATATATGGGACATCTTTGCAATGTAGTTCATGCATTACAAAAGCTAAACTCCTTCCACAAAATGGCAGTCCACACTCTGCAATGCTCTGTCTGAACGGTGATAACTGTTTTCTGAAGTATTATCACAAATAAATCAAGATGTATAGTCCTAGTAGTATTGTAGTATAGATAACATTTTCTATAATAATTTTAAAATATTCAATAAAAATATTATTAATTATTACCAACATGTTAACCATGTGACAAGTAAATAATTTTTTTTACTGAATACTTTCTTCTGGGGAACCAACGGGTTAAGAAACTGCTAATAAACTAATAAATGATATCAAAAGAAATTATTAAAAAAATATTTCTTACTTCATTCATGCTTGAATAAAAAATATAGCATACAAAAGGATTATTCAATGTATGCTATGCCAAAAAAATAATGTACAGAAAGTTAACAGCTGCATAACTTTTTCAGAAAATAACTCCTTAAAATGATCATATTTCTAAAGAACAGCTACAATACATAACAACATTCATATATTTCATGCAAACTAATGCAACACAAATGCAGACAGAACATCGAACAAGTATGATTACAAGGTCTGGGATATAAAAAATAATAAAAAAAAAACACTCTCTTAAATTATCTCTAACCTTTCTATGAAATAATTGCATTAATCTTTTCGTTAAAAAACAGTGGATTACAAAATAAGTACAGCAGATGGAGAAAATAGTGTTTCATATCTGTATATTATTGAAATGATTATTTTCACACTCACACACATAGACACACATGCATGCACGCCCGCACATGCACACACACACACACAAAAGTTTTTTTTTTTTAAATAAAAGTTTTGAATTCATTTTAAATTCAGCTAGGAACATACACATTTTGCACCTATATTTAAATTTCCTGTAAATGCACTCAGACAACAGTAGCAAGCAAATGCAAAGATGAGCACAACGTTATTCAGATTTTGGAACTGAAGGCGACACAATGGATTTTCTATTGCAGGGTACCATGCAACAACAGCAGGTTCTGACAGTCATAATACCAAACACATAATTTGAAAGAGCATTTACAAGATAAAATATAATCCATAAATCCATAATTTAATAGCATTTGTTATACAACGCACAAACATACATATAAGCATTTTTAATCAATACATATGTAAATATATACAAACATAAACAAAGAAATGTACCATGAGTCATAAAAGGAATAGTTCAATACCCGGCATTCTAGTTGGTTGATTGATAAAATTACCAACATGTTAACCATGTGACAAGTAAATAATTTTACTTGTCACATGGTTAACATTTTTCATGCCTTAAAAGCATAACCTCGGATACATATTAGATTTATACAGAGTATTGCTAGATATTAGATTTATACATAGTAACAAATCCCTTTTGATACACAATTGAACGTTTTGTGAAATGACATGCTGATTTTTTCCCATGGTTCAATTCTATTCCTCATATTGTGAAAAAAAAGAAAATTTCAAAATAATCATGTAAGCCATTTCTGAAATATTTAGGTTTAAAACTTGGCACTAAATTTCAAACTGGCACCTACTCCCAAAAAAATCAACTTGGCAAAATTTAATTTTCACTAACATTGAATTTTTTTGTTTTTTCAATGACTAACCACATGCTAAAATCTTTCAGAATTTTAAAATAAAGTTTATTAAATCTCTATGTTTAACTACATATTTTTAAATAATCAGGATATCAGAAAATTATTCAGAAGATTTTTTTGGGGGAAAAAATGTTCCTTGAAAATTTCATTCATCTGCAAATAAAATTTGATACTTCTGCTGGATAATCTGCTGTATGAAAGATTTAAGAATTTCAACCCAATGTATGATTAAAGTGTGTCAATACAAGTGAAAAAGTAAACATGAACATGAAAAATAGATTTTAAATTGTCAGGATAGCTATCACAGTCAAATGACTTTTTTAAATGCTTGAATTGTGGTGAATTAATAATTATCTGTACAACCTTATTTACATATTATTTAAAATAATACACACATATATAGTGAATATATATATGTATCTCACAGCAACCATTTAATTAAAATTATTATAACTTGTAATTTTATTCAATGGGATAAATTTTTGCTTTTACCACTATCATAGGACAAAAATGGTTCAACATTATTTATATAATGAATATCTAATGGTTTGTGCAGTGTTAAATTGAATATAATCTTCAAAAGAATTGCTGAAAGCTTTGGTGCAGCAAAGAATGATAGTGTTTCTACAAAATTTCTCACATAATTTCCAAGGAATTCCCAACAGGTTCAGTGTAGACCCCCTGGGATCGATAATTGAATATGCCTGGGCAAATGACTTGCATAATGAATATCCCATCGATTTAAAAAATTATAAATATTACAAAACTGATATAAAGCTATATCAAGTAGTAAGGAAGAGATTGTATAAAATAAATACAGAGGAAAAAATAATAATAATAAAAAAAATTAATTTTTAAAATCAATGGTATTTTTTTAATATATAATTTTTTTGCTCCAAAAACTACAATATAAAAAGTAAAACACAGAAACACAACACAACCAAAATAATATGAAGAATATAAAACTTACTCAGAAGTCATATTGTTATACACAAGCCATTAGCAAAATTTAAAAGACTTTAATGTGCGCTTCCAAGACATTGAAAATTTGAATGTGCCAGTATGTCTCATAGAACAGCTGAACTATGATATATTGGATCTTGACAATATGGTGTTAAGAAAGTATTAACTACATTTAAGGAGGGTGCTCAAGCAAAAGTCTTACTCAAAACACATGTGTATGCTATGCTTTGGAATTTACGTTTATTATTTTATGCTTTGGAAGTCCCTTGAGAAAAATATCCAAAAATAAAAGTTGTCACCCAAACAGCATTATTAATTTTCCCTTCTTTTTACATAAAGAAGACTTCTGTCAAGTAATTGCATGAGTAGTTTTATGCCAAATATTAAAATAATTGAAATAATTAATACAATGAGTACAACCATCACATTAAAATCGATCTTTTGTGCAATTAGAATCTGTAATTTGTTCCTGAAAAGTTGTTAAGATTTCTAAAATTAAAAATTGTAATAAAATAAAATGATAAAACATAAATCTAAAAAACCTTTAAAAAAATTTGTTCATATTCTTAATATAAATCTAAAAAACCTTTAAAAAAATTTGTTCATATTCTTAATATAACTGTTATCTTTAAATTACTTATGTGTTATTATTTGCATTATGATTACGTTTTAGTTGTATATTACAGAGAAAAATGTAAGGGCGGTTAATGAAGAAAATTATTCTTTTAAATGGATCGATGGAAAAAAACCTGTTAGAAAACCCTGATTTAGAGTATGAACAGCCCACTGAATCAAAATGCCTTTTATATTTCAGTGAAAGTCCATTTTCTTACTTTCATATTTGTACCCTTAACAAAAAACCCTTGCCTGCTCTTGCAAAAAAAAATCACATTTCTTCCAGATGTTTAATGATCATTTCATATAAATAATAATCTGCACAGCATCAACTTGAAAAAAAGGGTTTCGATTAAGACACTTTCTGCTCTAGGCAGAGTGCTCTTTTAGGTTTGTCTGTGGACATTTTCTTTGTCATTTGAGAAAAGAAGATTTCAAGGAACTAAAAAAATCAATTTGAGAACTGTAAAACTTGCAGCTTTGTAGGCCTAGGCAGTAATCATGCCATCCTTGCAAAACCTAAAATGTTTTAACTGATTTCAAATGCTTCATTTACATACATAATCAAGACTAGAGATAAGAATATAAGTGTCTTTGTACTTTTTTTATGAATAGCTTATAAACGTTTCCAAAACTGTATTACTTGTTTAATTAATTATTGGTAGCTGATAATGTTGAATTGTTTAGACATAGCAGAAAGTAAATGAAAAAGCTTTGATATGGTTGTGGTAACTGAAAATATAACAAAACATATTACTGAATGTTCCATCTTTTTGACAGATACTTTGATTTGCCATGTGAGGAAAATCAAATTAGTCACCCAGAATACAGAATTCTGCACAAAATTAAGATGCCTAACGATGTTATTATGTAGATCTAATAAGTTACATTTTGCATAAACAGAATTTCACTACATAGTACATAAGAATAGCTACTGCATTACTAAAGGAAATTTTGTTAAAATTTTTAAAAAAAAATATTTTCCTCTATTCATGTTACAGAATATGTCAGGATTATGATTAAACTTGAAACAAAACACACCAGTTCTGAACACTTTAGTAATGTAAATAGCGGAATAAATGATAAATTTCCTGTATATCGAGTTCATTGCCAAAGATCTAGAATACTAGGTAACCAAGAAAGTTCATGCAGTTTTCATCACTCATCAAAAACAGCCCAGAAATTATCTTAAATATCCATTTTATTCGTTGAAATAATCACCATTAATTTCAATTACATGTTCCCAAAGAGATAGCAGCTTATAAATGGCCTTTCTGAAAAATTCTTTTCTGACATTGTCGCATTTTTGGAACTGCTTTTCACAGATGATTATCCAAGGTCAAAAATAGGTAATAGTCTGATGGAGAGATATCTGGGGAACAAAGCTGCTGAGGCAGAACTTCCTAGCCCAGTGTTTTGATCACCTCTTTGGTCGCTTTTCCATATGAGGTCTTTCATTATCGTAGAGAAAAAGAACTCCTCTTCTGTTGACCAGTAATAGCTGCTGGTGCAGCGCAGCTGAATCTCTTTACAATTGTGATGAGTAGACCTTGGCTGTTATGGGTTTTTCTGCTTTTTAGTTATTCATAGTGGACTTTATGCTAGTGCTGGCCTACTAAACACACAGCATTACTTTCTTTTGGTGAATGTTCAATTTAGCAGCCAATGAGACTGAACCAGAAGTCAACATGTTGCAAGCTCCATGATTTATATTTGTCAATGCTATTCATCGGCCATTGTTTTCCTTTTATTTCAGATGGCATTTTGTTTCTATAGTTTGGCAACAGTAAGAAAGATTGGAATAAAGTTTTGACTTCCTTAAGTGTGTAAGTAAATAAAGTTTTGGCTTTCTTAAGCAAGAAAATGTAATTGCTTACTTAAAATATTTCTTTTCAAGAGTTATCAAATGGAGAGAGATTTAATTTAAAGGTGAGAACGACTGAATAAAATAGTATTCAGGCAGATTCAACGCAATATTAGTGCTGACCCGGAAGTGATCTCACTGAATTTTGAAGGTAAATATAGTTAAACTTTTAATTATTAGTAAAGAAATGCTCACCTATAAGAGTCAGTTTTACTAAAACTTTTAATGCGCTGAGTGATTTATTAAATCAGGAAAAACATAATGAGGTAGAAATTTCATCAAATTTTGCTAGTTTAAAAAGGATATATGCTCAGCTTTCTAGACTCGATTTTGAAATAAGTGATTTGTTAGTTGCAGATTTTGATGCAGAAAATATGACCACGAGTATTTGATTATTGAAGAACACAATGAGAAGATGGATAGTATTACAGTAAAAGTAAACATTTGCATAAATAGAATTTTAAAGGATCAGTGTAACCAGTTAGTTTGGTTTTCTCCCATTCAAGTTATAGGGAAACTGAAATTGCCAAAGATTGTACTCGTTAAATTTACCAGTGAAATTAAGGACTGACTTGCCTTTTGGAGCCAGTTCCAAAGAATTTATGAAGATGAAAATACAGAAAATGAGGCCAAGTTTCAGTATTTAATACAATGCATGTCTGAAGACATGAGAAATCGGGATATTGTTAACAGTTTTCCGCCAACAGGTGAAAATTACAATAAAGTAGTAGAATGCCTAAAATTTCGTTTAAGTCAAGATGAATTACTTATTGAGTTCAACGTACAGGAACTTTTAAAGTTAGTCCTAAAAAATGCTACAGGCAATAACCAAAAATTAGACACTGTTAGACTGTATGAGAAACTGGAATCCATTGGTTTGACTTCAGATTAATAATCTGCCATGATTTTCCCTCTCACTGAATTTTGCACACCAGAGGACATTGTTGAGGTGTAGTTACAAAATCCGATAGTTAGTACACTGGATGAGTCAGCAGAGAATCCATACAGTGAAAAGCTAAAAGGCTTGTGAAAATGGAAGTAGAAGGAGAGGAGCGAGTTCTCTTAGCGAAATCTGGGTTTTCAAATAAATATGAAAAAGGGGAGAAAGAAAAGAAAGCTCTTAATCAGCTGACAGCTGCAGATTTATTTTCTGGAGTTTTTGAAAAGCGAAAACAGAACATAGCTTGTGTATTCTGTGCAGAGAGAGCACACGAGAGCAGAGATTGTTTTAAGGCTGAAACTCTGAATTTCCAGCAGAAACAAGATATATTAAAGGAAAAGAAAGTCTATTTTATATGTTCAAAAGCTGGACATCGATCAAAATTTTGCAAGACAAATATTAAACATATTATTTGTGGAAAAAGACATTTGTTTTAATGTCTCCAGAGCTGAAAATTAACAAATTAATCAATAATTCTCTTAAATCTGAAGAATCAAAATCAAGTGATAACAGCCTGTCAAATCATTGTTACTCTGGTGAAGTTCTACTTCAAATGTTACAGGTTAGATTGAAATCAGGAAATAAAGAAAAACAAGTAAGGCTACTCATCGATAGTGGTTCCCAACATTCATACATACTGAAGGCGACTTAGAAGAGATAGGTATGGAACCAACTGGTAACAGATTTTTGATTCACACTCTTTTTGGAGAATTAACAATAGAGATAAACAAATCATCAGTATGAACTTGACATTGAATTCTTAAATAATAAATTTTCCTGTAAGATAGAAGCTCTAGATCAGTCTACTATTTGTGGAAAAATTCCATGACTAAGAAAGGCGGATCATGGGAACAGGAGTTAAAAGAAAAGAAGACATGCCTTAATGATTATGCAGAGAATTTTCCTGATATCGAGATATTGATTGGAGCTGATTTTTGTGGTCATTTGTTTACGGGGAAAACCCATCATCTTAAGTGTGGCTTAGCTACATATGAAAAGTTTTTTGGTTGGCTGACTATGGGAAAAATGTTTGATGAGAATCCTGTTAACACTTCTGCAAACGAAGAGACACATCAATTAGTTATGCAACAGTTCCAGCGAACGGTGAGAAGGGATAAAGAAAGTCGGTACATCGTGAAGCTGCCTTGTTTAGAAGAACAGGAGATTTTGAAGGAAAATAAACTGGTTGTAGATCGCAGGTGTGCATCAACTACGGAGAAACTTACTGAAGAAGGCAGATATGCAGATTATGGTGCTGTTTTCCAGGAATGGTTAGCAGAGAATATAATTGAAGAAGTACCACCTGAGGAAGGAAATAAAATTCCATGCCATTATTTACCCCCATCAAAGCATTTTTAAGAAAAACTCCACCAAAAGCATTCGATCTGTTTTTGATGCCTCTTGTAGATCCGATCATTCTCCATCACTCAATGATGTTTAGAGAAAGGACCAAATCTCTTAAGAGAAAATATTTCCACTACTACTAAGGTTTTGGGAAAAATTGATTGGCATCATTTCAGACATAAGAAAGGCCTTCTTACAGATTTCTGTTGCAGAAGAAGATCAAGACTATTTGAGATTCTTGTGGTGGAAGAATTGAGAAAAAAAAATTGAAAATTTATCGTCATAAAAGGGTAGTCTTTGGATTCACATGCAGTCCATTTCTCTTAGCTGCAGTCATTAATTTTCATTTGGAGCAATACTATGATGATTTTCCAGAAACTGTGCATAAATTAAGAAATGCTTTTTATGTGGATAAATGTGTAAATCTGTATCTGATGAAAAGGAACTATTGCAATTTGTACATGAGGCTAAACAAATTCTAGCTTCAGCATGTTTTGACTTACATGGATAGGAATATACTTTTTTAACAGGAGATAAAACGGAAAAGGATTCTCCTGTTCTTGGATTACTGTGGGACAGAAATAAAGATGTCATTTTTTGTAACATAGAAAATGTTTTTGAGAAAGAACCTGTAACAAGAAGAAATATTCTTTTAGATGTCAACAGTATTTTTGATCCCACTGGAATGTTGTTAAACATCTGCATGAAGATGCTAATACAAGAAAGCTGGACTACAAAATTTCTCCTTAGATCGAAATGGTGGGAGGGACAAGAGTGGCTAAAGCAGTCTGAAGACAGCTGGCCCAAACCTCAGATTCAAACCAATGCTGAAGAAGTTTACGAAGAGCGAAAGAAGGGGGAAACTATTTTAAGTTAACACTTCTGTGCCAGAGGAGCGATGGTACTTATGACGACTTTCCTAGTATTCAAAGATTTTGTGACTAAGAGCCTGGATATTGCGTTTCTACAATAACTGTAAAAATTCTGAGAATATAATGAATGGAAAGTTGTCTGTACAAGAAATCAAAAATTCAGAAAAGATACTCACGAAAATTGTTCAAAGGGCAGCTTTCAATGGAATGTCTACGGATGACAAATTAAAAACCCTTAATATTTTCTTAGATGATGAATTGTCAAACCTTCTTGTAATAATTCCCCCCCTTTTTTAAATATATGTTCTGCATTATTATTTAACTTACATTGTGAGTATATTGAGTACTATGCAAGTCTATTGAGTAGAAAGTTTAAATTTTTATTTAATATTTTGATTTTCCTTTCAAGAATGGCATCAGATTTAATTTAAAGGCGAGAACAACTGAATGAAATAATATTCAGGTAGATTCAACACATTACGACCAATAATATTTCTTTTCCGAATATCATACATGATCCATTTTTTTCATCACATGTCAAGATTTGGTTTATAAACAAGGCTTTATTATGGCATGACAGCAATGATAAGCAGATGTTAAACTGCTGGAGCGTACTTTCCTCAGACAGGACATGAGGAATGCATTTGCTTAGTTTCCATGTCATCGCAAGGTTATGAAGATGTGATCAAATAGTTTCATTAGATACTCCAAGCTTGTGTGGAAGTTCCTGGCTGGTTCGATGGGGATTCTGTTTGATTTCCTACTCCATAAGGACTTTGTTAAGGGTGGACGAATGACCAAGATGAGGCCCGTCTCCAGAAGAAAATTGGCTGAACCACTTTTCAGCAGTTTGTTCACTAACCAACATCTCTCCAAATGCAGAGCATATTTTTCTAGTGGCCCCTGCAGTTTTATAACCTGTACTCGCAAAATAGGCCTCAAAATCTTCTTTACCAATGACACATTCTTTCAAAGACTGTATTTCTTACAAAACCGATAGCAAAACATCTGAAGAACTCTCTGCGAATAAGATTTGAAAGGAATGTAAACATATGACACCTCCAGAGTCAATTTGACCACGCTAATGTGCCAAAAATACTGTTCTCAAAAACTACAAACTTTCTTGATTACTTGGTAGTATTTAATAGCCTTTTGAATACAACCTCCTCCCAAAAAAATAATTATTCCATATTATATTATTAAATTTGTAAACTTTCATTTTAGCTGTCTGGTAGATAAAGTAACAAATGCTGTTGTTTTGTTCTTTTTATACAAGTTTTTATAAGCAAACTTACTACAGCAGAGCTCAGATAATTCAGCATGCATGAGAATAAAAAATGAGCATGACATACCTCTATAGGAATTTGGAGCAGAAGTGAAGTTTTATTGGATATGTACAAATGTACAGTTAATTACTAAAGAATATATCAATAGTGCCATCTATGGGCTAAAAACATATTTAAAGCTAACATTTACCTTTTTTTTCTATACTCCCACTTTAGGTTTAAATATCAAGTATTATCCTGATTAAATATAATAAAATTTACATTAAAAGACACACATAACAAAAATTAAATCACATTAGTCTTCATTTTAAATCCATTGCCCTTACACATATTTCATGTTTTACACTATTCACAGGTTTTGTGAAAGAATCAGCAATCATACCATTAGTGGTCATACTTTGTATGTCTTAAGTTTCATAGCTTCTCGCACAAAGTGGTGTAAATTGATATGTTTTGATTTACTAGCATACACATTATTTTTGCTGAGATTTACAGCACTGTTGTTATCGCAACATAATAAACCTGGTTTTGCAATAGTAAGTCCAAGTTTTATAATAATTTTGCCAAGCCATATGCCTTATTTAGTAGCTGCAGAAAAAGCCATATATTTGGTTTCTGCTATACTAGCTGCAATGGTTGGTTGACACTTATTATACCATGATACTGCATCACCTCCGATGAGGAAAACATATCCAGCAGTTGATCTCCAATCCCCAACATCACCTCCGTAGTTTGACTTACTATAACCAAGGCTGTCAACTTTATAGTCCTTTAAAAAGGATAATGTGAGATCTATAGAAACTCGAAGATATCGCATGACAGGCTTGACAGCATGTCATTGAATCCTTGAAGGATTATTGGAGAACTGACTAGGTAAATTCATGGCATAGGTTGTATATGGCCCTGCTGCTTCAGCTGCACAAAGACTCCCAATGGCAGCCTGATGAGGAACCAGTAGTTTTTGTTTCTTACTAGTTGGTAACTGAGGTTTAGACTTGATTTTGTCTTGATACAATACTTGATTTTGTCCTAGTGGCGTTTTTACACCATGAGACTCATGTATATTATATTTGAGAAGCATACTGTCTACATCTGAGTTTGACTTAGGCTAATGAACCCTTTAGCCCCATCTTGTTCAATTTTAATTCCTAAGCAATAATTTGATGGTCACAAATCTTTCATTTCAAATTTTTCTTTAAGTTGCTGTTTTACCCAATTTTTTAGTTCTATGTTATTGCTAAGAATAAGTAATTCATAGTAAATAAATACAGTACAAAGTCCGTAATACGGACGTCTATAATCCGGACCTCAAAGACACAAACTTTCTTTTTGTATGCTTTATTGCATGCGCATTTTGATTTTTTTTCCTTCCGTAATAAAACATGTGGAGATTTTCAAAAACGGCCGAGATTGCAATCTTGCTTTTTTCCCTCCCCTAAGGTATGCAGTAGCAGGTGTAGTTTCTCCAATGCATTGTATCAGTTTACTGCAGACAGCTTGTCCTAAAAGGTTTCTTATCATTTGGTTGCTCGTGACATTTAATTGCTGTTTTTTTTTTTTTTTTTTTTTTTTTTGTTAAGTTTGCTTTTTAATTTTAAACTACAAAAAAATCGTTGTTGATTCTTTTGTGGTACAGTGTGCTTTTAAGCTTTAAACAGCAATAAAAGTGCAGGAAAGCTTTCAACAGCAATAAAGGTCCTATAAAAATAACGGAAGTAAACAAAATCTCAGTCGTGATCATAACAAAGCCAGAAAGGCTTGTTGGTCTGACCTTCAGAATAGTTTTATAAAGAACAGGGCCAAAGCCTAATGGAATCTTTGCTAGAAAGTACAAAGGATGTCATTCGAAATCTTCACACCTATTTCCTGCATTAATGGACGGGGAGGGGAGGAAATTGCTGTGAAACTGGAAAAGTATTTCGGGCGAACCGCCCAAAATACTTCGGTATTTTGAGGTTCGGTATTTTGAGGATACAGAACAGCGAAGGGTTTGGATTTCAAAGAGATAAGCTAGGCTAAAAATATCTTTACTGATTCTAAGGCATTTCAGTTAATGTTGTAGATTGCACTGTTCCTTAATCTTCTAACTGGATCCCGCTTATTATTTTTTGCAGACTGTTAGAGCAATTTTATAAAAATTAAGCTTGAACTTTCGATTATGTCAAAAAGAGTTTCCAATTCTGGAGCTGTCAAAGGATCTACAAAGCGAAAACATGTTTCAATGTCCATAAAAAAAAAGTGGAGTTGCTGCAAAAAATGGATAAAGGCATATCCGTCTCAAAATTACGCGAGGAGTATGGCATTGGAAAGTCACCTATATATGACATAAGCGAAAAAGGAACTTTTTGAATTTTTTTGTGAATTCTGACACCCCGCTGGCAATGAATAACAGAAAAAGGGTTCATTATGTTAAAAGTAACATCATGACAAGTGATGATTGAATGGGTCAGACAGCATCGCAGCGAGGGCATGCCATTGACGGATCCAATGCTAATGGCTCAAGCCAAAATATTTCATGAAGAAATGAACTTAAACACCGAGTGCACATATTCGACAGGTTGGTTAACCAAATTTAAAAATTGTCATCGTATAAAACAATTAAAAATTTCAGGTGAAAAAGCTTCAGCTGATACTGAAGCTGCTGAAGAATTTGCAGATGAATTCATTGAACTCATTACTAGTGAACAATCATCGCCAGAACAAATTTACAACACTGATGAAACTGGTCTTTTCTGGCATTATGTACTGCGAAATACCTTGGCAACCTCTGAAGAAAAGGTTCCAACTGGTGTCAAAGATTCAAAAGCGAGACTAACAATTTTAGCGTGCGCAAATGCTGCAGGAACGCACAAGTGCAAACTTTTCATAATCGGAAAACATGCACGACCTCGAGCACTTACAGGAGTAATGATTTTCCCCGATATATATCGCGCAAATAAAAGACCATGAATGACACAAGTGTTGATGAATGATTGGTTTGAAAATCATTTTATACTCGAGGCTTGGCGACATTTGAATTCAGTTGGTTTACCTGATCAAAAATAGTCCTGACTGTTGACAACTGTTTGGCACATACTTCATTTAAAGTTTTAGTGAAAGATAATGTATCCATATTATTCTTCCCTCCAAACTGTACGTCTATCATTCAGCCTATGGATATGGGAATAGTGCACGTGCTGAAATGCAAATACAAAGTAGCAATTTTAAAACTTATGTTAAATTTCTTGAACAATGGCAAGACCATTCAAGAATTTTTGAAATATTTTAGCATAAAATCTGCTGTATGGAGCATTGCAAGATCCTGGGAGGATGTGTCTCCAGATACGTTAAAAAATGCTTGGCATAATTTATGGCCAGCTACCATACTTCATGGTGAGGATGATGAAGATGATAGCTGCAAATTTGAAGGTTTTCGGACATCACAAACTAAAGGTGAAATTTTCCAGTTACTGGATTATATAAAGAAATGTGGAGAAGCAGTAATAAACGAAGATGATATAACAGAAGTTTTTCATTGCGACGACAATGCCCCAATCATCAATCAGTTAACGGATGGCAAAATCTGTAGTATGGTTCTAGATCCAGAAAATACCACTTCCAATAGTGAAGAAAGTGACAGAGAGGTTACTGAAAATGAAAACTGACAAGTTAGTCAGTATTCTCAACACAGCAATTACAGGACTAGAACAGTGGAACTTTGTAACTGAACAAGAAATGTCTGTTTATAGAATTAAAGAGAAAGTATTAGTAAAGTAAACAAATAAATATTAAGCTTTTTTTTTTGTAAAATTTGATACCCTTTAGATCATAATTTCTCTTTATTTCATAAATTACTGTTTCATATTTTTAATTGTATAATTTCTGCATGCCATCTTACCAGATTTAAATTGATGATCTATAATCCGGAAAAACCCCTAATCCGGAATCACCAAGGTCTCGACGAGTCCGGATTACAGATTTTGTACTGTAGTCTATTTCTGAAATTTAAAAATAGCCCTTAGCAACTAAACATGCTTTATACCTTCCAATCTTGTTTTCAGAATTACATTTAATTTTTAAAACCCATTTACAATCTACAATGCTTTTATCAAAAGGTTTATCTAATATTTCTCAGGTTTTGTTTTTAACATGACCTAATATAGTCTCGCATACAAAATCCGTCCATTGGTTTGCATCATTGTCTTTTAATGCTTTTGGTTCAGAATACAAATGATTTGTTGTTGATGCTAAAGCTTTAACAAAGTACATACAATCCAAACTTGGCATTTGCAATTCTGGCATACCATGTGCGTCAAGATCCTGATACCTATTCAGGAACCTAATTTCTCCATTTCTAATCAATATAGGTGGCTCATTGACTGTATTATTGTTATCATGGCTATCATTTTGAGCAGTATTATGTTCAGGATGACCAGATTCAGATACTATCATTAACTATCCCTTCCACTTCACTATTCTGGTCATCAACTATTGCATTCTCAGTATCTGAAGCTATTGTAATCATGTTCCCACTGAATGAGGATTCATCATAAAACTTTGACTATTGCTTGCCTTTTTGTGATTATATTTCATTTTCCAACAACTGTACATCTTGTGCACTTATTATTTCATGTGTTTTGGGATCTGCTAATTGATAGTCTTTTCTATCCGAACAGTACCCAACAAGCATTAATTCTTGCTTTTATGTCCCCCGCCCTTTTTTTTTTTCATTTTTGTTTTGGAATATGAGAAAATGCATGACATCCAAACACTCTCAAGTATTCTAAATTTGGCTTATCATAATTCCATTTTTCATAAAGAATCACACCTGAAACTGCAATAGTTGAAGATATATTTTTACAGTGATTTGCAGTTTGCACTTCTTCAGCCCAATAATTTTGATCCAGCTGAGCATCCACCAACACTGATCGTGCTTGCTAAATAAGAGTTCTGTTAATATGTTTAGCTACACTCATTTGTTCTAGTATAATGTATTTTTGATCCTGGATTCCATTTGATGTTAAATAGTTATGCACCTCATTATTTACATACTCAGCATAATTATCAGAACATAAGACTCTGACTGATTTGCCAGTGTGCCTTTCAACAAATGCTTGGAATGCTTTGAATTTTCCAAAGACATTTTATAAAAAATAAAGTCATGCAGTACTTTGCCCAGAAACTCTTTTGCATGCTTGGCTTTTCCCTTAGGAAATGACTGTCTATGCATTTTGCTTTTAATGCACCATACACAATCTAACAATTTTCCTTTAAAACGTAAAACCTTTAACCATATCCTTTAATCTGATCATTCCTCATTCACTCAAGTGGCCCATTTTTTTATGTAATAATTCACTTATAACAGTTTGAGTAGTAATTAAAGCCCATTCATAGCATAAATCAAGAGAACATAAACTATCTCCTATACTCTTCCTCTAACAACTAAATGCTTAACATCATAACATAAAGCATCTTGTAAAAGTATGACTCATTCCAAGTGTTTTATTTAAGTTCGTAATGGATATTAAATTGGCTGTTAACTTGAACATAAGTAAAACATTACTAAAAGTTACAGACTTTCCCCTTTTTTTTATTTCTAAATAAGAAGACAGATATATTAGCTTTATCCTCCACCGTTATCAATGAACTTCCTTTTTTTATTTGATGAATACTAGCATCCTTATAATAATCTAATAATTCCTTATGTGCAGTCATATGGTAAGATGCACAAGAATCCATGTACCAAATATTGGGAGATCTGTATTTGAATTAGCTACATGAAATTTTACTACATAAGTGAAATTCAAGTAAAAGAAATTTAAGGTGCTTAAACAGTACAAAACTGAATGATGGTTCAGATTTCAATCATTATAACTTTTAATCAGTTGTAAATTTTAATATCATCATCAAACATTTTTAATATTTACATATAAATATAATCTCCAAAATTTTTTAATTAAAATTCTAAATTTTTTGAAAATATACCCAAGAAGTGTTTATTTTTAAGATAGTGTACAAATTTTATAAGCATCTGAAATGTCTTTTTGAAATTTTTTAAAAAATAAAATGGGTGGAATGTCAATTTTATGTGGATTATGTTCAAATTTCAGATTATAAAAGAAAGCAAGGAAGTCCAGTTTAAAAAATGATATCATTAAATACCTATGCCAAATTCAATTAACATTACTGAATATTACTATATCACTTTTAAGGGATAGTCTAAAAAAATTCTCCTAATACGATTTTTACAAAACTTGGTATTTTGGCATAATTTCAGGTATAAAACTGAAATACAGGAAAAAAACTGCCATGTCATATCAGAAAAAATCCAAATTTGTGTCAAAACCTTCTGCACAAAGCTACATATAAACCTGACACATATTCTAAATCGTGCCTTCAAAACATAAAAAAAAAATCAAGTTGAATTTCATTGTTGAGAGAACAAAACAGGATATATAAAACTACCCTTTTTGTTTGACTCACTGTACATATATACATATATGCTACATAACCAAAAGCATCCAAACATTCATCACACCATTCACATAGCACAAATTCAGCAAAGGTTTAAATACATATTAAAGAAAGCAATTTCCTATTCCTAATAAATCATTAGTAAAAGCAAATCAAGTTTTAAGTGGGAAGCTGAGTTACTGTTAATACAATACAACAATATATTAAGATTTTTTTTGCAACATTTCCAAGTCATTTTTACCTTGCTTCAGTTGCCTTGAGTATTGTTAAGTACAGATACTATGAAATGAGAATACGAGAAGTAACAAGAACCTAAATTTGAACAAGCAGGTGGGATTTCAAGACTGATGACTGAAATACATAATTAAAAAATATAATTTTCTTAAGCCATACACTCTGAAGAGTTCCGAAATTCTTTTAAGTACTAAATTTAGTATCAGGTTAATAAAATCAACATCCGTCTCTCACCTGAACTTTTGGAGATGCATGGAAAACACATGTACTTAAAACGAGGAGTGAGCTTACTAGTTTCTAAAAATTAATTAATGCTTTGGGTGCTTCTTACGATTAACTTGTATGACCCTATAAATCCTTGCCTAATAGCCATTCCTCCCCCAAAAGTCCTCTCTAAGCCTAAACCAGCACAAATACTGTTCATCAACAGTTTGAAACTATAGCTTTCAGTTGCTAGCATGCTCATGATCAGGTGTAGAAAAGTGTTAAATACAATGGTTACAGTTATCATATATTTACATTTCAGTGAAGGTGCAATACAGATATCACATGTCCCCAATTTTATGATCATAGTTCAACAAGGACCTTTATATCAATCAACACAATAATATCCTAATACACAGAATGGCGAGTGCCAAAATGCAAGAATAGTTTGGTAAGTATTAACAAACTTTGCTCAGCAACTATTGCAGAATTTTAATGTTAATCCCAGCGAACATGTTAGAGAGAAATCAGATTTAATACTGAGAGTAAGCTATTGAGTTATCTGAAAAGTTCTGTAATTTTTTTTATGACAAATACAAATGAAGTAGCATAAAAATGTAAGGAACTTTCATTGAATCACATAAGCACATTTTATTCTACGACTTTTTGCCATCTCTCAGGCAGCTGGGAAATTGCTTTTTAAATAAGCCATCATGCTTACTCATAAAATTATCATCATGCTGTTTGAAAGTTTCCAAAGAAGTGGATTCCAAGTCATTCAGAGAATTTTGAAATGGCCTGAAAAAATGCAAACCTGAGAGTGGTTGGGTGAAATCATGGTCTTGAGAAAATTGGGGGGTGGGGTAAGGTGACACAAAACATCCCAACCATGCTCAATAAGTTTTTATTTGACATCTCACAAAATGTGGAGCCATGCATTGTCATGACCAAAGACATAACTTTAGAGATTCGTTATGGTTAGTTCTGATCACTTTGCTTCGATTTCTGCTTTTCAAATAGCCACTTGGAAACAGTATTTTTCAAAATTTATTGCCTCATTTGGTGACAACAATTCATACAGTTCCTTCATAGTCTTAATATACACAGAGCATTACTTGTTTGGAATGCAGCCCACTCTAGATGATACTAAGGGAGTTCCTTTTGGCTTATCCCACAACCTTTTTCTTATACCATTATCTTCTCGTCCACTTTTCATATTCAGTAATGAGCCATTTAAAAAAAGGGGCTATTTAATAATTTTTCCCCCCAGCAAAGAATCACATGCCAAATTTTGAGCAAGCATATTTTGCTCAGTTCAAGTAAGATATTCCCATACATCATACCAGCTTATATACCCAATCTTCTTCAAATTATCATATACTGTACTTCTTGGAGTATGCATTCTGTCTGATAGTTCTTGAAATGTATTACTTGGATTTTTAGTGATAGCTTCTTTGAACCTCCTGAGCGATGCAGGTTTTTAGATCTTTCATGAAGATTTGTACATATTTACTTGTTTCAGTCTCTATTTTCATACACTTATATTCATTAACATGACATTTATATTATTAAAGAAAGTAAGAAAGCAAAGTATCTTAAATTATAAGCTAATAGATACCAAATGACAAAAAATCTCATGACCAGCTCTGGTCATGGTGTTCAGGGGGTTAATGGGTCCTTGTTTACAGACTATGGTTGTCCAAAGCAGATGCCAACTCTAGGCTTAAATTTCCATGCTTAAACCACCTTTAAACTGTGTCATCAGGAACTGCACTTTCCCCGTACATAGCACAAATTTTATGAACAATCTGACTAGCACTTCTTCCCCTTTAACTTAAAATAAAAAAGAATATGGCAATAATTAACTTTTGGGTTTTCCATTCTTAGTACTGCATTGAAATAAAAATTCTTCCACAAGACAAGTTAGAATTATGCAATGTGAGAAAAAACACTATTTAAACATTCACTTTCATCAAAATCACTCCATATCAGCAGTAACAAAATAATTAGAATGAAACACACTTCATCTTGAAAAACCACAGAACTTTTGGAATGATCCGATATTGAGTACTGATTCTCTTCTGAGACACAGTTCTCATAATAATATTTCAAAATCTGACAGTGAGACCTTCTTGTTAGAATTGAATATTGTCATAGAAAGAAAGAGTAGCTAATAATAATAATAAAGAAAGAGTAGTATGTTTAAGAGTGTAAAAAAGCAGATACACAAATGCTTTTGGTCATATAATATATATGTGTGTGTGCAAGCATGTTTGTACTAGAGGCAAAGTGATAAATGAAGTCTTTGAATATAATACCTGAGGCATTATGTATAAATGAATCCGTAAATCACTTTGATAATAATAATCACATACAAATGCACAAATACATACACACATCATATAATGTTATATTAAATACACTTTCTTAAATATAAATTCATAAAAAATGGGGAATATACACAAAATTGTTAAAAAAAATTAAAATGTGTAAATCACACATGGAATATCAGATAATGATGGTGACTTGTGATATATTACACTGGCATGGCAAATGCAAAGCAGAAGGAAAAGAAACAGTTACATCCACAGCAAATATTTAGAGAAAATAAAGAATTTAATTTAAAATAATTTTATATTTAACTATGAATTTTAGAAGTCTCATTCAGTTATATTTATACAAACTGCATTTCTATGACGAAATTTAAATACATTTAATGCCACATTGTAAGGAAAGTCACTTTATCAAAAGTATAATAATACCTGTAGAGAAGAATATGAAACATGCATAATTATTATACATGTATCTCTTCATCCAATAAATTTCATCCGTTTATACCACAAATTCATTAATATATTATCTTTGGCTATCAAAATTTCTGTTCTAGTCATTATTTGCTCCTATTTTTACTAAAGTTCATGCAAAAAGATAAACATTAGTTTTGCCAATATGAACTAATTTAATAAAGCTAAGTTGGAAGGAAGAAGGTTAATGTTTGAAAAATGCAATAAGGTACCTCAAACAGCAGTCATGCACCCATTTCATATATGCTGATTACAGATTAAATGTAAGATAAATTTCATACAATGATGAAAGCAATTACATATTTAACAATGCTCATATTTTCCCCATTTACCACATTGAACGAAAGTGCACCTGAATGAACAGAAAATAACTGGAATTTACATACTAAAGAAATTCAGTTAACAATTTGCTTACATTTAAATGCATGCAATAACTAACAATAACTAATCCAAGCAATAGATTTGATTACTTGCATTCATTGCATATTTGGAAAACATTAAACAAGTATTTTCCAGAAAGTAATGTTACTACTAGAAGTTAAGTAACGTGCAAAAATCTGTAAATGAATGTGCTCATTTAGGTATATATAAAGTTAAAAAATTAGCCACTAAATCAATATGAACAGGCAGTTAAAGTATTTCAGTTCAAGTACATTTGGTGATATAGACCTATTTTGGCACCCCTCCCCCAAAAAAAGTTACCCCATCTTTCTGAAGTTTTACTCTTGTGGAAAAAAATTATATTAAGTTCCTTTTTTAATTAATGTTTATAAGCATTTATCACCACAATCAATTGATATATGATTCTTTCTGACTACAAAGAATCAGCTCTATTTTTTTTTCCAAACCAATTTAAGATTCAATTAGAAGACCTTTCTTATAATAAATTTAATGTTCTTCTGGCCATGAAAATAATAACAACCAAAAAGTTTTCTGAAGATTAAGATCTTTAAGTATTTAAAATGTTTACTGAAAATAAATATAACGTATAACTTCATATAGCTGACACCATGCCCAAACCACAAATCTGCATTTTTTGCTTTTGCTCTAACTGTATTTTCTATGTAACTGCATTTAACTGTATTTTCTATGCAACTTTACACAGCACTAAAAGGAGAAATACATATAAAGATGTGTAATGCAGAAAAAAAAAATTATTACTCAATTTTTTTTCCAAAACCATTTCCATTTCAAAATTTTTTTTTCAAAACAGGAATTTTAAATATTTATGGTTTCAGTGGTTACAGTAAGATGACAATGACATTCCACAATTACCAATTTCCAAGGTAATTTGCATGTGACGTACAAAGAAATTTCAGATTAGCTAAAATTGAAATATTTGATAGCAGTATGATCAAGATTAAAATATGTTAAAAATTGGGAGGGAGGGATTCTGAGACACATGAACATATTCTAGGAGATTATTACCATTCTTACACATGCTCTCTTCTTCAGGTTCATAATTAGAAATGAGATAATATGCATTCTAGATTTTTTATGGTTGTGTAACAGAAATTAACAGGTTGGATGAGATATGTATTTTACATTAAAAAGGATTCCATAGAAAAGTTGGTAAATTCTTTTAATGATGGAAGAGTCTCAAGCAGCACTAAATTGAATTGGGTGATATTTTAATAAAAGAATGTTTGAAAGGATTTAATACAGAGATAAAATTGTAATAACGGGGAAAGTATACCATTGTAATTTTTAAGTTAACATCTAAGACCTTACGCAGAAACTCCAGAATCTGTCCATTAACTTAAGCATGGAAACCTAGATCAATAAAATATTTCTTAATGAAAAATTGCTTTCATCTATGCTAAATTTTTTAACTAATTTAGAAGAGTTTTAACATAAAAATATATGGACCTATTTTAATACAATTCAATCAATATAAATAATAAAAAAGTTCTTTACCCCATTTGGAAAGGGGGAATCTTTAAGCTACTCAAATATACGTACATGGAAAAAGAGGAGAATAATCCCAAACACCATTTCATTAACCCATATCATGAATATAAACAAAATAAATGCTAAAGATCACTCACTACTACAATGATTTAATGTTTCATTGTTCATATTTAAATGCTTTCACACAGTGAAAAGTATTAAAAAATAAAGTGTGCATTCTCATTATTATGTTAATATACAGAAATCATACATTCAATAGATACATATCCATATTTCATGATTTTAACAAGCTTGTATCAAATCCCTCTCTCTTTGTTAAAGCTATTTATAAAGCATAAACCTAAATTTTGCTGCAAGAACTGTGCAACAATTCTTATAATCATATTGCAACTTTAATGTACTAACTATAACAATTCTTATAATCATATTGCAATTTTAATGAACTAATTAAAACAATTCTTAGAATCAGCATTTGATTAAGTGACATATTTACAATGTGGTTGTTGAACATTCAGGCAATTTTGATTTGATAAAATGTTATAAAACACATTTTTCATATTTTTTTCCCTGAAAGTTGACAAAAATTTATAAAATGCAATAAAAACACACTCTTCATATTTATGCATAAAAGCATTATCTTCAGCTTAGCCACTGCATAAAAACATAAAGTTAAGCCACAAAATCATGACAAGAGAGTGATACAGAGACATTCAATGCTCCAAATGCAACAGTATACATCAACAATAAAACAAGCATTACAATAGACTAAGGATGCAAAACAACAATCAGTAACACTTCAGCAAAGCAAGATATCTTTCTAAAGGAAAAGACTAGAGCAGACAAGGAACAAATCATACCTCTCTCAACTTGAATAACTGTTTTGCTCCTTTCGGGGCCTGTATGAGAACCGTCTGAATATAGAAAGAAAAACAGGAAAGAAAAATGAAGTTGAAAAAAAAGATAAAGAACTCCAGCAAATAAGAAGCATAAATTTGTATTTAATCATTTGCCATTCAGCTGCAAAAAGGCATGTCAGAGAAAAGGTTTTCGACAGTAAATTTAAAACAACAAATATCAGCATTCTAGCATTTAGAAGGAGCAAATATGAAACTGTAATAAAAGAAAAAAAATTAAGTTCGTGCAAAAAAATTTCAATACAATTAATGTACTAAAGAAATACAAAACTTTTACGAGAAATTACACTGCAAAACAATGCCAAACACAGTAACTGTTTGCTGCACAATTTGAATGAAACATGAAAACAATACTAAAATCTGAAAAACAAAGGACAACGCAATAGAAAAGCTGACCTATAATACAAGCACACAACTAAATAACAGCCATAATGATTTAAAAAATTTCATCTAAAAAGAAAATTGCTTAAACATTAAAAAGAATTAAACTTCTTCTTGCCTTCCTGTATTTTGTTTCCTTATACAATCACAATAAGAATAAAAATTTCAGGCACATTATCAATAGCACTTAATATTTACAAAAGCAGATAACAGTGAAACATAAATACAGATATTAACACACCCATAGCTAATTAATAAAATAAAGACTTCTAAATTTTTATAAAATACAGAAATTACTGCAAAAACTTTAGAGATACACACAATATTTCTACAAAAGAAGTATCTATTTTTTAGGTCAATGAATTAAACAATGAGAATGTTACAGAAATGAGCATTTTTGGGTTTCGCAAATGAAGTGAAAGATAACATCAAAAACCTTACTTGAAATTTGTAACACAAAAATGATCAGTATCGAGACACTGAAATTACATTCATTAAACAGCACAATGAACTTTTTTCTTAATGTTTCAAACAAAAATATAAACACTGAAACTATACATTTGCCATAAATAAAGATTATATTGTAAATCAAAATCTTTGGCTGTAGTACTGTTCATTAGCATCTAAGACAAAAAGTAATCATTTGCAGATTAGAAAAATCACAGAAAAGAATAAAGATGAATAAAGAAACACTTTTTGGAAGACAAATAAGAAGAGAACAAAATCATCCGGAATTAGCTTTTTACTGTTTATTATAAAATTTTGTTACACTTTTTACTAATTTTCTTACAACTTTCATATTAAAACGAAATATTATTAACCTTAATATGATTCATCAGTCAACAACATAAAGCATCAAGAATGAGAAAAACAATTTGCCCTCCCCATATTCTATATAATTATCACACAAGTTTAATTATTTCATATACCTCTAACATCATCATCATCAGCTGCATTGCTATCTGTTGATTCTTTTACTTGGGATCCACCATCTGACTTCCTATTTACAGTACCACGACCTTAAAAGAAATTTCTCAAAATAAGATAACCAAGAAAACTTATGATGAATTATTAAATCATGCAAAATATCAAATTAAGTAAAGCACAGAAAAGCAGATCAGATTGGAAAAACATTCATCTACTTATTTAAAACACATATGTTGATATTCTTATTTAAGACATTCACGTGCAACATGAAGTTAATTTTTCATGATATTTTAAACAGAGAAAAACACATTAAATAAGGATGCAAAATATTATTTAAACACACTTAGACAGATTAAAGAAATCAGAAATATTATTATGCAATAAACTAATAAATAAAATGAAAAGTACATTAATTATTTTCCCTTTAAGCTTTATTATAGTACTCAGGATAAAATTCTATATTTTATAATGGAGTAAATGATGCTACATAGAATTTTATAATGTATAACTAACAACATGATTAAAGTGATATTAAAGAAAGATATTAAAAAAACCTAACATGTAATATTTGTATTTAAATCAGAACTTCAGAATTATAAAAACAAATTTGTTGCTTCTAAAACAACAATCAGTGGTACTTAGCCTGCTAATGCAACTACCTTGCTGTAATTTGACGATTTTTTACAGACAAAGAAGTGAAGTTGCTTATCAGGTGCAAACTGATGATTTTTGCAACATTTTAGAAAAGATTGCCAAATTATCAATATTTTTCATAAGTGGGCAAATGTTATTAACATATTCAAAGACAACACACTTAATTTAAAATAAAAATTGTAATTATTAAATAAGGATTAATAAATTCTAATGATACATTAAAAATAAAACATATTTTTTGCAAAATCTTTATAATTTTTTTCATGCTGTTTTTCTACCCATGTACAATACTGATCTACTTAAAAAATATCAGAAAATTTCACAAACTTGCCATTATGCACAATATGGGCATTGAACATTGACTGTCTATCAAATACATCTTCTCATCCTTCCCTTTATAATTCTGTGGAAAAATACTATATTCCTACAAAAATGCTCACTTTCTTCCATTGCTGGCAAATGCCACAAGCACATGTTTATTTTAAAATTGAGTTTATGGTAAAGAAATGTCACAGTTTTATTTATAAAAATCAGTGGGCTTCGGGACAACAAAAAGAAAGCATACAAAAAATGGTGACATTGCTCGACTGAAAGATTGTTATCAGCATGGCTGCCCGAATTCAGCACATTCTGAAAACTTGGTAACTTCTCTTAAGGTCGTTGCTATAACACCCAATCGTTAAATTGCTATTATAGATTAATTATTAGCACAATATGTGAAATTAAGAATTTAATACAGGCTAGTCTTTTCATTAGTTTATCTCCCATCAGTTTTATGTCACAGCAGCATGTTTCATTTTGACATCTTTTCCTGAGGCAATATGGAAATATGTCCATAGCCAAAACCCTAAATTACACATTTTAAAACAGAAATGATATTTTCCATATTCGCCAACAGTTGATTCATCTAAAGAGATGACATCACCTTAGTCAAATGAATGAAGAATCTGAGGAGACTACCACATTCCGGTTAAAAAAATATTGGGTATTACACAAAATAGGCTTTGATATACTATGTGCAAATGAACTTAAGCAGCTGAAGAAACTGGTTCTGTATTTTAACCATCAAAACTAGTCCTGCAAAATTTACAAATATTACGCTGATTCTTGTTGTTTAACTTATCCAATAATCGTTATTTGGCATGTTATTTTAACCTATATTATTAGCTATTTTCAAAGATGATTAACTTATGAAACATATAAATATACTTATATTTGTAACAATTTTATGAATTCATTGCCTTGCAATTAACTATGTGCATTTGCAATTCGTATGCTTTAAATGCTTGCAGCAGACTTCCATTTTAAAACTAATTTGCAGCATTTTAAGCATTCAGTGATAGCTGCAGTTAAATACAATCAATAAGCTTTGAATAACTTATAGAGTAATGGTATGTATGCTTTTGTTGATTTATGCATGCAAAGCAATATTTCAATAACCTTGTTGTATTTAGAAGCAATTATCACAGATTACTAGATAGCCAGATAAAATACCTAGAAGAAGTTTTATACTCAAGTATACAAAAATATTTTTTTAACCCACTATATATACATGGTGCATTCAAAGAAAGACCCAAGTTTTATTTTATTATTATTATTAGTTTAAAATATACAGTCTGATATATAATTACTTCATACAACAAAATGTTAAAATTCCAAGCAATAAATCATGCAAGAACATAGAGAATTGTTGTATATTTAGAAAGTTAGGCAATGTAAGAAATAAGGCATTTATGAAATGTAAAAGATTAATGTAATTGACTGCTATTTTAATAAAAGCTAATATGCTGAAAGCCTAAAAACAGAGTTTCAGAAGGGAGAATACAAGCAGCAGAAAATTTTAATAATTGCAGTTTTTATTTCTGCGAGAAATAAAGAAAATATGCATGCATTATGCAGCTGCATAAATCTTAGAAATGCTGAAAAATATAACGCAGTTGCAAAACATCGGTATATGTATGCATGTCTGTATACAAAGAGAAAGAGAGAAGCAAGTGAAACAATGTGTTGAACTCACTTCCCACTTCAGTGACGAAGCACAAAAGATGGTCACAGAAATTAGAATGCTGTTAACATAAGTTTGTCAAATGCAAATTGATTTAAAAACTTCTTTTCCAAAACACTCAAAAGATTCATTTACATTCATTAGCAAATGAAAAAAATTAACATGGAATAATCAATTAATGCACATATAAATCACATTATGCTTCCCTTATAATGTGATTTATATGCATCATATAAATAATGTTATTTTTTCCAAATCTGAGAATATCAAAGCAATAATTTACTTCCAAAATACATGAAATTACAGAAAACTCTTTTAGAATACAAATAATAGATGAAAATGATTAATTCATGACTATGTTACTTTGAGTTAAGTATAAAAGAAAATATTGTTATGATGATAAAAAGCTTCTCAACATACCAACCAGCAAATGCTTAAATCATTTAAAATGTACTAAATAAAGGGGAAAAATATTTCTGAAATGATAATTTCATCAATAGCTCAAAATATATAAATTTGTTAAATTATTTACTATTTGGTATACATGACATAAATAAAATAATGATATTTTTAAAACCATTGATAAATTATTATACCATTGTTTCTGAATGATAACTTATCAACAGAAAATACTGACGCAATTAACTATTATTATTGAAATTCATATTTTTAATTGCTATAATTTTACTACTTATATATTTACTATAAACTACCTCAAGTCTTAAATTTTATTATTACATAAATATAAGTATCTGCTTTGGAATTATTTTGAAAAAATATTAGTTGCATTAAATTTTTAAGTTCATAAATATTTGTTGATATAAATTATGCATGCCATTATGTAATGCACATTAATTTTTAAAAATATTGTTAAAAACTGGAATGATAAGCTCTAAAATAGCAATGTGACAGAAAATTTTAATTTAAACATATTTAAAAAACCTACATATTTTATAAAACTTAAAAATTTCCAAAGAGTAAAAATTTTTAAAACAAATTTAAATATTTTCCTGTAATTAGCAAATTTTACATAAAAAACGAAAGAAGTAAAAATTACACACACAACTTATGAAATTATTTCACATTTGGTCATTGCCATAATATCGAACCAACTTTCATTTTATAAGATCGTTGTTCAAAATTACATTTAGAAATTGTTCTTAATTATTAATATAACTTAAACCAAAAATTATGCCTTCTTTTACATGTAGAGAAAAATACGCTTATGAAATAAAAGCAAAAAGTTAGAACTTACTGGAAAAATTCCTTGTTGCTAACATGGTAGTTAATATGGCACCCTAATAAAAAATAATAGAATCATCTAACATATATTTTGTCAGAATTCTATCAAGCAATTTAAAAAAGACATGTATAAAATTCATAGTTAATTAATTACGGCTCCTCCTTACTTTTGGTAGATCTTCCTTTTCATAACAATTTTATTAGCATTAAGATATGAAACTTACGTACACACTATTTGAATATACATTCCATAGATGAAATCGTACCTCCATATCTGCAGATTCAGTTATCCATTGTTTAAAACAGAGGAAATGTGTCCTTTGAAGCTTCAAATATGCAGGGAGTTATAAGCAGACTATGGCCAAATGTAAAACACAGCCATTGAAACAAGTTAAGCCCTATATTACTCACAATAATTATATGCACATACATACACTTTCTTCGTAAATAATATAAGAAATGAATGCCCCCTAAAATGGAAACGGGATGAAAATTGTCATGTTTGGAACCTCATGTACATTCTCAGATTAAGGTTACTCCTCAGAACTGTGCATTTCTTAATTGATCTTTCACTTATATAAAAATATTAGCTGAGGTCCACGATTATAAGTAGTCAAAACATCTGACTATTTCTTGTTTTCATTTATGACACTCTATCACAGCTCTCACACTCAGAAAATTTTTATTTACATTACAACGTCTTCCAAGCATAATAGCAGTGCTTCTGAAGAGAAACTCTAGAGAATCATTAGTGAGAAAAAAAACTTTTTTTTGGGGGGGGGGG
>KK119492.1:116888-162799 GCA_000611955.2 Stegodyphus mimosarum
AAGAGACAAAACAATTATTCTTATTTTAGAAACAAAAGTAAGATATAATGATTAGAGCAAAATTATTCTAAAAATTTACAGAAATACAAAATAGAAAAATACATACACAAATCCAAGGATGTTTCAAGGCCTCAGATGCAGTAATTCTTTTTGATGGATTTACTGTCAACATATTATTAATAAGGTTCTTTGCTTCTGGAGTTACGGTATCCCATTCCGGGGATGGGTACTATTAGAGAAAGAAAGCAATAAATTTAAATTAGGTAGAAATTAAATTAAAATTTAAGTCTTAAGAAAACTCCAGACTTACATCATAAGCTCCAGCTTTGATTTGTGCATATAGTCTATGTTGATCTTCATCCCAAAATGGAGGATAACCAACTAACAAGATATATAGAATGACACCTATAAATAATAAATTATATTAAAACCTCAAAGAATAGTCTTTGTAAGAAAGCGTAAATCAAAACCATACAGTACAGAGACAGCCTTATTTGCCATGTGTTTCTAAAGCTCCCATCTTCACATTTCTCCAAATGACTCTTCCTCAAAGACACATTTCCTAGCAGCCTTTACAAGCCTAAGCCCTTCACTGACACATAGAGATTTTGTATTTAAGTTCCTCTGAGCTACTAAGCCAATCAAAATAGTCAAAGTAGAGGATGCGATTTGTATCCAAATAGGAGACTCCACTGACCTCACAACATAATAATTTGCAATTTTCAATGCCTTTATTTTTCAGAGCTTATTTTTTAAATAAGTTGCAATAATAATAATAGAAACAAGTCATAATAATAATAATAATAATAATACAATAATAATAATAGTAACAAGTTGTAATAACAATAATAGCTTCAATAACAATAATAAATAGAAATTTAACAGCAGACAGAAAGTAACACTGATTAAAAATGCTAATAAAAATACAAAATATGACAAAAAAAATTGTAAATAAAAAAATAAAATAAACTAAGCAGTATTTGTGAAATGTATATATATATATATATATATACAGGGAGAGAGATAGATATAGATGTAAGGTACAAAATATGTAAATCAGCTTTATAATTTAATAATAGCCTCTTAATTCCTCATTTTTAATCTGGGTATTTCCTCTTTATTCTTGAAAAAAATTAATAACATTTCTGGACTGTGTCATTTCTAGATAAATCTATACCAGAGCTTGCATAACACTTAGGATGCAGTTAATTTGGAACTTAAACTCTGAGAACTGAAACTTTACCTAAACCAAAACATTCCTCTCGGTGAACTTCCACACTGGATAAATGTGTCCTTTAGTTTGAACCTCTGTGCAGCTTGGGTACTAATTCCCCGTGCTCTCTTCCTGTCGCAATAATATGCAAATGTTCTTCAATAGGCATGATTAGAGTGCCAAATTAATTGTGGCCACAAATGTGAATTTAAATAAAAATAGAATTTAATTCAGCTGAACTTCTTCCTCTTCAATATGGGACGATGATCTAAGCATCAAGTATCTCGGCCAAACAACACTGGCATGCTTCTATGTCTCAGTGTTCCTACATCAGTACTAAAATTTGTTTTCATTACATATATATAAATCCATTACGCGAAAGAAGAAAATAAATCGATTACTTCATTTATACCATAAAATATAGCACATATTGTAAAAAATAATAAAACATTTATTTTGAGAGGGGAAAATCAAAAAATAGCTCAGTTGTATTCGAATTCATAATCTGCTGGTTCACAAAATAGCTAAACACTTCAATAAATGCAAACGAACAGTTAGGTAAAAAATACTGTACACTGTGTGGGGGGGGAGACAGTTTTATATCTTCTGTTCTACTGGCTGATTGACAAAATTCAACTGCATTTTTCATGCCTTGAAAGCACATCTTAGGATATGTATTAGATTTATATAAAGCATTGTTTTAATATAGGTATTTTGACACAAAATAGGTCTTTTTCTGAAATGGCATGCCAATTTTTTTCCGTATTTCGATTCTATGACTCAAATTGTACCACACTGCCAAGTTTTGTAAAAATCGAACGAATAGTTTTTAAAAAATTAGCTCTCAAAATTTTAGCTCCTCAGTGCTAATTGAATTTGATATATATTTATTAATATCTCTTTTTTTTATTAAACGTACTTGATTCTTTCCTCCAGAATTCAAAATTTTGGCTTAATCCAAATATAATTGGCACATTTTTTACGATTTACTTTTAAAATTTGTATTTTAAAATATTTTCTATAAATTTTTCGAAAACATTTTTGTATTATTACCTATAGAATTTTTAACATCATCTTAAAGTAGATGTATTTCTAATCATACCTGGAAAAAAAATAGAATTTGTTATTCCAAATTTCCTAAGATATAAGTGAATTTACATTTTAGCACATTTTGAAATTTGGCTTATTTAATATAAGCAATAATAATGAAAATATGGTTTATGCACTTTGTTAAAATTATTTGAAAGAACGAACGATGGACTTTTTTCCTCTTGCGCATCAATTAAAAAAAAAAAGGAAAGTAAGTAGGTTACTATAAATTAAGAATTCTGCCAGGTGAATTATTCTTGGCGCAAACTGGAAAAAATTACGCTTTAAGATAAATGTTTAAATTTCTCTGCAAATTTCTTATTAAAAATTACAAAATTTAATACGTATGCAAAATTTGAGTTGTAGAATAGAAATATGGAAGAAAAATTATATGTTATTTCTACATTAGAATTATGCTATATATAAATCTAATATATAACCTAAGTCGCACTTTCGAGACATGAAAAATGCAATTTGAATTTCCTCAATCGGCCCAGTAAAATGGGAGATATAAAACTATCCCCCTTTTTTTTTTTCGCAGTATTCATCGCTCTATAACTTACAACAGCAAATCACTTGTATCAGGGTGAGAAAAATAATCTGTTACTAAGAAATCAGTCCGAAATTATGGTTCAAAAATGGTCTGGTACAGCACACAAGGGCTATTCGCCTAAAGGGAGTGATGACTTCGTGAAGGACTTTCTACGTGAAACTGGCTCATATACACATTTCATATGGGGAAAATCACAAAAATATTCATGCAGCCAGCCTGTTCGCTGGGATTTCAATCAGGGACCAAACTACCAATGTTCAGCGACTTTACCACTTGACCACTGATGGGCCTGATGATTCAAAGGAAATATGTTATAAATTAATTAAATTTGTTGAACTCTAAATAATTCCCACTATGCAAGCTAAATTCTGAGATAGACTGGTGCAGGCACCGCAAAGGTGCAAAGATATACTTGCTCACAAATATATTTCCTCATGTAGATGGATGGGGCTTAACAGGTTTCTATAAAACAAGTCTAATATTGAAATAAAGACAAGCTATGCCTACTAGCCTGAATAAATCTGGTCTTAAAAACATTAATAATCAAACCAGCTATTAAAAGATTGCACAAGAAGACTTAAAACAAAAATAAAAGAATTATTGTAGTAAATTTTTCTAGCACAGAATAAAGAGCATAACGATTGTTTTCTTATGATTTTTAAATACTAAGCATGAATTATAAAGCTATTTTATATTGATTTATGAGAGGCTCACTTTTTTTTATACTTAATCTCTTAGGAAAATTAGAATATAACCTTTATATGCATAGTAATTGTAACAATGACAAAATTTTAGAATAATGTCAAATATGTTTTAACAAAATTAATGGAATATTTATCAAATAATTAATGATTCTGCAAAAAAAAGGGGGCATGACTTAATTATTAGTCTTAGAAACAATCTATCCACGACTAACAATCAGTCTTATACTTAAAAATGCGTTTCGTTTAAACTTATTTCTTTGAATTATTCTAACATGAATAATCCATCCCTCAATGCAAGTGAGGCATCAAAAATGGCATCAAAAACTGCAAATCAAACTTCCTTTATAATATGATTTTTTTATAACAAATACAAAACTTCCATAAATATAAGAGCAGGATCCAGGAGACAGCATTAAACGCTAAATATCATTATTTGTCCGATTTTATTTATTTGACATTGCCAAAACAAAATCACTTTTGTCATTTAAAAAATTTCTATAACTGAAAGTGTGCAACTATGACTAATGATTGAGAAAACAAAGCTTGGGTAAAACTTTTAAGTTGAGTAAGAGGGTTGAGTATATATATACACATACATATATACTTGTGGTACTGCTGATTACAATAAAAAAAAGGGAGGTGCACAACTAGATGTTACAGCAGTCCCATATACAAAATTTCAATGTTCTATGGCTAATGGTTTTTGAGTTACATGAGATAGATACCTATATATGTACATACATATGTTACAAAAAAAATCACTCTGAATCCATTTTACAATCTAGCTTGGAAAAAGAGTTCTTTATTTTGTCCATATGTACAGACGTCACATAAAAACAGTCAAAATGGGTATTTTTATTAAAATATGATACCCAAAATTTTTCATGATTACTTTGCACAAAGAAGTAAAAAAGAAGGATGTTATTTATTTTTTAAATTTTATGAAAGATTTTTTTTCTAAATATTCTGCAAACAGCATGCTTAAACAGCTATCCAAACTGTGAATCAATTTTAAAAAAAATACTTCTTACAGAAATACCTTAGAACTAATGCTAACTTATAATATTACTAGTGGCTTTATTCTCACAAAAATGCATCCTAAAGCAGGAAAAGTTAATTAATCATATTACATTATAAAACACACAAAGTTATACTTAATAATTTAAATAATATACTCTTTTTTACATAGATATATTTTACTAATATAGTAATTAAAGTTTTCTTTTGCTTTAGAATATTTGTTTGAGGAGCAGGTAGCATATAGTTACTTTTACTCCAGAATTAATTTATTCTGTACACCTTTAAAGAAGAGTTAATATTCCCAAAATACAGAAAATGTTATAGAAAAGGTTCAGAGCACAGGTTAACTTGAGCCTTTAACAATTAAAAAAAGTGCTTTTATTAAAAATATAGCAAAAATAATGAGAAAATAAAGACATTTTAATTGACTTTATAGATCTATTAAAACATAGGAAAATGCTTATTATGGAGAAACAGAATAGAAATTATGGAGAATATTATTATGGAGAAACAGAATAGAAAAATATAATATCAGTAAAAAATTAAGAATTGTTTAAAAGCACAGTAAACATGCCAATTTAGAGTTTGTAACATAACTCTGTAATAGTCATTCAGCTTGAGATAAATTGGAAGTGCCAGGTGGGGGGGGGAGAGGAGAGACACTCAAAATTTTTTTCATTAAATACCTAATGCTATGAGCCTTAAGAAAGATATTAACAGCATGAATGTTATAAAGAATAAATAAAACTGCATTTAGCAGCATCAAATATGCATTTTTTCCTGATAGAAGTCATATTACATTTGATGTTTTCAGTGCCTTAAAATTACATTCTAAAAAGTTCCTCTAACGAAAGACATTGCTGCATTTCAGAAATGTTATCTTATTTGAGTTTATAAATATCCAAATGAAACCTTTTATTTATTTGAGCTGTAACTTTCTTTAAATCTCAAGGCAATTAGTATTGTTGTTTCAAATAGCATTTATCTAACTTTCTACTACAGAGACTTTTAAAATACACCAGTTAAGATACACATCCAGGAAATTATAGATAATGCATTTTGGCTTCAATTAATTGTTATTACAGAAGAATAACGTACTTGTTCATTAGTTTGATACAAAACAGAAAGCTGTTTATAACTTAAACACAGTTAAATACCCATATATAAAATTTTAATGTTTGGAATTGGTAGGCTGTTGCTTTATATTTCGACATACATTTAATCAGAGTAAAAGTGGAACTATGTCATTTGTGCTTTGGCACTTCCATACAAAAGGCTGTGGTTTATAACTCAGCTTACATCCATTGGTTTCTGAAACTTGAAGTTTTAATAAAACATGTCGGCTTACTTTTTTATCCTTTTTTATCTTTAATCACCCTTAGTTGCAAAATCACCAACGAAAAAGCACTCACAATAATCAACACTGTATAACTATCACTATTTCAAATGTATCTTAATTATTTAGCATTTAATAATAGATTTATAATCTTACACTATTGAGTTTACACTCTTACAGTAAGAGATTTATTATCCTAACATTTAATAAAGTTACTGCTACTGTATTAAAAATTTAAAAAATATTAAATTTAATTCTATCATTAAATATATTTATTATTTATTGTTAAAGCAACAGATGGCTGTTTTTTATCTGGTAACAGCTTTAAGTTCATTAATGTTCTACTGTCTATCAATCAGTAGGATTGCTTGTAATACATGCTGGTTATAGGATGTTCTTTTGATTAATTTTGTATTTATAAATAAACAAAAAGAATAAGCTCCATGATAAATCAATTTCAAAAAGTGAACTTTTACGACAAAAAGTTTAATATAAAGTTTTAAAAAGAAGCGTCCAAAAGTCCAAAGTTAGCATCCAATATATTTCATACACCAACATGTCTATTTAACTTGGGCATTTTGCACATTCATCTATGGTGGGTGTGCTCAATTGATTTGCTCCCACTTAACAAAAACTGAAGTGAACTGAACTATAACATTTTTGTTAATTTAAATTAATGACACTATTATTGTAGTAACAACTCTGTATCAGACAAGCTACTGCTCAACTCATGTTTCACTCTCTCTAGTTGTTTTTCTTTCCCGACTGTAGCATGCGCTAATAAAACGGTTACATTGCTTGCTCTTAATATGCTTCTTAGTTTATTTGTACTTAATTAATTGCTTTTTGTTTTTAGCCCAGATAGTATTTTACGATAACTTCAACAACTATTTTTACCAAATTACACAATTTTAATTTCCCAAATGCATGAAAATTTCAGATATTTTATACTCAGTGGCATGTAATAAGTAATCTGAAACAAAACAATCTAAGGATTCTCCTCAAAATGCAATAATGTTAAATTAAAATTTTAATGTTACATTACAATAGAAAAAAAAAACATGCCAATGTAAAACATAAAATTACCAAAGTAACAACCTTGTGTTTGGTGTGGATTTAGTCAAAAAATAAATATCAGCTTAAATTTACTTAAGTTCAATAAAAATTGAAGAAGCAATTAATAGCAATAACATTAATTCTCAAGCAGATGTCTGTTATATAAATAAGTGTAAGCTAGTGGCAAATAGAATACATCACTATTCATAACAGATAAAAATCTATTTAGAAAACAAGTAAAAACATTAAATTCTATATAGCATAAATGGCTTCAGGGTCAAACACTCTAATTAAAGGTTATATTAACAATAGATTATTCTGGGGGCATTAGACACATGGCATGAAAAAAATATCAAGCTGCACATCAAATGAATCAATGCCTTAAAATACATAAACTACACTTCAAATTTACGTAAAATTTTTAAATCCTTAAAATTTTTTAAAAAAATTAAATTTATTTTTATAAAACAAGAAGTCTAAACAATGAACTGATTGCTTTTTTAGATGCATTCAACATTCTGAAGCAACAAATACATATCAATATGCCAAATAAGTTAGACATAATTAAAAGCAATCAATTTCAGCACATGCTAAATCATAGCCCACTACTTAAAAAATAACATACCACATGCCCATATATCAACTGGTTTTCCATATGGTTCTTTCTTAAGCACTTCAGGTGAAAGGTAACCAGGGGTGCCAGCAAAACCTAGTCATTAATAAAGGAAAGAAAAAATATTATTTTGTAAATATTATGTTAGAATGACAGCTAAAATTTTGTCCCCGAAATAAACATTAACTACTAAGAAATCCTTCAGTTCTACAGAATTAAGCAAAAATAATTTCTTTATGCATAATAAATAAGAATAAATTTAGTGAAATTAATTTGCACACACAGTTTGCTATCATCTGTCACAAATAAGAAGTGACAGACTGATGCTGAGAAGAAAATGTCTGATATGCCTCAATATATAATTCTTTATTAATACAAGCTTTAACATAAATTTCTTTTTTAAATCCAAAAACTGGCAAAATTCAAAATTGAATTTCGCTAAATTTGAAAACTCAAATTGTTGTGCATCTCTTGTATCTATTGTTTCTTACAGTTCGTTTCTCATATTTTTAATTACAAACAAGAGATGCAATTTATTAACATACATATTTCATTCAAATTTGTCATCAAATACAAGTCATAAACAAATTTTTTACATGTTTCAGAAAATTCACTTAATATTTGTCTTTTTATTCTACACCATTGGATACACGCATTTCTGCACCCTAACTGGATCTGGAGAAATTACATTTTCCACAGAAGTATTTTTGCTCAATAATTAATCCTCCTCTTTAAATAGAATTATTTTTTACTTAAAAAAAAAGAAAAGAAATAAACCTATTTTGTTACATTCATTAGTCAAATAAAAAACAAGCCTTACAATCTGAGGAGTTTAATAAAACAACAGGCGATAAAGAAAAATGGAAAAACTGATTTAAAAGTTTATTTAAATTAGTGCATAAACTTAACTAAGTTTTAAAAACTTAACTTTGAATACTTCATAACGTTTGTGATATTAAACAAATAGCTTTGTTTTCAGATAATTAATTAATCCTTTTTATTCTTCTGAGGGAGGGGGAATCTGAAATATAATTACGAATCCAGACTACTACACTTTCATATTTTGAAACAAGTACCTGTCTCAAATATTCTGTGATGTAATAACACTTATAACAGTAACTTATTGTTCACTGTTCTATACTTGTAATTCATGTTAAGTAAGTACTGAAGTAAACACAAAATTTCAATTTGTTTGCAAGAGCTATCTGCTGAAGGAAAGAAACTCATCCATGAAAGACTTTTAAATGGAATTGGATCACATTCCCATTATGCAAATTGAAACTATAAAACATTCACACAGCTGGCCCACCTGCCAAGATTCAAACTGGCACTTAAAACTACCAATATTTTAGTCCTCTTATGCATTTGGTCAGAAGTAGGCCAAAAAAATCTCAGACTTATTTTTGTATCATAATAAACTAAATAATTAAGGTATAAAACAGTTTATCTTGTTACATGAAAACAAGGTATTTACTGTCATTTTTAACAACACAATATAAGACATCATACAGAATTCTTTGACAATACATTTTTTACTGCTACAGGAGAAATATTTTTGACTAGCTTTCACAGATGTATATTTTCAAAGCAGCACAATAAATTATTTAAATTGACAGAAATATAATTCATTTTAAAATGAAAGTTTTTTTAGGATATTTTAAAACTTTACAAGCAAATATTTGATTAAAAAATTTAGAAATTTTTAATTATACAAAAAGAAGTAAGACTTTTAATTTTTTATATATAAAAATTAAAAAGTTCATTATCATTATAATTTAGTTAAATATAAACTTTTCCTTTTAACATTTGATACAAATGCATATTGGATAACACATATTTATTCACACAAAAATGTAACTTTTTTCTCCAATAATATGTCAAAGAAAGCAACATGAATTGTTTTAACAATCTTAAAAATTGTTAAAACAGACAACTTTTTTTTTTAAAATAAAGAACTGCTAGTAAAAGAACTGTTACTAAATTCATTTATTCAAAGAACTGTTATTAAAATTTATAATTCTCAGTTGTATCCAAATATATTTATACATACCATACCAAGCTTGCTGCTCTCCCTGAACCTCTATCGCCAGGCCGAAGTCAGCAAGCTTGACTGCAGCACCTTTTTCTTTACTTGCTAATAGTAAATTTTCAGGCTTTCAAAAATACAAAAGGAAAATAGCAATATGAAGCAGAACAGAAATTTCAGACTTACAGAACTGAATTGGCTTTGGAATATTCTTAGTACTTAAAATATCAGCACAGTACATGAAAATGAAGAAAATTTCTCAAACTTTTCTTTGATAAAAAATAAAGCAATGCAATTCTATTATAATATTAAGTCCTGTATATTATGCTTTTGAAAACTTACAGCCCTTTTGCCTTTTACATTTTCATATTTATGATATTAAAGATTTATTTGCCATATTTATTGTTTGCTATATTTATTTTATATTATAGTTGTCTTTAACACTGGGTCATCCGGAAATTTCTGTGGTTTTTTAAATCAAAGAGCATTTTTTTCTAATTATTTTGTTACTGCTGATAAAGAGTGATCTTGATTGAAGTAGATATTTAAATATGGTCTCTTCTGCTCATTTTGCTTAATTTTTGCATGTATTGTTGTATAATTATTTCCCCCCCCCCAGTGTTAGTCAGATTACTTATAAAGTTTGTGCTAGATATGAACAAACTGCTGTTTCTGATGACACAGTTTGAGAAAAGTGGAGATTTCAGCTTCGAAAATGATGCTCATTCAGGATGATCATCATGCTATGTGTATAATGGGACTATAAAAGAACTGCAAACTACAAATTGTTGCCATCAAATAAATTTGGAAAAATACTGTTCCTAAATGGAAGTTTTAAGAGCAAAAATAAAACCGACTGTTGCCCAGAAATGAAGAACTATTGAGATGTTGTCTTCCAGCACGACAGCACCCATGCTCAACCCTGCATTTCAGTGAATACACAAAGACTTACTGGGATGTTTTGTGTCATTTCCTACATGTACATCTTGATAACTTCTTTGCATCTCGATAACTTTTTTAGAAAAAGAATTTTCCAGCTGCCACAGAAATGATAAAAAGTTAGAGAATATAAAGCAGTTCTTATATGCTTCAATAAAACTGTTTATATTTTTTGTACTGATTGATTTATATTTATCATAAAAATCCTTTACTCACTAATTCATTATCTGTAGCATCAATTCAATGGCTAGGGAAAAAATGATTCTGAAGCTTCCAATTACAAGCTCAGTGATAAACAAGCATCAATACAGTGTGAAGTACAGCCAATGAAACAAGCTTAGTACTATCCTACCACAGTAATCACAATATACACCAGCATTTCTTTCGAATCAATGGTGCAAAATCAGAGGGGTTCAATTTTGGTAAATGTTTAGCACCTCATGCGCATTATCAGTTACAGATTTTAGATTTCAACTTTTTTTAGTTCATCCCCAATGGTTATAAATATGTTAGCAACTACCACAGCAATCAGTGATTAGAGGATTTAGCATTAAATGTTTCATGATCTAGACTAGGGATGGCCAACTTTTGTACATACATGATCAACTGTTTTCTTAAAAATGTGCCTCGATCTACTTCTAAAATTTTGAAATTTAAAACAATCAAATCCATTGATATAAGTTTTTCACTTATTATCCCCCTTATTAATAAGTAAAAATGGGGAAGAAACCAACATATTTTATTAACAATATTTTTCATTGAAAAGCAGCCCCAACTGATACAACAGTCCCTGCTCATGATTTCTACATGGGCTTTTTAAAAACTTTTGTTGGGATGTTAACTGAGCTTTAAGAGCCAATTTCTTCCTCCCTCCCCCTATTTTGCAGATAATGCCTTTTAATGTTGAAATTATCTCCTGTCAGCAGTGAGTGATTTGTTAGCCATCCCTTATTAGGCAATGCATCCGGGTCCAACAGTATGAAGGATGAGAGTATTCAAGTGGTATTTTTACCATTAAATATTTGCTCTGCACTACTTTGACAGTTAAGTAGAGGTTATCAGGTATGTCAAAACATCATACAATCACCAGGACATCAAGACAGTTAGAACAGCCTTCGATGCTGATCTTAACATTCAATAATAAGACTGCAGCAAATCTTAAGCATTGCTGATGAAATAAGCTTCATCAAAGTAGCAGTGAATGAATTAAGAATCAGAAGCAATCAATGCATACTTGCAGAATTTGTGGAGTGAAGCTTTTCATAATCTCAAAAGCTTCCCTATCATTGATGAAGAAGGGAAAGACCATGCTGATGTATGCATTAAAAAAGAAACGATGAACAAAGAATTAATCTTCTGCAGAGGAAAATGAAAACAAAACACAGCCAGAATAGATGCTGATCCATAACCTTATCCTGTTTTCTAAGTTAATATAAGTAATAGCATTATCACAATGTCTACAATATTATCCTACTTCATCTAATCATTATAAACATTGCATTATCATCATGTAACTAGTTATCATCTTCACTATCAAGTGATAATCACATGAAGATGAATAGACGTAACCAAGTACTTTAATAAGTTATAATATCCTTTTCCAAAAATTAAATTTTTTTGCTGCATACTAAGTACAAACGTACACATAATGTTTATAATAAAATTTACAATTGCAACATTTTTTAGATTACTTTGTGAGAAAAGAATGATTTCTATCATTCCTTGAAATTGTTTATTATACTGTACAGCACAGGCAGCATTCCAGCCTTCATTTCAACTTGCCTTTTATGAATTAGGTTAATATTAAAGAGCCCTTTCTTTTACATATCTCAGTGACAATGTGACAGAATTTCTGTAATGTACAGTAACTTTTGCATGACTTTATTTAATAACATAGCATATCAAGCAAAGTTTGGCTCAGTATATTCTATTCTTACTTTAATGTTAATAATGTTTTATTGACCCAAGTTCAAATAAATTTGACTGAATTTATGTTTGCTTTATATACACTGCTTTACATAGTGTTCCCTGTAATCTGCAATGTCACATAATTGTAATAAATTTGGAATGAAATGGATATGGAGGTACTCTTCTGCAAAGAACAAATAGTCACTTAAAAAAAATACACAAGAATAAGTGTAATAAATGAAAAATATAATATCTTTCAAAAATATTAGAATCTAAATGTTTTAAAATTAATTTAGCACTTTTCTCTTATTTGAGAATAAAATGATTTCATTATATTTGAGAAGCAAGCGATAAATTGCCAAACAGAACATTTGTAAAAATTTTAGAGATTTAATACAAAGAAACTGAAATCACATTACTTGAACCAACTGATTTGAAACGCAATGAAGAATTTAAGTCAAAATTCAAGGAAAGAAATTTAAAATCTTGCAAGAATGTCTAGAAAGTATCTTTTTTAAAATTAATTTACCTGTTAAGAAAGTTTTTTAAAATTAAATTTCAAATATTTATTTGAAAGTACTTATACTTGTGAACAATAATTTTCATTGATTAAACAAATCTCTTTGTATATTTCATCTGGAAGATTAAGTAGTACCAAATATTCAAATCTAATGTTCTTACTGATTTATTACTAAAATAAATAATTAATTTTCATTGCTACTGTGTTCGGCAAATGTTTACATCTTTTTTTAAATGTATGCTGAATTTTTTTTAATTGCAATAGCTTTTAACAGTGGTAACATAATGCATTTAGTCACCATTACAAATAAATAAAATTTATTAAAATAATAAATATTTTTATTCATTTATTTTTGGTTCTATATCTAAAAAACATAATCATATGTGGCCTTTTGAAGTATTGCACACCAATGGCCTAAAGCTTGAAATAAACAGCTATTTAAAATTAGTTGTTTGTTAACAAATTATTTTTTATGTACAGAAGAGCTAATTACAGATCTGTATTTTAAATGGCTTTTGAACCACTGTAAAGGTTCATATTTTATGCATAATTCATTAGTCATTGCTTGCCAAATGAAAAATATATCTTTTACAAGCCCGTTTCTGTTATGTGCTTTTCTGCGATTTTTTAATCATAAACAATTTCCAGTTATAAGAATAGTTTATAGATAGCAACATACCTATTTCATAGCATTATTAAATTATTTCAATAGCACTCATTATTATAAAGAATATGTGTGCATGTATTTGGCCTTTCTTTGATAGGTACCATTGCTCTGTGTGTTTTGCTTCTTCCACAGGCACAACAAAACATCACAGGAGCATAATGGAGAAGTACCCCATTACCTTTTTATCATTTTGTAAACTATTTTATAAAATTATAAGCATTATTTTTAAAATTAATTACATGTATATAGTTAACAAATAGTTCTTCTCTTCATACAATGCATGTCCAGTTTTTTATATTTTTAAATTTCCCATTTCCGTTCTTATTCCCCTTATTTATAGATTTTAAGCATTTTTATGTCTTCATTTAGAAACTGAGATGCTTTGCTTGTTGAATCTTGCAATAATACTGAATTAATTCTTCTTAATTTTTTTCAATATTGTAAATACACAGGTTTATATTTATACATAAACAATATAGACAAAGGAACTATTGTTTACAGCATATCAAAAAGAAAACATGAAAACAGCATATCAAAAAGAAAACATGAAATGATGTCAAATAAAAAGATGTATATTCTAATATAAAGTGAAACTGACATGCATAGTAATCTTTCAATGACTCCAATTACAGAAAATTCTATAAAAGGAAAAAGTATTCCAATTAAAGTAAAATTTTTCATGAGTAGATCAAAATAAATTTTCAAAACTAAATTTTAAATCTGAAATAAAATTTTTAATTAAAAAGTTTAATTAATATAATAAAAAATTGGATTCTATTTTTCAAAAGCTACAAAAAAATAATCAGAAAGTTTTCTTTCTGATTGAATAATACAGAATCTAAGTTCTATATATATTATAGTACCCGGCACCTATTAAAATCACTTCTATTCCAAGCATACTTGAGTTTATTAAGCAGCTGAGTTTAACAAACTGTGATTTCATTATTGCAAATTACAGTATCAACTTATTCAGTAAGGTAGTAACTAACAATTAATCTAATAAGTAACATCTAAATTATTAAGTAAAAATTAATGCTAGAATAAAATTATTCACAAAACTTAGAAATTTATTTTTTTCATTAATTTTTTTATAAAAACATTATAATTACATACTTGATGAAATTTTAAACTTTTACAAAGAACTGCTCTATCCATAATTGCTTTGAAATATTCATAAACAGTTTTTCAAGTATATTTTCAGGTTCGTAAAACTCTTGGTAGCTTTTCTGAATTCCATCTTTCAATTCAAGAGTTCTTCTTAGAATTTGCACCGCTTTTCTCGATTCAGCTGAAGTTGGCATGTAGTCACTTTCTTCCATAGCATTTTCACTGATAGTTTCAGTTTCTTCAGCTCTTTTAACATTTATTTATAATAGCATGGCCAATGTTTTCACATGCTATATAATGTTATTATCAGTTGCAAAGTATTCTAAAAAGGAATCTTTGTAATTTCCCTCACTTATGTCTAAAATATTAGAAATAGTTTGCAATGCTTCTGTGACTTCTTCTAAATTAAAACCACATTTTCTAAAGCAATTTTTGTTCCCAAGCTTTGACTATAATATGCATAGCCTCTACCAAAATTTTTTTTTGGGGGGGGAATGACACCTTTTTTGTAATAACATTTGAAAGCTTTCATAATACCTTGGTCTAATGGCAGAATATTGAAGAAGTCATATTTGCAGGAAGAAGCACTAATTTAATGTTTTTCAAAATGATATCAGAGGATGTGCAGCACAGTTATCTAATAGTAAAGCTACTTTTTCATTTTTCAGTTTTTTTCTCCATTTCAAAAGGAAATCGTTAAAAATACAGCTTCTCATCCATGAGTTCTCATTATTTTGGATAAGTTAAGGTAAATTCTTAACTCCTTTTAAACATCGAAGTATTCTGCTCTTTCCAATAACAACTGGCATATTTTTAATTGTTGAATCCATATTGCACATTAATAGCACAGTAACTTGCTCTTTTAATTTCTTAAAACCAGTTGCTGTTTTACATTCAAACATTAATTTGTGTCCCAGTAATGCTGTTGGATTTACTAAACTGGCTGTGTCATAACACAGACCAGTTTCATCTGTGTTATAAGTTTTGTATGGCTTGTATTCTTTTAGAAGCCCAGGTAAAACGTGTTTTAGCCATTTCCTAGCCAAATGATGATATGCCCCTTGTTTCTCATCATGTAGTTTCTGATGAATAATGCTATTTCTCCCTTTTCATCTTGTGCAGCATCCATCAGTTGCACAGATTTTTCTTCTAGCATTTTACAGCTGTGGTGATCAAAAGAGCTCTAGAAATTGGAACATTTCTTAACCACTCTAAAAAAGCAGTTTTAATGGCTCTTCACTTTCTATCCCTTTTGTGCTTCCTTGAGACATTTGCATTTTTTACTAGCTCTTTACCAATTTTATTCATTTGTTTAAATTAACTGCACAATGCTGTTTGGGAAATTCCCATTTTAGAAACTACTTCTTTTTGGCTGCATAAGGACTGCTTTTGTTATTCATAAGATAAAATATTCTGTTTCTCTCAGTTCTAGTCTGGAAAGAGATCTACAGACAGTATTTGACATGAACTAGGGAAGTGTACCCAATACCATATTGAATGAATTTCTGCTAAACCCATTTTATTAAAACACTGCATAACTAAAAGATAAATGAATGAATTACAAACGGCTTTTATCAGCCACAAACAGTTTATTCCAGATAAGAATAATCAGACTTTTATAACCAGCGGGCATGAGTTTAATAAACAGCAGTGTTTCTATTGATTAGCATGTATTCATTTTGATTCCTGGAAACCTGAATATGATAAGTAGCTAAGTTTATTAACCACTGAGTTTAATAAGTGGCGGGCACTATATATGAATTTATGTCTGAGTAATAAAAAATATTACCAACTTAAACTTAAAAGTGAAAGAATATAATAACAGTGTATTTATTTTTGAAAGTAGGAAAAATAATATCAATACTGAAAACATATTGATGATTTTGCATTTATTTTTGAAAAGTAGGAAAAATAATATCAATACTGAAAACATATTTCATGATTTCAATATCAACATCAGCACTGTTTAAATTGTATGATCACATAGAATTGAAATGAAGTTCAAATCATATCATACACTATATACTACAAAATTTTTTTAGTAGTATATAGTATATGATATGATTTGAATATATGGTATACGATATGAATAAAAATTGGTACAATTTATCAATATCATGATAACCATGATCAGATTATATATTACATAAGTATATAAATTAATCAGATTCACCTAGGACAACACATTCATTTGCATAATACTGTCGCACAAATACTTCCTTGCAGATGTAATTCTTCCACCAAACATCACATAATTAAAAACTTGTAGAGAACATTTTGTATTTAAATTTTTTGACATGTCTGAAACAAATTTTCTAAACTTTCAAAAATGCTTCATAAATTAAAATTTCTAATAGAGAAGGCTCCACTTAATGTGACCACATTTGCCCATAACTGTTTAGATAATATTACACAAATGATAATGTTAAATAATAAGGAAAATATTCTTCAAAATAGTGATGGAAGTTAACTGATTTAATATAAATACCACTAATAGAAATAGGTATTGTTGCGAAAAATTCGGCGGTTGCGCCTGTATGTAAGCTTTCCGGCATAGCACTAGGGTTGCCATAAAATAGTGTATGGTAGGGTTGCCAGATTAGCGACTTTATCGCCCATTTGGCGACCAAATAGGCGATATCCCATGGTCCAATCGGGAAGCTTCTAGAATAACTTCCTGTCGAGATATTTCTCGAAACGTGTTGAACTTAACGAAAAGCTATATAAACCCTTGCGTTTCTGAGAGCAGGCAGATTGTGAAGAGTGTGATAGAGTGTGATTAGTTGTGAGAATCGCTGCTTACTGTGAGTGCTAAGCTACGCGAGAGTTGTGTGAACGGAAAGCAATCGAGATAGTGCTTTGCCGTGAAGCTATCTTTACAGTATAGCTTGACAGTGTATTGGTGATTGTTCCACGGTGTTTTATTATAAGTTTAGTGTTGCCGTGAAGCTAACTTTACAGTTACAGCCTGAAGCTGTGTTGCTGATTGTTTCAGCGTATTTATTGTAGATTTTCGACGCTTTTAAAGGCAATTTTGGAACTGTGCTGTAAATAGTGATTCTTGTAAATAAATTGTGCTTTTTATCGTTCTGCATCGTGTTTTCATCGGATACTCTCAAATCCACGAACCCGTATAACGCAACAGTATTTTCGCAGCATTTTTAATAAAGAAAATGCAGAAGTTTGTTTATGAATTGTTCATAATGTCTTTTATACAAAAGGTTCATTTATGAACCGTTCATTATGTTTCTGGAAATTATTTGACTGATGCTTTACCCTGATCTTAATTCTTACAGAGCATCCCTCACTGGAAGAGAATATGCCAATGTAAATTTTAAAATCAAGGAAAAAGACAAACTTAGTTCAGTGTAGATGTTTTTAGGTAATTTAAGAACCTGTATCTGATCGACTTTAGAATGGATAGAGTTATTCAAAACCTAAGTCAAATTAATTTTTTGTGTGTAATTTTAAATGGTTGACTGAAATCAAAATCAAGCTATTTGGCAAATGAATCTCTTATATGGTGACATTTCTCTACCACTTGACAGTTTTTATAATCTATTTTGATTTTATCATATGGCTTTACTTAAGTTTAAAAAACTTATTCTGTAATATTTTATTCCTATTAACAGTAACAGTGATCAAAATAAATTTATCATGTTTTTTTCATGTTTTCATATACAAAATGGTTAGGGACTCAACAATTCGATAATAAGACTTGAATGATAACATTAACCATGATCACATTAAGCAGTAAAGTAAAAAATAGTAATTAAAGTAAGTAAGTAAAAAGTAAAAAATTGTAAATAAAAAATAAAGAACTAAATAGAAAAATTCATACTTTTTAAAATTCTGAAATTATTTCTAATGTTACTTAACACAAATTATAATCTAATTAATGCTTACCTTGAGGTCTCTATGCACAATACTATTTACATGGCAATGATGAACGCTTTCAAGTATCTGTTGTATGCAGTGGCTATATAATATAATTGAAATAAATAAAACAGCACACACTTTCAAGGGTCTGTTAGCAAGTACCAAAAGAAAGCATATGAATAAGCATTCATGTCACTGAAATAACAAAATGTTAAAGGTATAAAAATTTATCCCTTGACTTGAAAAACGAGAAGTGGGCTAACAAAAGCAATCACATATATTAAAAATGTGATAACAGATGCACGTAACATATCTAAAAAGGGATAACAGAAGAAAATACAGCCATCCCTCAATTGCCAAAAAGGGATAACAGAAGAAAATACAGCCATCCCTCAATTATTAAAAAGGGATAACAGAAGAAAATACAGCCATCCCTCAATTACAAACCATGTAATATTCAAATTTTTTAACTTCACAAGATATGGTAAAGACAATTATGTAATATAACTGAATGGACTGCTCCTCAAAATAGCTACAGACTATATACAAGAATTTCTACATACTTTTAACTGCAGTCATCTACATATCTATCTATTTTCAATTGAACTTATTATTTAGAAAAAATTATGAGAAATACTTCCTAATAGAGCATAAAATCATACTCATTGGGTAATATTCAAATATCATAAAATTGACATAAAAACAATAATTTAAAACTTATAAAAAACTTTTTTTTTACAACTAATATATGCTATGAAGGACCATCAATTACATCGATAAAAGAGATTAATGGCAATTTAAAATTTGATTACTAGCAAAATTTACCACTTATTTCACATTAATTCTAAAAATAAAATGGTTCAATGCATTTCAAAAGGAAAGCATGGTCTCTTTTAGGAAGAAGAAATATTCTATGCAGTTGTTTAAGTTTAATTCAAATAAGATTCCTGATTTCTGGTTGATTGTAACAGCATTTTTTAATACTTAATATTTGGTTTTCCTACTTTAGTAAATTTATTCAAAAAACTTGTAAACTGCATTAGTGAACAGTGAAACATCCACATACATAATGTTGCGAAAAATTCGGCGGTTGCGCCTGTATGTAAGCTTTCCGGCATAGCGCTAGGGTTGCCATAAAATAGTGTATGGTAGGGTTGCCAGATTAACGACTTTATCGCCCATTTGGCGACCAAATTGGCGATATCCCATGGTCCAATCGGGAAGCTTCTAGAATCACTTCCTGTCGAGATATTTCTCGAAACGTGTGGAACTTAAAGAAAAGCTATATAAACCCTTGCGTTTCTGAGAGCAGTTAGTTGTTGAGATTGTGAAGTTGTTGTTGCGAGAGTGTGATTAAGTATTGTGAAAGATTGTGAAGATTGTGATTAGATAGTGCTTTGCCGTGAAGCTACCTTTACAGTATAGCTTGACAGTGTATTGGTAATTGTTCCACGATGTTTATTATAAGTTTAGTGTTGCCGTGAAGCTACCTTTACAGTTACAGCCTGAAGCTGTGTTGCTGATTGTTTCAGCGTATTTAATGTAGATTTTCGACGCTTTTAAAGGTAATTTTGGAACTGTGCTGTAAATAGTGATTCCTGTAAATAAATTGTGCTTTTTATTGTTCTGCATCGTGTTTTCATCGGATACTCTCAAATCTACGAACCCGTAAAACGCAACAATAAAAATACTTGCAAAGGATTTCCCTCAAAACTTTGACATTTATGAAAATCAGTTCTTTTCCAGCATCAACTTACTGTAAAATAATTTGTAAATTCTACAAAGGGGGGGGGAGATGTTCAATACACATCTCAGTTCATAATACAAAATTAAAACTACTGAAAAGGGCTAAAATATCTAAAATTATTATTTACTAGAAAATTGTGGAGGCAAAATTATTATATACACAGTCCAGTCACATTAATGTGACCACCACGTACTTTCCATGTCAGAGTTAAATAACCAATCACAGAAGGCAGGTGGCAGCACAGTGCAGTTGAGCGTATATAAAGGGTGTGTGAGGGCTTCGGAAAACATTTCAATCGTTGGCGTAATGCAGAAACGAAGCGATTTATCCGACTTCCAAAAGGGCATGATCATTGGCTTTCGGGCCAAGGGTGGAAGCATTTCCGAAACGGCTGAGTTTGTGAACTGTTCACGTGCCGCCGTGGTAAAAGTGTACCGTGCATGGCAAAATGGGACTGTCCAAAATCAGCGACGTGGCAAATGTGGTGCACCACGGGCCATAGATGACAGAGGCGAACGACGGTTGCGGAGATGCGTTCGGGCAGATAGACGGGCTACCGTTGAGCAACTGACCACCAAAATGAACCAAGGGGCTACCAAAAGTGTCTCCCAAAGTACTATTCAGCGAACATTGCTGCGTCTGGGCCTCCGAAGCAGACGCCTGGTTCGTGCACCTATGCTGACTGCTGTTCATCGACGGCGAAGGCTAGAATTTGCACGCCAGTACAGCAGCTGGACGTCCACTGAGTGGCGACAGGTTGCGTTTTCGGATGAATCGCGTTTTATGCTCCATCGGACAGATGGACGTTGGCGTATAAGGCGTGAAACCTCTGAAAGGAACCACCCTGCAACCATTGCCGGAACGGTCCAAGCTGGAGGCGGGAGCATTATGGTCTGGGGAATGTTTTCCTGGCATTCTCTAGGTTCACTGATCATTGTGGAAGGCACAATGGATCAATACAAGTACGCATCTGTCCTTGCGGACCATGTTCACCCCTACATGCGCATTGTTTTTCCTCAGGATGATGGCATCTTCCAGCAGGACAATGCGAGGTGCCATACAGCTGCCAGTGTACGTGCGTGGTTCGAAGAGCACCAGGATGAGTTTACCGTCCTCCCCTGGCCAGCAAACTCACCTGACTTAAACCCAATCGAGCATCTGTGGGACCATCTCGATCGAGTTGTTCGCGCCATGGATCCTCAACCGCGTAATCTAGCGCAGCTGGCCACGGCATTAGAGTCGGCATGGCTCAACATCCCAGAGAACACCTTCAGGGACCTATGTGACTCTCTTCCTGCACGTCTCGCAGCAGTCCGCTCTGCGAAAGGTGGTTATTCTGGCTTTTGACAGATGGTCACATTAATGTGACTGGACTGTGTAATAAATAAGTATAAATTACAAAAATGTAAAAGACATCAATCTCTTATCAGTTTAAAACAAATATCCATATAATACCAGTAACACTAAATTAATGAACTAATTTTATTAATTTAGAATTTATTTATATATTTTAAATATATTATATACTATGAACAGTAAAACAGAGTTCTACAGTGTTTATATTTTATTACAAATGGTATGAATCCTAAATTCTCTTGAGCCTCTCTCACACGTTTCACTTCTTGAATTTATCACACAGTTTGGGATGGAGGGCATTGAATAGAAAGCAAATTTTTAAAAAAACCTACAGTTATAAGAATGACAAGAAATAAAATTTAATAAATGATATAGTATATATATATATATATTAAAAAAGATAATAACAATTAAAAAAACTCTTGAATCTTAAGGATCATAATCTTAATATATTTTCATAAAATATATTTCAGTAACAGTCAGATTTTTTGCTTTTTTTCATAATCTTTCAAAATCAAATCTAGTGCAGAAGAGAATGGAGATTTTTTTCAAGAGCTAATAGTGCTATGCTTTTTGCACATGAGTCAGCCTGGATTAAGCTTCTGAAAAATTTTCTAGACAAAATTTAAATTGAGACTACATTTATCTAAGTTACTTCTGAGGAATAAAATAAGTTGTATTATAAATGTAAAAAATATTTGCATTATTTGCTGCAATGGCAATTGTAGTTCTAAACGGATGAACAGGGAACATACATGTAAAGTATGGATATTTGAGTAATCATGTATATACAGCTTACATATGCAATACACTGGCAGAAGAGCATGCAGCACAAAATCCAATCTTATTACTTTACCAGTTATTATGATGGCATTTATTTGTGTTATTTAATTTTCAAAATTTTCCAACTTATTTATTGTTTGCTTCTATTTTTTTTCCTGTACTGAAGCCTAGCCAATCTGAATTACAGACACTGCAGACTTGTCTCATTTGCCTATTGATTAATCTCACTATGCCTAGACAATTCCAGCTGCCTGGAGCTCATCCTTAAATTTTGCCAACACAATTTTAACTTAAAATTTTCTCATCCTTAAATTTCGGCAGGTCAGAATGGCTGAACAGTTTGGTACACTTCTGTAATGTAGATAAGCACCTAAATAATGTAGATAAACATTATTTTCTCCCTAGGAAACTAAAAGCAAAATACTTACTCATTTTAAGAGTTCAAAAAAACACTATGCAGCTTTAAAGGCAGGTTGGGGGTGGGGAGAAAAAAAAAGAACCTGGAGCATTTTATTCTGAAATAGCTTGGAATCCAGCCTACTTCATTTTTCATTAACTATGATACCTGCTGTAGTGAATCTTATGAGGAACAGAAATGTTAAAGAATATGAATTCAAGTTTTATAGAAAAACATTATATATATATATATATTAAAAATAACAATAAATTTTTAATATATATATATTAAAAAACAAAAATATCCTGATATTATTTCTGTGTAATATGCTGCTGAAAAATTAATCAATTATAGAGAAAAAAGTACGAATTTTTTTGTATTTTTATGTTTTTCTATTGCTTTCGGAAATTCTTCTAGTTTGAAAACAACTGGTTGATGTTGGGAAATTTTGGAATATTACTGATTTTTATTTTTTTTCATATCTTTGTAAATTAGGTTCTAAATTTCTTACTTTTCTTTCTCTCACTCTCTCTCTATATATATAAACACAAAAAAAAATTTTATAAAGAAAAACATAGAATCATTTCAAGAATTTTCGCATATTATGCCGCCGAAAATTGATCAGCGAATACATACAGAAGTAAATTTAGAACCAATTTATCACAAAAACCAAAAACTGAAATTCAAATAAATAAATTTTTAAAAAATCCTGTAAATTTAGAATTAGAATTTGGTAAATGTTAAAAGAAAAATTAAAATAAACCATCACAAGAAAAACCAAAAATGAAGAAGTGAAAAAGAACATGAAAGAAGAGGAATTCAATCAACACTGACATAATATTTTGAGGAGGAGGATATATCGAAATTAATTACAACTCCTCTTCCTAAGAAAATCTTTGTTTTTTTGTATCCAGAATTAGCTGCGAACCAATCTAATATATTTTTTAAACTTAACAGTTCATCCGAAAACTCTGGTCCTCATCAAAGCAAAGAAAAAATGGCAAAAATACAAAGTAAAATCATTAATGAAGATTTACTCTACTCCAAAATGAACCATTCTTAAACCTGAAAACTTACCTATAACGCATAGAAAACAAACCTAAGAGAAAAAATTCCATAAAAATTGAAAATAATTTACTATGTAGCAAAAATGTTTTAAACAAAACTTTTGGAGAACTCCTTTCAAACATCAGCTTGAAACAATGAAAATAACCATTGGAATCTGAGATGCCTAGGGTTGCCAGTTTGGCCTCTTTGGCGAAACTAAAAACCACAGTCAAGAAAGGCACGGACACTTTGGAATGTCAACTAAGAAGAGGACAAAGGGTTATTCCCAAGTGTAAAAAAAATCCAACACTTCCAAAGTAAAACTTTAATTAAAATTAATAACAAAATTGCAATTAAAATTTTCAAAAAATTCAGTTATAATGAATAAATAGAACAAAGAAATGTAGAAAAAAGCAAGAACATTAAAATTAAAATACAAAATTCCAAATATTTAATATACTTTAAAAATTGTCAGAGACTCAAATGGCAGTCAGATTTTTGCATTTTAAAACTATTGTCAAAGGTAGCTAGAAATTTATTACTGGTGAATTTAATGCAATTTAGAAAAAAAAATTATGAAATATTTAAATTTGAAAAAATATTACGAATTTAGTCTTAGTAGAATGCAAAGGAAAGCAAGAAAAGGAAGTAAAGGCAAATGTTAGAAAAGTAAAAAAGTCTTCACATCATGGTCTTATCATGACGGCTTGAAAAGCGTAGACCTCATAATTAATTACAGCCAAGCAAAGATATAAAAAGAAAAATAAATTAAATGCCTGTATAGCTTTCTAAAACTTTTTTTTTTATTATTATCCTTTTCTATTTTGGACTTTCGGGTAAAAAAATTCACACTTAATAAGCTTTATAATGTGTAGACAACTTCAGACTTTTTTTATATAGTTTATAAAACAGTAATATAGTTTATAAAACTGTTTTTATACAGTTTACAGCTTAAAAAGCTTTATAGTGTGTAGACAACTCCAGACTTTTTATAAAGCCTGTTAATGAACTTAATTAGAATATCATTTTCTTTTAACATTATAATGAGATTAAAATTTCATCTTTTTGTTTATCTATTTCAGTACAGACTGCTTTAATTCTGCAAATCTGGTTAATAATTTTACTTGCTATAACTTTGCTAGATATGTTGGAGTTCCAATTTATATGTTTAACAGCATAAAAATTAAATTCTTTTCTTTCAGTCTAACTTCTTTATGATTATGAATACTAAGATCAAGATAGTCGATTACTTTTTGATTTTTATTGGTTTTATTAAGTTTTAGATAGTCGGGGTAAATGCTGCAATTTTCTATGAAATTATAATTGTAATAATGTCATCAATATATCTGAAAGTGCATTCAAATTTAATGAAATCATTATCAGAAAAGCTTTTAACCTTTAAATGAATATAGTTACCACTTGGCAACATACTCATATTTAGTCATGTAAATCAAATCAAAACACAAATTTTAGCTTACTGCATAACGTAACCAATTGGATACACACTGTTTACATACAGAGTTTTTAAAGTTTCAGTGTGGTGTAACAGTCATTATTGCGAGTTGATGTGTAGGGTATGGATATCATTTGTGTTTACGAATTTTAGGTTTTGTGTTTGTTGTGATTTTGATGTATTATTACATAAAATTATTATTACACATTTGCCTATCTCTTTTTTTTTTTTTTTTTTTGTAAAAGTTAATTTGTTAAGGTTAACAATATTTTTTCAAAAACTGGAATAAAAACTTTGTTCAGATCTTTTTTAGTATTTTTCCTATTTTATTTGATATCGATTCTAATGTACTTTTGACTTTAAAAATAAAAATTCATGCATTTAAGGGTTAAGAAACTTAAATTCTTCAGAAAAAGATAAGTTACAAAGATGAGTTGAATAGGAACTTCCCATAGGAATACCATGTGTTTGCAGGAAAATAAATTTTGAATGTTTGATATATTTATTGTAAAGTGAGAAATGTAGAAATTCCTTTCATTTTTGCAAATCCAGAATAATAAGTATTTCTGGAAAAAATGTTATAAGCTCCAGAAGACTTCCATAAATTTCTTTGAGTCGTAGAGATGTGTAGAGACTTTCAAAGTCATAACAGTGAAAATTGTGAACTTGAAGATCTTTAACTTTTTCAATAATCTGCCAATTGTCATAAATAATCCAGCAATAGTTTTTATCAGCTTTATATCAAATACCATATTACAAATAATTTAAGTAGATTGGTAAAAATATTATCAAAATTATTCTTGAATTTGCTAGTACTATTAGATATAAATCTAAATTTGACAGGGTTTTTATGCAATTTAGGTAAAGCATAAAGACTGGCAAATTATAGTGAAAAAAAGAAATTTTCCATCTTTTTGTGAAAGGCACAAATTTTATTAATAATAGTTCTTTCTTTATTTTTGGAGATATTATAGGTAGCAGAATTTTTCAGCTCATATATTATGAAACATTTGTTAATATACATTTATATATGCAAGGTATAATACATGAAGAAATCTTTATTAACAAAGCAAAACTTAAAACAAATTGACAATAGACCTTTAAATTACGAATTTTTAATTAAAGTACAACCCCTTCGATGATTCTGTGCTTTCTCTGCACAGCATTGCTGTAAACTTTTGCCCAATCACTATCCAGGACTAAAATAAAGACTTTACAAGTTTCTAAAAGTACCAAAACTAACTATGCATCATCTTTTGCCACATCACCTTTCTGGTGGCAAAGTGTCACTTAGCATCTGTTAGCTATTCTCCGCCATTTCAGATGTAATTACATATCTAAAATAATGTGCTACAAAATTCGTCATCCAGAAATGTATGATGTTTCACCACAAAGGTGCTCGTGCTCCTTCCTAAACCCCATCTGGCCATCCACTAAACTGGAATTCCCATCAACTATGCAACATTTTTCTTGGCCATGACTAAAAAGTGAATCGATGCCTTTCCTAATCAATCTGCCATCGAATAAAAGTTATCTACAGCAAAATAAATCATTACATATATATTGATAAAATAGTAAATTATTTTTTTAACATGTTCAACTTAAGTAATATATATTTAGGATAAGGTGCAATAATAGATTTGAGATATAACAGAAAATGTTTGAGATAAAAAAAATATGCGCAATATCTCCCTTTCATTTAGTTATGGTATCACAATCAACACCAAAAAAGGACAAATAAAAACCAAAATTTTAAGACTTAAACAAGAGAAATTTACAGTCAGAAATTTTATATAAACTATCAGATGCTTAATATAGCATTTCATAAGCAAAACTAATTTTCAATCAGTAGACCATTATTTGATTATTTATATCTGCAAAATGAAACTACCTAAAATTAGTGCTTCATGTAGCACTTGGGAGAAAAAGACTTTGTTTTTCATTCAACTTGGAGCTTATAAAATTTAATTTAAAAATATTATTGCCTTATCAGCAACTTTCCCTGCAAAAATTCCACTTACGAACTGAAGGATGACTGCATTAATATTTTGATTTTAAATTCCATTTCAGAATTAATTTTATTCAAAGAATTTTGATACTTATTTTCACACACACACAAAAAAAAAAATCTAAAAAATTATATTTCAAAGACATGATTTGGATTAATTCAGGAAAAGTAACCAGGGATAAATAGAGAAAACATATAAATATGTATAAGATAAACCCATGGAAAATATTGAAAGACACTGAAGAACTTTTTGTACGATATTAAAATAACATTAAAAACATAATTTCGGCAAAAAGCAATGTTTTAGCATGTAAAACTTCTATCATTATTATTCACTAAAATCAAATTATACTAAGAAATGTAAAATTATGATTTTAAAAAAAGAAATTTCATTGCTTAATTTTTGAAATGAACTCTAACCATGCTAAATTTACAGGAATGAATTCAGTTATTACAAATGTAAGCAAAATGCACCAATTTTCATAAATTACAATACATAGGATATAAGAGAGATTAATTTTAATAGAGAAGAGGTATTTAGTATTTGTTATAATGAAATGAACAATAATAATAATCCCCATCGTATATCATAACATTTCTCAAATTTTTATTAAAGTAACATAAATGTGACCCAAATATTGTGAAGTCCGAGATCCAGGATCTTCGGAACTTTGATGATTTCAGATTACTTTGGAAATTTCCAGATTCTAGATCCTCAATTTAAATCTAGTAAGATTACATGTAGAAATTATAAGATAAAAAATGACAGGTTGTTGGTGAAATAATGAAGCATTTATGATCTTGAAGAAATCAAAATTTATAAAAAAGCCAGAAAACAAAGAGCTCAATATTAACATTTGTTTTATTCATTAAAAATTCTTTTTCAACTTAAATTGTCTAAGCAGTTTCGTTTTATGTGTTAATACTCTTTCTTTAACTTAATACATTGATGTATGGACAAGCATTTTTAAAATACCTATGGATCTGTCCTCTCATGATCTTGCAATGCTCCACATAGCACATTTTATGTTCAAATATTTCAGGAATATTAGGATAGTCTTAATGCTGTATTAATTTTAAAAAGGCTACTTTACATCTGCATTTCAGCAGATGTAAAATTGAGGGAAGAGTAAACTAGAAATGTTTTCTTTGGCTAAAACCTGAATTTTGATAAACAACTGACAGTAATAACAACAGGCTGAAAAAAATAATCAAGCCATATCAAATCAGAAAGTTCAGGAAAAGTGCAAGTTGTAGGGCTACTAGATCTTAAGTTAATTGGAGCCTAATTCTCTCTTTTTCTTCCCTGCAAGGCCGATAAAAGGACATCAGTATGCACTCAAAACAAACATTCCAAACAACATTCAAGCAAACAAGCATACATCTTTGTGGTTTACTTATTGCCAACAAGGTTGGATAAGATTGAAAAATATCCCCCCACAACCATTCAAGAGACAAAAATAAAATACGATTCACAAGTCAGCAAGAATTTACAGCCAAAACAACACGCAAGATGATTCAATATTATCTTAGATAATAACATTTTGAGGAGGGGGGAACCTCAGCTAATCAGAACAAAAGTTGATTTATGGCACACTTGTTTTTCCTTGAATATCATATTATCTGTTGATATAGTGTGCAAGAAAAGGAAAAAAACCACCCCCACCCTGCAAAAAAAAAAGGGAGGGATTATGAATGGTTTGGATTACAGACCATTCTGATTGTTGGACATCCAGATTTTGGACTTTGTACTGCATTTAAATTTCAGTAAAGGTAATCCTAATAAGGATGGATAAAAATTGTATATCTACTCCACTGGAAATAATCGAAAGTATAATAGTAAAACTGACACTATTTAATTAATCGCAAAATCAGAAGTTATGTTAGATATGAACATTTAATTTCTTTAATGAAATGTGACATGGACATGTTTAAAATACAAATTCTCTTGAATACTATGGTTAGAATCATTTGTTAAGTTCATCTTTAAGCCTAATAGCATTTCTAAATCTAAGTTTTCAGTAAATTAAAATGAGAAGATGCAATTAACAGGTTCTAAGAATACATAATCATGGATTCATATAAAACTAAACTGTTTATATTACAGAAACAGAGAATAAGATTTGTAGCTAATGTTAATACAGTAAGGTAAAAAAAGAAAAACATGAAGTTTTCATTTGGATAATAGAAAATGCAGATATGGATGCAAGTATGGATCAGACACTAGTATGTAAACACACACACACCAAAAAAAAAAAAAAAAATCGTGCAGACTAAATGACTTTTGCAGAACTTATCAAATTAAGACAGATAAAGTGCATTTAAACAAATTCAAATCATTCTTGTAAGACTCAATAACTTCTGTTTAAGTTTGAAAAGCACAGTACAAAACATATGGAATTAAAATTCAATATACAGTCATAAGCTTGCAACACTCCACAGTTTGGAATAATAATTGATAACATGCATGATTGCTCACTGCCATATGCATAATCATCCTTTCCATTGTGAGCTTCTTTATCCTTTATGCAATATACATTCATATATTAACTAAAACAGCACACCAAAGAACAAATGTCAAAGATATTACAGCAACAGTAAAAGCTGTTTCAGTGGAAAGGGCACTTAAACGTCTAGAAACGAGGCTTCAAGAATTTCATTTCTCAAGTATCAAAATTAATAAATTAATTTCACTTACTCTAATTTATCTGAAACAAACACATTTTGTTTTCCAAAATAAGTATTACCACCAGACTGAGGGATTAGCCATGGGAAGCCCTCTCAGTTCTATTCTTGATGACATCTATATACATCATTATGAATCCAAATTACTGAAATAATAAATTTCCTAGTTTCTTGGATCTTGGAGGATGGTGTTCAGGCTTTCAACCATATCAGCTTTTACCTGCAATTGGAGAATGCTCTTGGCATATGGCAATAATTTAAAAAAATAAGTGCTACCATGATCGGCAAAAATTCTGGCTGTTTGAGTTAGGATATGATCCAGTCTTGACTGGCAGAAATGCTATTCAAGAATACAAAATGTTATGTACACTACATACAAACATAATTATTCATTACTATGTCACACTGTGGTTTTTGAAACAAATGTTCTACTGTAGGGCCATTCTTTGCAAGTCTGACAATGTGGTCATAGATTGAAAACATAATTTTCTTGAAAAAGTTATGCAAGCTTGAAAGAATAAAATCTTGCGATTTTGCATTTTCAGATCTTCATGTACTTCCTTGTTTCAGATACACCATGGCAAATTTGTGATGGCTCTTAAAACCTTATGCTTAAAAACTATTAGTTTTTTCCTATCAGTTTTTAAAGCCCTAGATCATACAGGTAAGGTGTAGAAAAGTACAAGTCTTATTAGGGTGAGATATAAACATTTTTTGACACGAAGGCCTATTTTGGATGTTCTCCCAATGAGAGTGTATGCAAGCATAAAGGCTGCATTAGCCTTGATTAGCACACAGATCATCTGTTCTTTATAATTCTTTTGTGCATTTAATATGATGCCTAAATATTTAGTTGAATTTACTACTGACAGTAATTGATTACCAAGTCATATATTTAGGTTAACTAGATGATTTTTCTTATAGCGTCTAAATAAAATATTAAGTTTCATTATGAAATGACATTGCATTTGCTTCATTTAGTTTGATTTTCCATATTTCACATCAATGTGCTACAATATTAAGGCACAATTGCAGGTTATCAGTGGCATGTTTCAGCCTAATTGATTTTGTCATCAGTACATTTGGCTGACTTGCAGTTCAGTGGTTTGGGCATATATGCCTGCACGGGTTCATTTTTTGGTTGAAAATGTACTTTCTACGCGCATCTGGAAAGTTCTACATTTCAGATAAGACTTGAGTAATTTGAGCATTCTATGAGGCAATTTGATTCTTTCAAGTTTATAAATCAATTCTTGATGCCAAATTTTATACAATGCCTTTTCCATACTTACGACATAGGCACCCATACATTGTTTTTTGTTAAATGTTTCAACAATGTTTAGGATTTGCATAGTTGTATTTAGACATTGTATAAAGCCAAATTGATTGTTTTTGATGGTATTTTTTTCGATAAGGTGATCATTAAACCTTTGATGAATTATTGTCTCAAAAATCTTCCCAAAACACGGAAGCAGACGGAGAGACTATAACTAACTATGGGAAGATTTAGATTTTTACCAGGCTTTATAAAAGTGATAGGATAGTGTGCTTCCACTGCTGTGGAAAGTAGGAAAGTCTAAGACACACATTAATTATGTTGGTAACAAGACTAAGAAATTTCCTGGGAGCTTCCTTAATCGCATTAGGGGAGATATTGTCATGCTTTTTTCACATTAAAATTTTTAATGATGTTATTTACTTTACTAGGTATTGTATGCTGTAAAATTTCAGTACAATTTCTGTGCATTAAGAGGTTTAATCCATTGTTTATTTCATCTTCATAAGTTGTATCATTCGACATGTCAGGTTTGAAAGTTTTTTCAAGAGTTCTGGCAAAAAATTCTGTGATTCCTAGTTCTGACTGAAAGATGATATTACCCTGTATAAGTGGGCCCATATGCTCAGATTGGAAGTACCTTGCAATTTTCCCTATTGCTTTCCATTCAGAAAATTCCTCAGTTTGATTCTATTAAATTTATAATATTTCTATCTGTTTTATAAAAGAGGCTTTAAATAAAGTTCTCCATAATGAATTCCACTGAACCTATAATTCCGTTCACGTTTGAACTTGACACATCCAATTCACTTCTGCTCCTTAGCATGCTGATGATATGAAATAACTCCATAACACTGTGTATCATAAGCTTTCATCTGTTTATCTGCTTGCCTTCCATCACATTTCAAATCTTGTCATTCCACTAAACAGAGGTTTTCATCATTCCCCTCCCCCCCATTTCCCATGCACTCCAGGTTTTCTCCTCCATGTTAACTCTTGATCAAGAACTCAACTATCTGAGAACAGCTGCAAATGACATTATTTTTCACTTTGTGTTTTCTGCCGAGTGATTAAAAATTTTCATTTCAACACAATAAAAAGCATTCTCTTATTTTGAGTGATTATAAGAATTCAGTAAACATTCCTTTCTTTCCACTGGTTAGCTATAAAATTGCATTTATTTTATATAAAATTAATTTTCATGTTGTATTTCCTCCTGCCAATAAAATTCACAGTTCAATACTTAAAAAGGATCCCTTTTTTCTAGATATATACTCCAGGTGTATCTACACTAACTTGCTACTGTGGTTTAATAAACGCTAGCCAAACAAAGACAACCTTGATATTTTGCACTGAGAAACATGAGATATAAGTTATGAAAAAGAAATGAATAAACCATATATTGTCTAAAATTTCTGGTTATGAAATAAGAATGTCCATTTTCTGCTCCCAAAGTTATTCAAAACATATCTTCCACTGGTGAAATAAATATTCTAGAAGCATTTCACATTCATACAAATATTTCAATATTTAATGATCCCAATTATAGTTATTCAGCAGTTAATGATTCCAATGCTAATCCTTCTTTACCTTGAGCATATTTCATAATTATTTTCATTTTTGTCAGTAGATGGCACCAATGGCCTTTTCTCTTCCTCAGCTAGAACTGTCTCACATTTTTTGTTTTTTGTTATAGGATGAATACATGCTTTCCCTATGTCATTTTCACTTCTGCAAATGAAGAAGGCAGCTCTACAAAATCTTCAAAAATAGTCCTGCAATTTATGTAACTCGCGCTGATTCTTGTCACTATAGGATCCTTAACATAGATTCATATATTTATAACTACATATTATTTCATTAAAAATGAAAATTAATGGCATCAGAATTCAGAATTTTGTTTTAATTCTATCAATAAAAATAAATAAATAAATAAAATAAAATAAATAAATAAAAACACTAACTTATACAACGATCACACTAATATAGTCCTGAACTCCTAGTAAAATGCTGAAATTAAATTTAAAATAAATTTATTACCTCGCATCAGCTTCACTATAATATTCTCTGGCTACAATGTCTTCAAACAGTTCTCCACCAGTAACTCTGTAAAAAATTCACATTGGCATATCATTTTCATGCTTAAAAATCATACAGTCATTATCAAATACATATTCTGCTTATCAAGAGTAAAGAGGCTTTTACACATTTTTAAAAGGATTTGATTAAAAAATTAATACATTTGAAGATAATTACTTAGCATACTAAGAATTCAATAATCATCTGCTACAATTAAATATGTTTTGCTTTAAAAATGGTGCAGGTAAGCAATTTTTAGGTTAAAATTATATCTTTTTGTTTTCTCAAGAAAATAAGATTCTCTATTACAATTAAAAAAAGAGATGGAGGGAGAGAAAGAGCGAAAGGGGAAAAAAATTGAAAAATATGGGACTCACATTTATAGATGCATAAAAGGCATGTTATAAATAATAAAGATAAAAAGTTCATTAAGCTTTATTTTTATAAGATGGGGAAAAATATGAGCATTCAAATAAGATATGTATTTTTAGAATTATTTCAATAAAGTATCTGAAAAAAAAATCCTGTCTTTGCTACAGCTTTGTAAAGAATAAAAAACTAATAAAGGATTAAATTTCAGAAATCTAAAAAGTACAATGTTAATTTACTTGAAATAAATAATAAAGTAAAACTCATCATTAGAATTATTTAAGGACAAACACATGAAGGGCATACATGGCCAGTACTGATGAAACACTAATTGCTATAATTAACAAGAATAACAATACTAATGATCAATCTACTGGAACAGAAAGATCTCTACAACAGGTTCTAAGAATCTGAAGATAATTTCAGCAAAGAATTTATGGCTGTTTCTGACTTCCACTGCAACAGGATACCAGTTAGGAGAAGCCAGGATGATATGCTAAAATTAGTTCTTCACATTATGAAAATAATGCTTTGATTCCTACATTTGAAGAACAAACTCTGTATCTTTAACCATAATGTTGTCAAAAAAATTAATTATGACAGAGCTATCAATCACACATTCAGATCTACCACTAAATTTTTGAAAAAAGTTTAAACAAATTTATATTTTTGTTAATATACTTCAAAATGCCTGGACTTTTCAATTATGCATTGTGCTTCTGGAATATCAAATGAATGTTTCATAAAGGTAAACTTAAAATACCATATGGACTTTAAAAAAGTGCAATTAGAGCAATATGCTACTGTTCATTCTAAAAAAATTCTCTCCGGCAAAAAAAAAAAAAAATCAAGGCGTAATCCAGAAAAAGGCACTCGGTTATGATATTTAAGAAAGGAGTATTTAAAACTCAAAATTTTATTTTAAAAATGCATAACACCTTCCATATCATTTAGAGTAGCAAAGAAATAAAATACTTACAAATCAAATATTAAGTAGTGATAACCCTCTTCTTGTATGCTATCATGCAGCCGAACTGGAGGGATAAAAAATACAAATAAATAACTAAAGGATAAAAAATATTTTCACTATATTCATATTTTCATATGCATTTAAATATTCATTTTGACAAACAGATGTTTGTATTACGCCAGAATGTACTACATTTCCAAATGAGAACTCATCAAAATGTACACAATTTTTTAAAATCACTGTTATGTATCCCGTTAGAGTTTAAGCAAATGAAACCTTATGTTTTACATTTAACATGATTATTCACTTAAATATTATACACAAGACATTACATATAAACTGAACAATAATATAATACAAAAGAAAGTCCGAGATGTAGACTCATCGGGACTTTGGTGATTCATTTTTTCGGTTAAATCTAATAAAATGACATGTAGAAATTTTAAAATCAAAAGCATGAAATAGTACTTTATAAAATAATGAAGCATATATAAATTTCAGTGAATTAAAAATTTACATTAAAAAAAAATTCAAAGTAAGTTGTTTAGTCTGCTTCTTTCCCACCCCCAATACTTTCCCTTTAATTCTATAGACAAACATAATTTTTTGTACACTTATAAAATTTCATCATGGGTGGTCCCTCCCCCTCAATGGTGGGCACTAGCTGTTGTAGACATTGGCCACTACGGAAAGGCTAGAAGCAATGGTCACCTTATGATGAAGGCACCTAATACGTGGGCCACTATTGCCTCCTATGAAGAGACAGACAATTTACATACATGCTTTTACCAGGATTTGAAGATAGGGCCTTTGGTATGGCAACTGGAGTCCATAACCACTTTCTCATCTGGAAGGCAAGTTCCATCGTTCAAATCCTGAAATTGCCCTGTCGAGAATTCCGACTGAATCATCAATCAATTTTTTTTTTCATTCTCAACAACCTCTCTGCCTCTTTCTTCACTATCAGTAGTGATATTTTCTGGATTTAGAACGATACTACAGATTTTGCAGTTCATTAGTTGATTGATGATTGAGGCTAGGACCGTTCTTGGGAGGTCAAGTGCCTGCATGCAGGATTTTTTGTTAACTCCTCTATAACTTAACTATATAATTTATAATTACCTATAACTAACTATATAATTTAATAATTTATTTTGGTCTTTGGCCATTAAAGCCTTCTTTTATTGCCTTTTGTATGAAAAATGATTGGATTGCAAGGTAACTTCCACTTTACAGGATACCGACCGAATTTCCCATTTCTAAATTCTGCCAACTGCATGCGGAACATTCGCTGCATACCTGCCAGGAATGGCACTGATTGGGATATTATCATCACAACGAAAGGGTATCTCAAAATCTTTACATTCACGGTTATAATCATAAAGGTTAGAATAAAGCATCTAAAGTCCGTTATACGTTAGCCCAGCAGCCGAACTATACAGTTGCTGAATATTGGTAGTTCGGTCTGAGGTTCGAATCTTGCAAATGGGCTGGCTGCATGGCTGTTTTCGTGGTTTTCCCCATGTGCAACGTATACACGAGCCAGCTTCCCTTAGAAAGTCTTCCACGAAGTAATCCCTTCCCTTAGGCAGATAGCCCTCAAGGTTTTTCCATAATCACATAAACCAAACCGTTATACATTATTGGTGATGTATCATGAGACTGGTGAATTCTACTAGACATGTCATTCTACTAAATTTTGTCTAGTTTCTAATTTTGTTTCTAATTTTCTAGTTTCTGTCGAATATCAAAAATTAAGCATGAATCTCTGAATTATATTAGTTTAGATATTTATGATACTTACATCTATCGCCCAGATATGCTTAAGGCTTTATCTAAAACCTGAATAAACAGATTACCACATATACTTAACGCTTATCCAAGGCCATCACTAGACATTTTCCAACCTTGTCTGCATATCTTAAATTCTGCTGTCAAGCCCTCCCTAAATTCTAAAAATTTTGTGTAAAAATAGCTTCTCTAAATTCAAAAAATTTTGCCATCCCTTAATTTTGTTGCTCAGTGTAAATTTTAAAACTTTTGTCTTCCCTAAATTTTGCCATGGCCCCTAACCTGGGCTTATTTGAATACAAAATCAGTTATTCTCAAGTCAAACAGCACAAAATGGCCAATGAGTTATTTTTTATGGAAAGAAATTTATTTTAAATTTCTCCTCGTCAACACACTCAACTCTTCACAGAGCAGTTAGCTGAAGTCTGCAATCATTGCCAAGCATAGTATCAACAAAAAAGGTTTATAAGCTCTTTGATATTCAAATTCAATTACTAATATTTAAAAAAAAAAAGTTTAGCTATCGCTGTAAGCATTATTTCTCAACCTGCCGTATGTTGATAGTCATATGGTGGATCAGAGCAAAAAATTTCTCAGTAGCCGTAATAATAGATGATTGTTTCATCATTATGGAGCTATTTTATTTACTGCCAAAATGAAATTAGGACATATTTTTTATGACAAAATATCAAATGCACATCAGTAAAGCATACTTGAAAGATTTTTACAAAAAAAAAAAGTTTGCAGGTGGTCCGTATCATTCTGGATATTTTCTCCGAAATTTCAGACTTTTTATTGTAATAAGAAGAAATTAATATAGTATTTATTGATTTCTGATATTAGCAAAATACAATCAGATAACAAAACAACTTTAAGACAGTAATCAGGGTTATGCTAATCACATTTCATATTTATAGACAATAACATTAGTCAGCTTCCTCCACATATTATCATTTCTTTTATGTACCTGGACCACCTAAAGGAACTTCGGTTAGAGTATATTTAAGGGTGCCCCTTGGATTATCGCTAAGTTTTTATTTTAAATCATCCCCCCTAGTTCTATGGTGATAACAAATCGAACAAAAGAATTTGCAGCTTCGGTGGGTACCCAAAGAAAGAAAAAATGAAATTCAATCTTCTGATTATAATATTGCTAAGCAATGGAAATGACTTAAAAATCAAAGCAACGGCACTTTTCTAAATAACATTACAATAAATTAAACAGTGAAAGAACAAGGCTTTCTTAAGTAATCAGAATTTGAAACAAGCCCACCAGGCAAAACGAAAAACTAACTGAAAAACATTCCTTAATTAAAATGTTCACAATTAAGCAAAAAAATAATGAATTAAAAAAATTAACTGCCAACTCGAAAAATTTAGTACGAAAGCGTTACTAATCTAAAGGTGAGGAATCTCCTAAGAATCGGCATGCACGAATAAATTTAAAAATAGAACCGAAATTAAATGAGAATTAATTAAAAAAAGAAATGGACATTTAAGGAACTGAAAATGAGCATTATAATTTTAAAATTTCCGCTAAAGCTAAGATACGTAATTAAAACGTCTCAGAATCGAATACAGTCTGTAAGTTACGAAACCAATTCACAGTAAATTTGTGATGAAGGTTATTTGAGATTGCGTAACTATGACATTATAAAAATCACGTGATCTCTGGCGTCATTTGTGACTCTTCTTTTCGTAATTTAATTAAAAAATTTCTGGCAACATTGATCCGTTTTCGAAAAGAGTCCTTTATTCTATCCGTAGGTATAGATATTACGCAAAAACATTTAATTCGGAAATGGATTCGAGAGCGGTCAAAATGCATATTTCATTCAAATATGATACCCGAAATTTGTCAGGATTACAATACTTCCTTTATTTCGTACAAGGAAGTAATTTAGGTATTATAAATTAGGCAGCTAGAACAATATGTGAATTTTAGCTAGAATAATATGTGGAGTTAAAACTGCAATTCGAAATATTTTAGATAACGCCATTTATAACTGCTTATAGATTCATAAATGAGTACGATACAAACATATTCTCGACGTTAATGCAAATAAATCATATATTCAAATAGCTTTTCAGGAGACGCCAAAACAAAACAGGTTTACACTGGTTATTTAGTTATATAAGATATATATATATATATAATATATATATATTAGATATATAAGAGATATATATATTGATAGATATCTAAGCAAATTAATGCTCACTTACCTCTTACCTGCTACATACAGTATTTTGCAGTATGCTGGATATAGTTATTTTCTGTTAAACAGTGCCTTCAATTTAAAATGGGGATTTTTTTGCGTATAAGCTACAGAGTTAAACACGATATTTAATGTAAAAAGCACCTTATCTTCATTTCGTAGAGAAACAAAGAAAATTCAGAATAATATACAGTGGCTCCCAAAAGTGTTCGTACACTTATGATTTTGATTAAATAGGGCTCTATCCATTAATTAAAAGTAAACTCTCTGAATGAGGTTTTAATAATAAGATCTATAATCTTTCGTAACAAAATTGCATGAAATATTTTTAAAATATAGAGAAACTTTATTTTTAAGAAATTAATAATAAAAAAATGACAAACATTTGATCTCACAAGTCTTCCTTCACTGAAATATTTTTGGATAAAATCAAAATTAGAATTATCGTTTGCCGCTTTTTTTTAATTTTTGCATTGTGGTAGCATTTAAAAAATCGTTTGCTTTAATTTTTATTGTTTACTTCATAATATTCTATTTTTTACTGAAATATGAGTCGCAGTCGTAAAGAAATTACAAACAGCATTTGAAAATTGATAATTTTTCACCATAGTAGTGGTAAATCAATTCGAAATATCGCTAAATTAGTTAATTTATACCATTCTACAATGCAATATGTGATAAAACGCTTTAAAGAAGAAAATCGGATTGAAAACAAGGTAAGAAAAGGTCGATCGAGAAAGTTAACGTAATAAGAGATTTATTATTAGAAAATTTGTGAAAAACCCACGTTCGAGTGCTGTAAAAGTTTCTGCAGAATTTAATGCAAAGATTTCTACTTCAGTTTCACCTGAAACTGTTCGATGAGTTCTCAGAGAAGCCGGATTACATGGGGTTCTGCCCGTAAACATTTTTCTGTTAACTAACAAAGTGATTCACTAGTGAAAAAAAAAGAAAGCTTAATCTTTAATTCGCAAATTCAATGATAAATACACCCGAAACGTGCTGGAATTAATGTCCTATTTGCTGATGAAAGCAAATTTAACATTTTTGGTTCCGATGGTCGAATAACTGTATGGAGAAGAAAAAATGAGGAACTTCATTCTGAGACCTTAGTTGGAACAGTTAAGCAGGGCGATGGAGGTGTTGTTGTGTGGGGGTGCATGGCAGCCTCAGGACTAGGTAATGTGGTATTTCTTGATGCATAATGAATCATTCTCTTTATTTAAATATTTTAAATTTAAAATTATCAGCCCAAAATTTGGGTATTGGAAACAAATTTATTTTTAATCATGATAACGATCCTAAGCATACGGCTCTCAACGTTCGCCTGTGATGTCTCTATAATAGTCCACATTTTTTGAAAACACCACCTCAGTCGCCAGATTTAAAACCCCCCATAGAACACATCTGGAACGAACTGGAGGTCAGAGTACGAAAACACGACATCAGAACGAAAAGCGAACTCAAAACAGTCATGATGGAAGAATGGATGGATACAGAAATTACAAAAAAAACTAGTAAAATCTATTCCCAGACGTTTAAAAGCTGTTGTGGATGGTAAAGGATATCCTACTAAATATTAATTTAACTAAAAATGAAAATATTTACTAATATGTCAAGATTTTTTTGAAATGTACTAAGACTGACTTTTGTGAAATCAAATTTTTGTCATTTTTTTTATTAATTTCTTAAAAGTAAAGTTTGGCTATAATTTTTAAATATTTCATGTAATTTTGTTGCGAAGAGATTATAGATCTTATTATTAAAATCTCATTCAGAAAGTTTACTTTTAATTAATGGATAGAGCCCTATTTCAATAAAATTATAAGTGTACGAACAGTTTTGGGAGCCACTGTATTTCTCATTCACTGATAGTAACATAAATGTTTCCTCCAGCATATGCCACAAACATTTTTGCGATCGCTCTTAAGGGCCTTAATCAATCTAAAACTAAATCAATTTTTGCACGGCAAAGTTAAGAAAAACCATGCCCTTTATAACATCCATGATCCAGCCAATCTAGCGCAGCTTGAAGTTTCAAATTAAGCTGAGATGCTGCACTACGTTTAACTCGGCACACATCATTAAGGAACACTCAACCGGAGCGGTAAAACTGATCACACGCCCCATTAACCAGCAGGAAAGGGTTTTCATTCAAGAGATCAACCGGGGGGTCTCAGATGCGCTCTAAATTACTCTCCTCAGTAGAATGGATGAGGAAGGTATATCAATTTCACCTTTTATCGCAAGGGAAGTCAGAGCGGGAAGAACAGCAATTCTCACTACTAAAATATGCTAGTGAATAGAATCGTAAGAATAACTTCTGAATGTGAAAGAATCAACGCATTTCGTTTAAAAGAAGTCGAAAATTTTCTTAATGTTCATATACTCACAAATGGATCTTTTATATATAACATAAAGTCTTGTTTTAAAAGATGCAATGAAGTTTAGTCATAAAACGATTTATCCTGCTAAACCAAAGTGCCCTCCCCCCAAAAAAACAATTATAGTTTCTTTTGACAACATTTACAAAGCTACAAGTACTGAAATACAAAAGGAAAAAGTTATAAGGAAATCATCTCAGTTACATAGCTGGTACAGCAGTTAAAAGTGAGTCTAGTAAGAAAACTTCGCTTAAACTGAATTCCATCCGCGCGCACTGCCAGTTAGCGAGAATAAATAAAATTACAAACAACTGCCGATCAATCGGAACTTTTATTTACTGACTGATTTTTAAGTTCATAATTATCGCTATGGAAAAATTGCTATCACAAACCATCAGTATGTATGAGAAAAATTACAAAAAGGAAAAAAAAAACTGCGTGAGATATCAGCAACGGTAAGAGATGATATCATTACTCGAAAAATTAAGTTTCTTGAAATGACATTTATTCTTCTGTTATTTACAGTATGTTCTTACTGTTCTAAACACTGTTTTAATTTAGATTAAACTGCTTGAAAATAAAGGTAAATTATTAACAGTACTTTTTGGATAATTATAACATAGGTCATTCCTTTCTCCTGTTTTTTTATTATTATTTCTCCCCTTTCCATCCCTTAAAAAATTAACAATTCTCAAATTAACCGCGGACGCCATTACAGGTATTTACCACAGCTAACAATAAAAATGTTTCTATTGTTGGACCTCTATTAATCCAGTTAATCGAAAACTGACCCAATAGTCATGCCTAAACTTTGCGCATGTGATTAACCAATTAACGACTCGAACTTTCTTCTGCAGTAATAAGATGTTTTAGATCTTGCAATATTATTAAAATAGATAACATGCATGTCAGATAAAAAAAATTATGTAAATCAAAATACTAACTTTAATTCACAATAATCCCTTTCTCTATTACAGTTTGGTTAATTTTCTCTTTGTGTCCTAAAACAGTAACTACACATAATAAATCCCTTTAAACTGCGTCACTTCAATATCAATCCACACCATATAATTCTCGCATAACGCTCATGACTCTGACACTTACATAAAGCTTCAACAAATAATAATTTCAAACTGGGAACCAAAACTTAAAATTAGCCAACGGGGACAATTTCAACTGAAACTAAATCACTCTGGACGGATGTTTCATTTCAAAGACGTTGCATTTTCTCTCTTGCTTTGCACCAGCCAACTTGCTTAGAGCTGCCGTGACTGCCACTACGTTCTTCAGTACTTGCTGACGGAAACAGAGAAATATTAGACTGGCCATGGTTGTAGGTATTTCTGTCTTCTCTTCTAAATTATCATTATGCATTTAATACTTATTACACAAATTATGCAGGCGTTGATATTCATATAATTATAAACAGGATTTTTCAATATAAAATTGTATCCCGCCCAATTTAGAGATTAACACATTTTATTAGTAAGATTTATTAAACATACTATCAGGTTTTAATAACGGCACACTTCGCTTTTGGGCTTAGGACCAGTAAGAAAAACAGTTAAGAAGAGAGTTAAGTAACTTGGGTTGCTTTCGCGTTAGAAGAAAAAAATATTCGCAACTCTTCTATAATCTAATTTCAAACTGGAATTAGGTTAGAAACTAACTACAGAATAACGAACTAATTTTCAGTAATACTGATCACGCGAAGGAAATTTTGTTCTCCAGAACTTCGCGCCCGTCTTTTATAGCTTTGCAAAACGGGCACTAATTTACAACTTGTATAATAGAAAATGCAGTACTTTAAGTATTATGTTGCTACCCAAAATACTGCGGTACCATACAAACCCTGACCTTTTAATTTTATAAGTCCCTGAATATCTCATTTACATCCCACGCCATTTGTATAAACATTAAAAGCTTTCGCCAAATGTCAATTTCATTATGATATAATATTCAATGGTCAAAATAATGGGAAAAATTTATTAGTAACTTCTCAAATGAAGTTATTCTGCAAGCCACCGACTTCCCACAAAGCATTGGAAAATCGATTTTTGGTATGATTCCCAACAGAGTAATAGATGCGCTAGAAGTGGTTAGGCTGATAATCGAATTTGCGAAGTGCATCACTTAATTTCCTGTCCAATATCGAATGACGAATGCACAGACCAACAGATAAGGCGGAAACGAGATAAACAGCGCCATCCTTTTAAAAATGGATAATAATAAATATTGAATATCCATGTTCTAGGTAAAAAGCAATTAATTTGAAGATACAGTATTGCAAATTGAGGCCGTTTCTAAAACAGCATTATTTGATATTATACCGAAAAATATTCTGACATATTTTTATTAAACATTTTCAACGTAACTTAATTTTGAAATTTTTTTCTAAATCAGTAAAATTAATTCAAAACGGACTGACGAATTTGGCTTATCAATGTATCTTTGACTTATCACCTGGAGTTGGGGAGGGGGGAAATTCTGGAGATGTCAGCCAAAATTACATCGCACACATATGATTGAACGTTAAATAAACAAAGGAATATAAACGTTGTTCGTTTCCAATCACATTGATGTTTGATTTTTTATCAGCAAGAAATAGCAAGAAAATGAAATCTACTCTTCTCTTCTGAAAAAACTCACGTGAAAATGAAAGCCAGAACTTTTTTTGCCGTTTGGTCGATTGCTTCTTCGGTAAAAAAAAAGCCCAGTTAGATACATTATGCTATTTTCGGAAAAACATTGAAATTCCCATAGAATCTTAGTCTGGCAGGCAATGAGTTAAATAACTGCCAGCTAGAACTACCTCATCTGAAGGAATAGAACAAACGCAGCCGACGTTATGCCGGTAAATTATTGCTGTTGATAACTAACGAGCTAACGATTTCTCAACTCATCTCAAAAATTCGTGTATATCATTATTCAATTCATTGATTTTCGGAAATTACCAAAATGGTTTGCTCTTAGATGTCAGCGTCGAGATTTGCCCCTACTTTGAAAAGTCATTGTGCAACGCCCTCGACGGGACTCGAACCTGGACCTCTCGAATACGCCCCGAATGCGCTATTCTTACACCACGAAGGCATGCTGGAAGGTAGGAGAAAATACCTCAATAAACAAATAAAATTAATCAAGACCTAGATGTGCATATTTTTTTACGGGATAGCTTGAGCACCAGACTTGCAATAAATATTTCCTGGAAATGAAGTGACAACTATTTTACTTTGCCAAAACATGAAATTCAATAACATTTCTTACGGTGCTGGGTGCTGTAGAAAAATTCTAATCGATATTCTACAGTCATAAATTCTTAATCAAAGAAGTCCGTGCCATTTTCCTAATGTATATATTAAAATTTAATCTTCATACATTTTCACTTATGCTAAATGAAATTAGAAATCAAGAAACAGTTGCAATGCCCTTCTACAATTACATTCAAAATTAAACAGCTAGAAGACTAATAACGTACACACATCTTCATTCTCTCTTACGTAACCACTCTGCTACACTAGATGATCACCGCCGATGTAATCCATTTATTCAGCACTTTATGCTTGACCATATAACAGCGCCATTCCATAATTTAAAGTAATTAACGAAAACAAAAATAATGACGCTGTGTGCAGCATAATCTCGTTAAAAGGATTTCACGTGCAATTTCTCAAGCCAAATAATTACCTCTCTAAATCTCTTCTTACAATCCCAAGACTCTGAGATGACAATTAGCGTTGCTGTAAATAAGTGGAAATGTTTTATGTAAGCTGACAATACAGCAGCAGTGACTGGTGACGGACATATTCAAATAATTCAGAATAAACATGAACACAATGTTGCATAAAATATGGAAAAGAATAGCATTAGACATGCAATAAGGGCTGTGCAAGAAAAAGCTGAAAACATTAAGATAAAGCATGAATATATATAAGTATCATAAAAGGTTATAATAAACTGTTTAATAAAACTGAAATACAGTGCATATATAATACATAAACTAACGCCTAAAGAAGTTTATACAAATTCTGAAACGATCAACAGTTTCATTTAGATAACTATCAAGAATATCTTAAACTTTCGTTCCTTGCGAATTGTTTACAAACCCCTAATGCTTTTTTTCAAGGATCCCATCATAATTTAACTTATGAGAAACAGCAAAGTATTTTATTCAGATTCATTAAGTTCAATGTACGAATAAAAAATACAAATAAAGGTTTAAAAAATAAAACTACACGCACACATACCAAAAAGTGAATTTAAGAAACAACGAACGGCTTCGGACATAACAGCACACAAATATCAAAACCCCCAAAAGCCTACATGAAATCTGTATTACATACGTATTCCATAAGAATAAAAATATGAAAAGGTAAATGATATAGACCTATAACCAGTAAATATTATACGGTGTATCCTAAATAACCCATTTTATTATAAGTTGGATTTGTACTATTATTTCTTTTTTAGCTCTCACCAGGATGCAAATGAATATACGTAGTTCTTGAATGCTTTAGATAGAGCTTTGGCAGAGAAGCTAGTACGAACCTCTGTTCGAATATTCGAATACTTTCCTTTGTTGATTGTAGGATTTAGTACTGTAAATAACACGATATTTTAGATGCCCTAATATATATATATATGAAAAAGGAAAAAAAAAAAAAGAAAATCTTAAAGGTTTCAGATTTTAAATTACGTCCAAAGGGGCGTTTTTTTTTTT
>KK119492.1:171874-182391 GCA_000611955.2 Stegodyphus mimosarum
AGTATGTTGGGAAGTAAAAACATTAAAAATAGGAAAGAAGGTTAAAAGATTACATCTAAAATTAAATAAAAGTCAGTGTGTATAGTGTGATAATATAATAAATAAGCTTAAGATTTACGAAATAAATTAAAAATTTTACATCTAAATTAAGTGAAGGTCATGTAAACGATCAGAAAATATCAGAAATAAGTTAAAATATACAATATGTTGAAGATCGCAAATGTTAGAAAGTATGAAAAAAAGATTGAAATTATATATAAAATTAAATGATATAATAAATAGAAACATATATTTCAATAATTACGCTCGTAAAATATAGCAAATAAGTTATAAATTGAAGTACATTAAACAATACGAAGGTTAGAAAGAAGGAAAAACAGTTAAAATTGGATCTAAAATTAAAATCATATGATAAATTAAAATGTATATCTGAATAATTACACTCCTAAAACTTAATAAGTGAAATTACGAGTATATGGTTAAAAGATATGAAGAACGTCCTGTGTAAAATGAGTAATGTAATTAAGATAAAGGAAAATTAATATGCTCTGATGAAATAAAAATTTGTAAGGCATACGTTAAAACTAAGAGTGCATAGGACATTATAATTCTTGAAATATAGCACAAAAATTAAAAATTTACATCTACCTGCCAGTCATTAAATTCCAGGCGTTTAGAGAACATAGGAAATAACCATTATATGCCTAGTAAAGACAAAGAAAAATGCAAAGGAAAAAAGTCCTAAAATTAGAAATTACCCCTGGAAAATCAACAAAAGATAATCTCTTATCAAAGTGTGACGACACCTTATCAGTTAAATTTAGACTCCTACAACCCTCCTCCATATCAGTTAGTTTGCGCATCTGCTATCCGTCTCTAGCCTTGCACCGAGTCAATCCGCCTCCCAACTTGCACCGCCTCACCTGCTTCCGGGCTCATCCGCAATCCGCCTCCTGGCGGTGAACCGGCACTTTCACACTACTGACGCTGATGGATAGAAAAATTCGCACTCTGGAACCTGGTACGCTAATCCATGTCATAGTAAATGCACTAGAAAGTGCGCGAACTTGCGAAGTGGCAAATAAAAGTCATTTGCAAGGCATCAAATTCCATAATTAGATCAAAGGAATTTCATAATGTTATAATGCCATATACAGAAACATTACCTCATTTAATAAAGAAATAAAATAGCTGCTGGGCTTTTAAATGGTAGTGGGTCTTCTAGACCACCCCATATCCACCCAGATCGTACAAGAAGTTAATCGAGTTACTTATTAACTCATATCTTTTTTTCAATCGTAAAAAAATATTGGAACATTGGCTAGGCGGACTGGCACACTTTCGTTCTCTAGTGGACATAAAGATTGATTCTGAGCCCTGCACTTTTGATCTTGAGTCAAATTGGCGATCTTTTAAGACCCTGCTCTTTAATGCAGCAAAAAAGACTATTCCTAGGGGAAATATAAAGCAATACATTTCTCTCCTTTCTCACAATTCTCCTCTTTTACTACTGGTGATACAGAGAAGAGAAAATCTACATAAAGTTATGCACAATGCCAATACCGACCAGATTAGAACTGAACAAAATCAGCATAGAAATAAAGCGGACTTATGCCCTGCTTAAGAAAAGAAATTGGTTGGACCTATGTGAGAGACTCGATGTCAGATCTCCCAACTCGGAACAATGGAAATTAGAGAAAAATATAAGTAAAGACCAACAACAGACAGAGAAATGTAATACTATCCTGGATCGAGACGGGAACATTTCCAGGGACGAAAAATCCGCAGCTGACTTGCTTGGAACGAACTATCAGAAGTTAAGTAAATTAACTTTTAGTGCTGAAGACAAGACAATCGAGAAAACGTCTAGAAATCTTGCCCACAGCGAGCGCAGTTCAGTATCGGACAACAACACTTTATTTGCTAAAATTGTTACATCAAATATCGAAACAAATTACTATGCATATACTATGTCATATAGTATGTCATCAAAACATATACTATGTATATGTTTAATATATATATAAACATCAAAACATAACATATACTATGTCATCAAAACAAATTACTATGCATTACTATGCATGACTGGTGATGGCAATGATAGATCTTGACCTAACCAAATCTCCTGAACCTAACGGCTTCCACGTCAAGATGCTTAGTCACCTCGGCACTGGTGCAAGACAAAGACTTTTAGACATCATTAACCAATCTTGGAATCTTGAGAGGGAATGGAAAAAGACCATTATAGTTCCTATCAAAAAACCAGGGCAAGTGGATGGATCTCCCGATAACTATAGGCCCATTGCTCTGACTAGTATATCATGAAAAGTTATGGAAAATATGGTCCAAAAACGATTACTTTATCCTCTTGACAACCACGACCTTTTCCCAAAGAAACAGTATGGATTCAGAAGGGGTCACAGCACAACAAATCAGGTTCTCTATCTCTGCTAGAAGATCAGAGGTGCTCAAAATTTGCGTCCGACTAATCATACAGTGGCTGCTTATCAGGATCTGTTAAAAGCTTTCGACAAGGTCTGGAAACATAAGTTGATTGTTAAACTATACAAGGATTTTGGTATTAATGGAAAGGATTTAAGTAGGATCTATGGTTTCATGAGAGACAAACTGTTCAAGTGAAGCTCAATATTACCATGTCAAATAGCTTTAAGATAAGTCAGGGAGTACCTCAGAGTTCAGTGTTGAGCCCTACTCTTTTCTCCCTGTACTTGGCTGGCGTTGAAAAAGTAATAACGGAGTAATGAGAGGTCGGTATGCACGCAGATCGTATTGCCCTCTGGAGGTCTGGCTCTGATGTGGATAAAATTGAGTCTAATATTAATTTTACTCTAACCGACATGCGGAGCTTTTCCAAAGATCATAAGCTGATTTTTAATCCATCTAAATCTATTGTCAGCTTTTTTATTACTAATAAGCGGTTGTATAATTATCAACCAAAAATTTTTATGGCTGATATGTCTCTCAAATTTGAGAAGCATCCTAAATATCTTGGTTTTACTCTAGACTCTGAATTTACTAGCAAAAAGCATGTGGAGGCATTAGTGCTGAAGAGTAGGAAACGGCTTAATATATTGAAAGATATCTCAGGACGAGATTGGGGTGCTGACGCAGGGACTAACAGCTTAAGAGCTTTAAGAACCTATATGGCTATTATCCATTTCATCTTCGAATATGGCCTTCCTATATACTGCTGTACGTCTACATGTAACCTCCAGAAATTGGAGACAGTGCAGCTTGGTGCCAAAGAATATGTACTGTTAAGAAGGAAAACTTCGCAGAAGCAGAAGTGGCTCCCTTCCAACGAAAAGGGAAACAACTGCGCATGCGTAAAATATCTGTCGCCAAAAAGCGCCAAAGCTCGAAGCTGAATGTCGAAGTTGGTTTGGACAGGTTCGACCGTTACGTTTACCAAGAGTTTAAACAACAAAGAATAGGTTCTTTGGTTTCAAGTAGCGATATGGACAATGGAAGTTCAACAGCCAGTGAAAGTGAAACTTCATCTAATATTTCATCATTTCCGAGTTTAAATTACCGCGACAAGTCAAAGAACGATTCATCTTAACCCGTGTTCCCCAATTTCCTATACACGTCGCGGAGGGGGGAAAATGTCGGCTAGGTACCAAAGAACCGGCACATCACAGAGGGGAAATTCTCGCCAACAGATTTCGTCGCCAAATCCCTTGGCGAATGTTCCCTTTTCTTTGTAGCGGTGTTGCAGACAAAGTGGTTTACGTTACGTCTATGGAGCCTTTCCTTCTTTACATAGAGGTTCTTTGTTGGTGCCTCGTTTTATAACTGGCTTAAGCAACAGTTGCCCAAATGATATTGTGTTGTTTGAGGCGGAACTTCAGCCTCTGAATCTTAGAAGAAATTCAAGGCCTAGTGAACAACAAACGTTACAGCTACGGTTCCCAAAATCGAACGTCGGATTTATTGCGGCATTGGCATAATAACGAAAGACTTAAGAAACACAATCCGTTTAGTCAAATTGAGCATAACAACTTACTCGATCCCACCGTAGAACAATGCTTCTTAGAGAAATGCATTGACCCCTCAGTGGGTCTTCCAAGGGTCAGTTTCCATATTGAACTACTTCCAAGGGTCACAAAGAAAATACGCGCCGATTTGCCTTCGACAATTTGCCCTTGAAATTATAAATAACATCCCAAATCGTACTAGGTTATGTCTGCTGATGGTAGCAAAAATGAGGATTCACACGTTGGTAGTGGAGTACTTCTCAGAGCTGCCAAAATAAAGAAAAGCATTCCTGACTTTAGCTCAGTTTTTGAAAGTGAACTCGTTGCTATCGGTGAGGGACTGAACTATATAATGTCTTTTTTAGACCCTAAAGCCATCTGGATTATGACTGATAGTCGTAGTTTTTAGGCAGTCATAGTCGACATTTGTTAAACTGGTGTAATGTTAGGGACAAAATTGGAACTTCACTTCTCAGTAAATTAAAACAAGTCTCGTCTCTTGTGATGTGCAAATTCAGTGGATCCCCTCACATATGAACATTTGGGAAAATGAAGAGGCGGATGTCCTGGCGAGGAAGGGTGCCGAGGAGGCTCTGGCTACTTCTAATTGTCTGACTTACCTTGAACTGTATTCTGCCAGAAAACATACTGATAAAATGACTTGGATTGTCCCTCCGGCACATTACTTGGTACCGTCTTGAATCCTCTGGTGGATCCCTCGCTATGAACTGTGACAGATGCACCCAGATGTCACTCTCACGATTTCTTAGTTGCCATTTAAGAAGCCTTGTATTCCAGGGTGGCAAAAAAACCCAACTGATTTGTCCGAAATGTTATAATGAGCAGGCTTCTCCGGCACATATTCTTAGGTGTCTGGGTTTGTCCTACGACGACCTGCTAAAGTTTCCTATGCTGGTCTGACTTTTTGAAGGTGAATAATTCGTGGATTTCGTCTAGCAGAAGTTAGACTCGAGGATTAGCAACAACAACACATATTAAAATGAGTACATTAAATGCGGATAGCTTACCATTTTAGGTGTCGGTATTTAGCAAATAGCCTGAAGCTTAAAGATGCACATAAGCTTTGGTATATTATAAGAAAAGGATTTTTGCGATGCATTTATGTACCGACAGGTTAAAAGAATGAATTATGTTAAATCAATGTGGGTATTCAAAGAGTCGAAACGTTCTAAGCAGAAAAGACGCTATTAAAAAAGGTGAATGTTACTCGTATATTAAATTAAATGTAATATATACCACTGAAAATATTTTTACCAAAACATGTATATAATGTTAGCGGAAGTTAGTAAAATATTTCACAATATCAATGAATATTGCTTAAAAAATCCAATGAGGGTAATCTACACATAAAGCAGAAGCGCGGATAAATCTTTAAAAACTCGAATGAAACAAAGAATACAATTTGTAATTAAAAGGCAGGTTTCTTCTTCTTTAAACAGACAGAGAAATCGGGGGGGGGTAAGAAAAAAAAGAAGAACAATTTTCCTATCAACGGTAAGAACTTCAACTAATTAGGAATACATAACACCGTATCCTTTTCGAGGGAAACTCCTTTCACTTTAATGAAACACCCTAGCACCTTTTCGAGATGTGCCTCTTCAATTAAATTCGCCGATGAGTTAGGGCTCCAGTTCCAATAACATAGTCACAGATGTAAACAACAAGAGTTGCGAAGGAACGACTCACCTCCACCCACTTCGAAATTTGAGACGGGAGCTTTTTAAAAAGAGGTGATCATGACGCGTTACCATAGAAACGCAGAAGAGTAATTGGGTGCCTGATAAGTAAAAACTGAAAGAAGCAAATATCTGGAAAGGTGAAGAAACTGTATAAGTCGTAGTTGCTGGGAAGTAATTACATAGATATTAGATAACTACGAATAAGAAATCCGTAAGGGAGGTAACGAGCGGCCAAACGTGTAATATTGTGTTAATCGTAGTTTTAACATTTGCTTCCACCTGCCATCTGGGGAAAGATACTTGTACTTTAAAATCGAAACGCGTATTCCTGTTAGGTAGGAATTGCTAAGAAGCATATGGCTGCAGTATAAATTTAAAAATTATTCGAAAAGAAAATACATTTCTCAAGTACTGAAAATAAAGACACAATGGACATCACATTTTTAAACACTTTTTAGCAGCAAGCTGTTTTCATGACGAAGGCCAAGTCAACTGCCTCTCAAAATACACTAAGGCTTTCTTAAAAATTAATGCCAGTTAGTTTCATGACCACACACATATAACAATAATACAAAGCGAATCATAAAAGTCCCTAAACATATAACTGAAAGTAAAAGCTGTTGCTCTTTGGTTCAATCACAGTCAGTATTCATTATTTTTTCACTGCTCATTTAAGAGAACAGAGCATGTACTAAGATTCGTTTAGCAAATTGGGATGATAGCTTATAAAGCATGCATAGCAACAATATGCCAGCTTAAGTGAAGATCGCCACTTACGAATACACAAATTTGAACAGCAATGTGCATGATTACAGTTCAAACACGAGATCCAGCCTCTTATATGCGCCTGAAGAAAAATGTGAGTTACTTTCAACCCCTAATTTAAACAAATGAAACCACTTTTTACTTCAGTCAAGACGTTTCCAATGATCTCTTAAACTGTTTGTGATTTTCTGATTTTTTGGTGTCACTGTTACACAATTATAATAACACGTTAAGCGCCATACCAATCACTGGTGATTGACGATATAAATTAAAAAAATTATACTCTATTAAATTCTACACAGATCTCGGGCTATCAGCATATCGATTAAGTTGGATATCACGGGCTAAAAGGAAAGGAAGACAAAGCAGGGCTGCTGGTTAACGTGTTCCTAAAAACCTTCTCATGCGGGCTGAAAGTTGCTGCTAGTGAGAGACTGACACTTTAAAATTACCTAAGATTACACTAATTCTCAGTCTGCTCAGATGGAATGCAAAAATATAACACATTACCAAAAACATGTCATAAATTCATTTGAAAAATATCTAAACATGTCATAAATTCATTCGCAAAAATCAAAATAATTGGTCACAAAAACCAGTGTAACTAGAAACTGCAAATTACGTTATTACGTTAAGTAAACAAAGGTTTCTGTTCCACACTTATCCAAACATAACTTACAATGGAACATTTTACTGAAAAAAAGGAAGTGAATAAACTTTTTTTTTTGTGCCAGAAGGGTAGAACTACACAGCAGCCAATCCAAACAAACTTTGGAAAGAACATCTCTAAAATTTTATTCAACATTGCATTTTAAATGACGTTATTTTTAAAAGATTAAGATGTCTGATTTATTGCTCATTCCGTTCCGTTGTTGCTTATGCTACGTTCTTACAAGTTATGAATGTTCAAGAGCGTTGCATGGATACATTCGAAATCAGCCACAGATCCTGTCATGAATAGTTACCGTATAGCTTAATCAGTATAATTTTAATTATGAGGGAGAAGACTATCAGGAGTAGGTATTCCAGGACTTTTCACAATCCTCTTCTGGTGACACTAACATTTCGAAAAGATTTTCGTATTAACGGACTTTTAATGACTCAGTTACGATGTGTTTGAAACTCGGACATTTAACGTATCTCAACTTAAAATGAAAAAGCTAACCATCATAAAGGGAGGGTGGCTTTGTTCATTCCATTAAATTCTATTTGAATGCTCTGGAATGCTACGCACCTAATTAAAAAACTGTATTTTACTGTCATTCAGTTTTTTTTTTCATACAAAGTTTTTTAACGCAGTTTACAAGTTCTTTTCCCCCTCCATAATGAACTATTTCCTTCAGCTTTCCTTGTTATTTTTAATACAAATTAGAAGTTATTTTTCCTCTCTATAATGAACTCTTTCCTTCAGCTTTTATAGCTATTTTGCTTCTAAAGCAAAAAATAAAGACAGAAATTTTTTAGGATTACCTGCTATATCAGACTACACTGCTGGCCACCGTAAATGCAACATCCTGAAGGAAGCATGCAAATAATATGAAATTTACAACATGCATTAGCGGAGGTGAGATATGCAAATGATTAGAATTTCAGCGCAGACGCACATCACACGCGCTATTTAAGGCTTGGAGTTTTCGACTATTTCAAGTTCGGCAATTGTGTTTTTCTTGTGGTTTTTTCAAGTTTTGCATTTCAATTTCGGTAATTGTTTTTTTTTTGGGGTTTTTTAAAAAAAAAAAAAAAAAAAAAACTATCAATTATGCCTCGTAGTAAACAGCGATCATCGTTTGATCAAGTATCCGAATTCAACAGAGGAAGGATAGTGGCCTACCGAGAGTGTGGATTATCTTTCAGGAAAATCGGTAGTCGTGTTGGACGAAACCAAACAACTCTAATGCGGATATGTGACCTTTGGATGCAGGAGGGTACGACGGACCGACGTGTTCGATGGCATCCACCTCAGAGCACCACTTCACGTTATGACAGGAACATTGTGCGCATGGCAGTGACGGATCGCTCTGTCACATCACGAACCATAGCACAGCACATTCAGTGTATACCGCATCATCCAGATCCTTTACAAATGCGAATTACTCTTACTATTTCCCCTTTAAAAGGCGGCAAGTTTTCAACCTTGATTAGCACTAAATCATTGACATGTAAATCATGAATGGGTATTTTCAATTTATGCATCTGCAACTGAATTAAGTAGTCTTGGCAATGACTTTCAAAAACGACTGGGAAATCTGTGTAGCTAATTTCCACTGTTTACGTATGGAAATTTACTCATTCGTAAAACCAGGTTCAGGAACACTTCTTCACTCTGAACCGATAACGAAGTGACCCGGTGTAATGATAGAAATATTTGGATCCTCAGAATCAACCACTAAAAGACGGAAATTAAGTATTGCTTCAGTCTCCACCTAGACATGCAGAAAATTCTTCTTGTAACAGCGATTCTATCACACGTTTTATGCGAAACTTAGTAGATTTAACGGCTGTCTCGTATAGGCCTCCAAAATGAGGGGCTGATGGAACATTTATTACTCATTTAACGCTTTCATTAGTCAAGTTACTAGCAATTCTCTCTCTCTCTCCTTTTTTCTTTTTCTTTTTTTTGGGGGGTGGGGTGGGGGTGTACAGGTTTTTAAATAATTCTTTGCACCAATAAAATTCGTTCCACAATCGCTGAATATTTTAGCTGGCTCAGTGGCGTAGCTAGTATGGGGCAAAGAGGACATCTGTCCCCAGGCGCAACATCCATGTTATGAATTTCATGTTATTTCATGAATTTCACATTATTTTTATGTTACTACACGAATTTCATATTATTTTCATGTTATGAATTTCATATTCCAATTTCATGCTATGGAATTTACAATGAAATGTTTTCCATTCTTGGCACACAGAAAGGGGCGCAAAATTTTCAGTTGTCCCCTGGCGCTGAAAACCCAAGCTACGCCTCTGAGCTGGTTTCCCTCATCGATGATAAATCGTTTTAATGCTGCACTACATGCCTGAGCACTGAGAAGCTCCAAATGGACGGCTTTCGTTGCAAAGCATACAAGTCTACCTGTTCAGGGGTCCAATGTCTCTACCACGTCAAGAGCTGATCAAAGATGGTCAGATAAAATCAGTACCACATCTAAGAAATGCTCTTCCGGGATACACTCTCCCAAAGATAAGTCTGCCGTAATTTGCCTCGGAAACTTAGAGCAAAATCTGGCGCAGATAACGCATTTTCTCACTTTTCAGCGTATTGCAGTTTTTGCTAATATAATCCAATATTTTTGTTTCATCGCAGAGTTAAATAAATGTACTACTCAATTTATGTAATTAAGACGATAAAATTTCACAAATACTTTTGTAATAGGATGATTCTTATGCCATATTATCTCAAGTTTCATAGACTCTCGTAAGCTGGCATTTTTTAAATGTCTCCCACACGTAGTAGCCCACTATTGTCCAAAGTATTTAAGGGAATTAAAGGACTCTTCTTTAACACTCTCGCTTTCTTTAAAGGAGATATTTCCTTTTTATAATCAGTTCTTTCAGCTAGTTTAATTAAAATATCATGCGCTTCTTTTAGTTCACTTGATTATAAAAATGAAGTCAAACTTTAGTAACGACCCATGGCTCGGGATCACTATTTATTTCCAAGCCACGGGTTCGTCTAGAGACATAATATAATAGATAACTAAACAAAACAAAGTTGTTCCACAATGCCCAGCTGCGAAGAGATGTCACTTTCTACCCCGCAGAATGGTGCTACACTCACGTTTGTGAAAATTGCAACACTATGAAGGACTTACGCGAGTGAGCTGAAATTTTCAGGAAATGCAAAGTAGCGCATGATATGCAAATGATTAGAATTGCAAATCCGTAGCGCATGCGTATGCTGAGCAGCGCCCTCTGAACGGCTGATGGATCCGAATAAATAGACGGCTGTAGCGAGGCGTGTATGGTTATCGGTGGTTATCTGCTAGTGGTAAACGTTAACTCAATCTGTACTTATGTCTCGTCGACGAAAGAGAGCGAGATTTGAACAACT
>KK119492.1:184408-200089 GCA_000611955.2 Stegodyphus mimosarum
AAAAAAAAAAAAAAAAAATCCACCACTCCCGTATTCAGCTTCCCAACACCTTTTAATGCTTAACTAATCTTTAACTCTATTAACGAATAAGGTTCCAAAGAACTGGTTTTTATCATTCATAAGCATAACGCAATTTAAAAGCTTATAATATATATTTGATAATATTGCATTAGATCTAAAAGCACAGAAGTTCAAATGGGAAATGATACCAAAATAGCAGTTATTTTACATTTAAAAATGCAAGTACAGAAAGAATCAAAGAAAGGGAACACGATGCTTTGAATGTTTTATCAGATATTCGCATCCTATTTCCTCTCCAACCGTGGCTTTTATATCCGTCTTTAAGCTTTGTTTAAGCTTACGATATTTTGCATATTTTTCTAATGATACTCAAAATGACAAAGGGTTTACGCGAATGATGATAAGGAAAACAAAAGTTCAATTAAATGTTAAGCCCTTGTAAAAATCAGATACTGTTATTTGTTTCTGAATTCCAGCAACCTTAATAACACAAAATAATTTCCATGCACAAAATACCGTAATATGATGTCTCTCTAATATTATCTAACGCTCGACGTTGTAACTCTTCCGAATGTCAGTGGTCTCTTATATCTCCCCAATGAAAACTAACAATAGTGGCAAAGGTAAAATACAATAATTATTAAAAATAATTTGACGTTTTACATGGATATGCAAACTATTCATTGAAATAAATACAATAAAAAGAATTCCTGCACAGTATTTTCAAAGGGATCTTATGTATAGCTACTGATATCTAATGTTCAGCTGTTGATGAGCTAAACTGCTCATCAAAATACATAAAGTTTTAAATTACATACAGTTTGACTTACTTTGGAAACTTAAACTACTTTCAAACTCCTAATAGACATAAAGCGAATTATCGATGAGTCTGAAATAACCACACGGACTTGAAATGGTTCAAAACAACCTTTCAAGTCTGTTTTAAGTCCTGTTAAAACGATTCAAGTCTATTTTAAGTCCTGTTAAAACGAGAACATAAATGCACTTTTCGTGCTCACAGAAATCAACCACCACTAGTGAGTGATGAATTAAAGTGACAGTCAAATTTAAATTAAGACGTAGGCCAATAGTCAAAGGCTACATACACAATTAAATTTAAACCGAGGCTGGCCCAAAGCTCATAATAAGTATAAGAGTTTAAATGTCGGCAGCAAATTACGCAACGCCTAATAATTATAAACTTAACAAGTACGGCAGAAAGTAACAAGGTAACCCAGAGGCAGACACATGCTCTGTTTTGCAATCCGAAAACCTAAATGGCAGAAAACGTGGACACGCGAGGCAGAAACGCGCTCTGTTTTACAATCCCAAAACCTTCGCTTAATTATTTTCTAACTTATTTCCATTTCTGCTGAAGAAACGGAAAGGAAAAACTATAGCAAAGGCTAAAATTATAAATAACTAGTTTATGCAAAATAAAAGTTACCTACATTAACCCTTTTAGTACCAAACGACGATATATCGTCGTTCGGTGCACTTGCCAAAAATACCAACGACGATATATCGTTGCGCCTTTGTTGGGGCCTTATTGTACTCATCACAAGAGGTCTTTGTTTCAAAATAACTTTATAAAATGTTAAAATGGTTCATATTCGATGCAACACAAGTGAAAAAATGGTTATTAGATTTAACTTTTTGTTATATTTTATGCTCATTAGTGCCGCGGGTCTGTATATGTTAGAGCGATAAGATAGAAACGGGACGCAGTCGATGCACGCACGCCACTTGAATACTCCGATAACTATCATAAACACCATAAAGATTGCGATTACGGTCCAGAGAAACTATCCCGGGTCCCGTTTCTATCTCATCGTTTTTTGTCAAAATTTCAGCGTTGGTCGTACAATTATAATCAAGTCGCACTAATTGTGCAAATTTCACCATTGGTCCTACCATTAGACCAATGGTAGAATTTCACCATTGGTCCTACAGGTGTTCTACATTGTGAACACCTGTAGTACAATACTACCAATGGTAGAATTGTACTACATACAATTCTACCATTGGTCCCGTTCACTTCTACCTGTATCTAAATGTACAGCTAGATCCAATTTCAATAGAGACCACTTCCCACGTCTCTTCCCTTAACACTAAATTCAAACACGGGCCCATCGGTACAGCACCCAAAGTCGTTAACCACTCTACCGCAACATTTCATCAAATTTGCACTGCAAGTAGACACTGTCTGCATCAAAAGACACTTTATACACACTATTAAGAAATACGATAATAAACATATCGGAAATTTCTAAAGCGTTTAGCACTTTCCAGTAGTATGTGAAATTTGTTTCTAACTCTTCCCGAAATTTCTAACGGAATTTCTTGTTTCTAGCTCTTCCCGAAACTTCCAAGAGCACTTAAGGTTAATTTCTCTCCCTAATTTTTAAAACTTGGCAGAAAAAATCGTCACCATCTTATGAAACAAAATACTACATTTGATAATGTTTAATATGCTCTTGAGATAACATACAACTTTCAAATTAAAAGTTTATTTCACAATTAAGACTCACTCTGTAAAACGGCTTACTTAGATGAAAACTTTAAATTATATTTACAACTACCTTTCTCAATAAATAGAAAACACTCTAATAATGGTAACAAAAGTGTGTAGTTGCATGGTAAAATAATGTGTGTCTCTACCTCGTACAGCAATGTGTATGCGCGCAGTAATATGGTATAATGAGAGTAGCTGTTCCGAAAGATTACCGGCCTTTTGTTCCACACAGTAATTCTCACTCACCAGTGACCCCTTGAAAACCCTCATTTATAAACTGAAAATCTTCCTCCATCCAGCCGCTCACTTTTGTCAATGATAGAATGTGGCTTATGTTACATAGAGGAGCAAGTAAAATGCCCAATCCAAATATTCCGAGCGAATAAATATTCATGAGGCACTTAAGCTAAAATGATGCGAAAACAACCCTTGGCTTCATTTCAAAGGACTGAGTAGCGCAATTTTCGTAATTCGGGGTTTCAGTTGGAAAGCTTCGCAATTCCCCTCCTACTGGGGAAATAATGGCTTTGCTTTACAATTAGGTGATACCGTGATAGGCATTTCACACTTTTATTTTAATAGTCCAAATTCAGAATATTCAAATTTTTGAACTAAACAGAAAAAGAAACGGTAAAAAATTGACGAGTTAACGTTGCCTGGCTGATTAATTAATTAATGAGTCTCCATTGATGATATAACTGTTAATCAAAGATCACAGCTCAGTTGCTGAGTTCATATTGAAATTCTGTACATGGCATGGACATTTGCGACTGATACTCCAATATGATGGTAGTATAAGAAAAACAGAAGTGTGAGATTCTATCCCCTTCAAGTACGCTCCCGATTAATAATGAAATAGCCCTGGTCAAAATTATTCTATCATCACAGACTCCCGAGATTTTTGACAAAGACCGTGACTCACCCAGGGTTATTCGTGAGGCTATTCCAGCATTTTAAGTCTGGAAAAGGAGATAAGTAACAATAAAATTAATTAAGGCAATTGAAAGCTATCTGCCCAAGTAAAAGGAGGGTTTTCACAGGGAAATGGTTGTCTTAATTCAATAAATCAATCATCCCTTTCATCGGTAGGGAGTTACTAATGTTTCCGATTTTAGTTAACTGGCCACAAATAACCTTAGAAGAAGTTGCATAAACTATGATTTTCATCAATTTAATTATTTAAGGTGACAATCCGTTTAAATGATTTTTATATATATGTAATAAGATGACTTGGCGAAAGCTGCAACGGATTGGAGATAGTTCTTAGCGTTATAACCTGAAAACATTTTACAGCATTTTTAGAAAAATGACACTCGAAGACTTGTAGAGAGGCTTGGCCGAATTGAACATAATTTTTATTGCTGGACACGGACTAATTATCGAAAACACATTTTTCCTCACACATGATCATGGGCGCAATACGCACCCTACAGTTTTATACAGAGTATCACATTTTAAATAACGGCGTGGTTAGCAGCTAGACAACAAAGTAAAGGGAGTGAAGTAACGTCTTAGGTGCAACACAAATGAAGCTAAATTGCGCAGTTATCCAACATGAAGGCTCACCAAGAAAAGGTTTTGATTAGAAACGTTTCAATGTGTATTCAATTCTCGAAATTTTGAGTTAAGTTCCGAATTAGTTACGTCATAAGCGTTACGCAAGCCATACAAGATGGACTGATCTAGAAATGTACGATTTTTAGAATTAAGAGGGAAAATTAAGGACCATTGCTAATTTAATTTATAATTTTGATTTACATATTTTTTATCTCATAAATATATTGGGCAACTGTCATAAGTCTTATTACACAGCGATAAGTGGTGAGGCCTCTTTTCTGTTTTACAACTGCGAGATTTTGATCAAGTTCTACAAAACGCCAATACCATATTCCCTAATAATTATCTCAAATTTTAGATTTCTACTTGATCAAGCAGACATGGAAACGGACACAAAGTTACGTCTCTATTAGTTCTTTTTCTTGTAGAGTGTTCGGACCTTATGGAACTTCTTACGCGTTTTTAACAAAAAAAAAAAAAAAAGCCATCTGAGATACAGACGAACAGTGGATATGAAACACTGGTAATTCGCCCTCACGTATAACGTAATACAGTGTTGTTATTACACTGTTGGCCACCCAAATTGCCACACCATGAAAGACAAGAGATATCACAAGAAAATTTATTTAGTAGGTAACATGTTGATTAAGTATCAAATGATTAAATTTATAGACTTCTGTGAAGTGTGGTTCCTTTCAGAATCAGTAGCCAGAGTAGCCGCCATTGTTGGAGATCACCGCTGCCACACGCCTCGGCATTGATTCAAAGAGACTTTGGATGTGTTCTTGGGGTACAGCAGACCAAGCAGCTTGCGCACGTTGCCAAAGTTGATCTGGCGTGGCAGCTTGGGATGTAATCTGGGTCAATCGTTCAGCAACCATGGACCACATGTTTTCCATCAACGAAAATTGACGAAAAACCCTTGGACAATGCGTGCCACGTTTGGTCGCGAATTATCCTTTTGAAATATGGCTGTGAGCAAGCCCTGAAGGTAAAAAAGGACAACTGGCTCCAACACCTAGGAGATGTAGCGCTGGCTGTTTAAAGTACCGACAATGCGTACTAGAGGAGTGCGAGAGTGATATCCAATAGCGCCCCATACCATAATACCCGGTGCAGGACCAGTGTAGCGGTGCATAACGCAGCTGTTCAGCATCCTCTCTCCACGGTGTTGCAGACAGAAGCGTGACTCGTCAGTAAAGACAATTTCATTCCATTCTGCCGTCCACATACTTCTTTCATCGCATCATTGGCGGCGGAGACGTCTGTGGTTCTGCGTCGAGCGTAGATGAAGCAATGGACGTCTTGCGGACAGACCACTCTGCTGTCAACTGCGTAGAATGGTACGCGCAGACACTGGATGATGCGTTACAGACTGAATGTGCTGTGCTATGGTTCGTGATGTGACTGAACAATCCGTCACTGCCATGCGCACTATGTTCCTGTCATCACGTAAAGTGGTGCACTGAGGTAGATGCGATCAAACACGTCGGTCCGTCGTACTCTCCTGCATCCAACGGTCATATATCCGCATTGCAGTTGTTTGGTTTCGTCCAACACGACTACCGATTTCCCTGAAAGATAATCTACACTCTAGATAGGCCACTATCCTTCCTGTGTCGAACTCGGATACGTGATCAAACGATGATCGCTGTTTACTACGAGGCATAATTGATCTTTTTTTTGTGTGTGTTTTGTTTTTTGAAAAAAAAAACCACAAGAAAAACAAATTGCCGAACTTGAAATCGTCGTAAACTCCAAGCCTTAAACAGCGCTTTGAAATAGCGCCACGGGCGCGCGTGATATGCGTCTGCGCTGAAATTCTAATCATTTGCATATCTCAGCTCCGCTAATTCATGTTGTAAATTTCATGTTATTTGCATGCTTCCTTCAGGCTGTTGCATTTACGGTGGCCAGCAGTATATTTACAAGTATTTAAAAAGTACGAACAAGTATTTTCTCTTTAAAAGAAATCTCACTCAAGCATCCCTCCTATTAGACAGATAGACATATGCTCTGCCATGATCAAATAATTTAGTACAACAATGATCTAATGAAAACCCAATACAAAAAGAAACATAAAATAATTCGAGAAAATGAGATAACAATGGAAGTTTAAGCATGGGATTATTCATACATCATTTTCTTTTAGATCATCTTATAACAGAACAGCAAATGTTAATGCTACTTAAAATTCCCAAAAAATTCAAAAGTATCCTCGTGAATATAATTAATGCTTCTAGCATCTCACAGTAATTTTCCATGGTTTCAGGTATACTCTTACAGGGCGAAATTCAATAAATGCGCTTAATCCATGCGTAATTCTCCAAACTCGAATGAGAATTATGGTTCTTTTGTTCCACCTTTTACCATTACATTTGTTCTCGAAGTATAAAAAGAAACAGGAAATCTCATGATGGCATCCGTATTTAAGTTAATCCTTGCATGCACTGTCAAAACTAACCAACCCGTCTTCCCTTAAGAAATTCAAAAACAAACATTATTACTTTAAAAATTTTATTATAAAAAAATTCCTTAGATATTTTTTAGGTTATTTCATCATACTATTCGCAATTCTTAACTGTTCCACAAGTTGTAGAGTCTTGTCGCTCAGGTACCCTGGTGTACCAAACACCGTTCCACGGATGCGAGAACAAGTTTTTTAGTAAATATTTAATTGCTTATGGAAAGATATTTTCAGAATAAATTTCTAAATTAATAAAACATATATTAACCTTAATAAATGCAGCACGGATAAAGCTAAATTGCAGCCACTCGGAATTTAATGAAAAATTTGCGATCTTCTTCCATACTACATAATCATGGAGCATATTCATTTTTGGCCACTTCTGATACCATAAATAATTCCATACAAAAGAGCGTCTGTACTTTATATCTTTACTACACAGCATGATATATTTGTTTATCTTTTATCTCTGACATGCGGCAGATAATAGCTTCTGTTTTAGCTAGAGGCATTACACATAACCTTGGAGACAGTAATTTTGAAAGCTTTCAGCTTTTATTTTCTGCTGATTCATACTTCACTGCCTAGCCTACACAGTTCCATTTCGGTTGTTTATTTGTATACCTGCTTATGTATGGCGCAACGATTCCGTGTTGAATATCATGCAAGTAGGTGATTTCAGGTTTTTTTGTTTTTTTTTTAAATCTTCGTTTGCAATTGTTGCATGAAATATTTGTATTATTTCAGACTACCATCTACACTGCCGTTTTCATGGAATTACTCGTCTTCCTCTAGATCAGGGCTTTTTAAGTTTTTTTTACTCGCGACCCCTTTTTATAACTGAGATATTTTTTGCGACTCCAGGACCCCATAATATTTAGGAAAATTTTGTGCGACCCCATAAGCATTGCGCAAATCCGACACACACGTAAGTGAAACTGTCAATTTTTTCACTTGTACTGTGATATACTATTGCAGTTTTAGGTCATCAACTTTAATTTCTTATTTTAAGACATAGAATAATGTGAAAATTTTAAATAAGTAACAGACGAAATGACAGCGTCACGTGCAAAGCAAGTAAAATGAACGCTTATATTATAAAAAGAATGCGTCGAAACGTTTTCGTTTTCCTTCTTTGTCTGTATTGTCTTATCTTTATCTATTTTCAGATACATTGTGTAAAAATATTTGGTCATTGTAAAATTATTATAATAAGTTAAAGAAATATCAACACTGTTAAAATTTTTGACGACACCCTGCTACAGGTTCCGCGACCCCCAGTTTAAGAAACTGCTCTAGATCAGTGATTCCTAAACTTTCTAGCATTGTGACCTCATTTTATTTAGGTGCTCGGGTCGTATTGCAACACCAAATTCTCAGGGATATATATTTTATAATATGTCTGGACCCCTTTTATTCAAATTTTCAGCAAGTTTGAATACCATTGCTTTAGATTCTTCGTAATTTTCCATTCAGATAACATTTACTACAAGATAAACAAATGTTTTGAAATCTACCGCCACCTGTTTTGCTACTTAGTCGTTATGTTCCTAAAAATGTACCGTCTTTGCTAATTTTAAGAAGACATATTAAAATTAGTACAGAAAACAAGATTATACTCCAAAAATTAATAAAACGGAATCATTTTCCTCACATAACAATACATCATAACTACTGAAATGTATTTATTAAAAGTACCAATGATCAATCAAAAAGTTTCACATACGTACGCAAACTCCAGCTCCCTTCATCACTGCTGAAAACCATTAAACAACAGCTCTGCCAATCCGCTTAGAGACATATCTGGAGTCGCTTATTAATCTTTGGCCCCAAGTTTGCGTTTTCTTGATAGATTTTTATAAATTTAAGATTTCATAATACGCAGCTAAGCAGGATAGAACTTCCCTTATTCTTTTAGAAATATGAATATTTGTAACTTCAATTTCATGGATGTTTTTTACTTTCCTGCATATTTATTTATGCAAATTATTTTACATTTTAAAGTTTACTTTTTTAATAAAGTTATTGCAATAATTTGCACTTTTTTTTTTGATCAACTGTATGTCCAAATATTTTTTATTCTTAAATACATTTAAATATGTTTGGCTTTGTTAGCATAATTTGTCTTTAAATAAGAATTTTAATCAAATAACACCAATTCTCAAACCATATCGCTACACGTTGACTGACCTGAACAGAATTCGCAACATTTTTAATTGATTAAAAACCTTCCGAAATTTTAAAAAAACAATTAATTACTTTTCATAATATTTGCATTATTTAAAATTCAGTTTGCTATTTTACATACTTATGATCCAAAAGCTACAATATTAAAAACTGTATATTAACGTTATAAACATATACAAGTCGAAAAATCGAAATCGAAACAATCGAAATTAAAAACAACGAAATTAAAAATCGAAACAAATAACGGCGAATCGATGACGTAAGCCCGATAGAAAGCAGTTCAAAAACAATGAAACAAATAAGATAGTTCGAGCTGGGACAGCTCGAAGCTGCAACTTCTGACAAATCTTAATACACCGAAAATTACTTTCGCCAGCGGCATCTGATCAAAAACTCGCAAAAGAGAAGAGCAAGGGATAAGGGCCTTGAGGGGAAGTAGCAGTCTCCTTTTCCCTCTCCTTGGAAGTGAGTTTACATCGATCGATATTTAAATTACCAGGAAAGGCTGTCCAAGGGAATGGAAAAGGGGAGGAACTTGAAAGCCCAGAGTCAGACGAAGAATCCAAACTACGGATTACTTCGGGGCAAAGCGAGGGCTACTAATGAGCGACAAGTTTTAAGATGTACAGCTTTTCAGCAACGCGATGTTTATTTATAGAAAATATATTTTGTAACCGAATATAACATCATTACATACGACTACAGACTCTGGTATAAGTTCATCAGGATAAGCGAAATGAATTCGAGAAATAAAAAAAAAAAAAAAAAAGATTTCAAATTCTGTACATATATCACAGTCATTATGAAAAGAGTCCACCTCAATTAATATTTGCTCTCTATCGCCGAAATGCAGCACGGTACGAACACCTATGCAAGAACCCTAAAAAATAATAATTGAATTGAATTCTTGAATTGAAAAATTTCCGTCCTGATCATGAGGTACTGTTACCTGCAATCTTTTTTTTTACGTCATGCATTGTCGATCGCATACTGGTGGCAGTCCTGTGTCATGTTGATCTTACACCGGTGGCGATTCTATGCAAAGTCGATCTTTGGAATAATGTAAAGATCCGTTCAGACGGTAGTATAATAAATGCCATAGAGGCTTAGTGCTTAAAATGCGGGAGTTTCGTTCACAGCTGCCAGACACGGTCTAAGCCGTAGGCAGTTAGAAAAGTTACATTTGCGCATGCGTGGATGCGTCTACAGCTTTACCGCTCAACAAGTTTCGAACGTTTACTCTGATTGGTCATCTCTTACATCAAGTCTACCAAATCGGTATAGAGTTAAACGCTTCGAACTTTATGCCGAAACTTCTAAACCAGCTTTTGTGACGTAGCAAGGTCTGGTTACCTAGCAACGAAGCTCGGCTTAAACCAGTTATGATACTTATACCACTGCCTGAACGGAGACAAAGCGTCTGCAAAGCTCATTCATCATTTGCTGAGCAAAACTTTTGTTCGTCCTGCTGCGGTCATCCAATCTTATTAACTGAATTAGGTTATTTGTTACAGACGTCAAAAATACATGGCAACGTCATTTCATTGGACATCGAATTTGGAACTTAAATATCGACGCATAAAATTTCGCACCTTCAGACATTTAAAAAGAGAATATGATCTAATTTACGATGATCGTGTTTTCAGATTACAATTAGCATTCATAATTGAGCATCGATGGGCAAGACAATACAACAGTTCCTAACTCCTTCTGCTGTACAAGGTAAGTTTTAAGACAGAAGAACAAATAATATTTAAAAACTGCATGCATTTAAGAATCACAAATCAATTGTAATTATTACATCAGAGTTTAATTATTATGTTTTACAGTAGTAAGTAAACGAAAATTTTGATTTGCATTGTTAATTACAACTATTTTAAACTAAAGGCAGCAGGTTTCAACAGAGGTCCTGTTGAAGGAATCAAGGATATAAGAATCTGATTGCTAATAAACCATACAATAATTACATCAAAATTCAACTGTATGTCAAATAAATAAAGCACATATAATCATCATAAAAATTTCGGCTTGTTTAATATTTTCCGCATCCAGAAACATGGAAAAAAGAAGAAGCACTTAAAAATGACGGAAAAGTAATCTTGACATCTTGAAAGAAGATATCTGTTCGATTTTTTTCGCATTATACCGATGTTTACGTTTAATGGGAAATAAATTACACAAAACAACACATCATTACGTTATTCATAGGTTCCAAATCGATAAAAATAAGCAGCGAAATACACACACACACACACAAATAAAAGGTTCCTAAAGCACCGCCCTTCTAACATTAAAGCGACTTAAATTTCTGAAATACTAAGATACAAACGAAATACAAATGCGGTGCATTTAAACATGCCAATTCACAATCTGCAATTAACTATAACCGGACAAATCTACTGATTTGCATAAACATAAATCTGCTTGCTTTTTTTTTCAAGCGCAGAAAATAAAGAATAAAAAACAACTTTTACAAGGGCGCACATGCTTGGGTTTACGTTATTTGAATATCACAAAGCATACAACGGTTATCTGCCTAAAGGAAAGGAATGCCTTTGGGAAAATTTCGTGTTAAAATGGTAAAAAAACCCAAAACCAACACACAGCCAGCTCGCTCGCGTAGAATCGAACTCAGATCATACTCCCAGTATTCAACGGTCCTGACCGAACACGTCTGGGACTGGTGCTTAAGAACTGCATATACCACATTAATTACTTTCATCTTCTTCAAAACATTTGAATATTCGATACAAAGTGCTTAAAATAGACAAGTACAGCTTTAAAACGTTCTTGAATTTTTTTTTTAAAAACGCAAACCCTACAAAGATTTTTAAAAAATTCACGTTTTAAGGTGTTTCCTCCCTCCTTACCGAGTATCTTCGCAGTATAATTGGAAGCACGTCCACCTAACAATCGAGAAGTCTGCAGCTCGAATCCCTGAGAGAGAGAGAGCAGTGCACATTTTTCATATTTCCTGCTTCTACGAACTTAATCACTCCACAACGTAAAAAGTTAAAATATACACTACGAAACATAAGCACTATTTAGATATTGAAACTTTAAAGTTTAATAATGTATTATAAAATACATTACATACCGTCATATTCGTTTTAATTATAGTCTTTCGAGTCTCTTTACCAATAAAAACAACGTTAACCTAAGGTTGTTGTCTAATTTTAAAGCTGCAGAAACATCAATGTAACAAAATTAATCGCTCATTCGAAGGACATTACATAGTTAAGATTTCTTGGTAGAATTTCCACTAATAAATAATTCAAATTTCTTACAGCCATTATATTTCAAAGACTGCATTAAACACGCCCGCAATTTTGGGAGAAGTTCTCAAAGCTCTGCGGCAAAAACACATCGAAGTGTTCTTTCAGCCCGGAAAGTGGGATGTATATAGAAAATTATTTTCCGAATTTCTTCACTCAAACATTATAAATACTACAAATATAATTAGATATATCTCTATTCAAAAAGCTAATTTTCTGGAGTCATAAACCTACCAGTAGGGGCAGAAACCGGTAAAACACTGCCCATCTTGTCCGAGAGGAGTTACTGCTGCGTAAAATCCAATAGCAACTACACAGCCATCACAATCCTCAGATTTGTAGCCTATTTACAACAGTCATGCAAAGACAAAAACGAAATAACCTTCGAAGACTGCACGGGAGGAATGTCTAAAAATAGCCTTAACTATTAGGGTACCTCCATTCGATATATTCGAAACCTAATAATTTCTGGCTTGAAGAAGAAGAAGAAAAAAAAAAACTCGTTAAGGAAAGAGACGAGCCGCAATCCATTAAATGAACAAATTACTTATTGCAAAAATCTGATGTGTACACCACATAACTTCCATGTACGGAATACTAAATTATACACATTTTTTCTTGCATTTCATTTAAACTTAATGGATTAAATTAAATCTACTTCGTCGACAGCGCAATAGAAAAAATACACTCTTTAAAATTCACTAAACTTGTTTACCATAGCGACACTCTGGCGTTAAGTTCTCTTAACAGCAATCCAAAGAATTATCTAATCCTTCCCACACGTTCTATTAAAATGCTATAATAAATCTAAAACAATGTATAAAAGAAATAAAAAAAAGTTTTCCACAGAAGATTCAATTTCTCTTTCAATTAATTCAGTTCTCATTTCCAAACAAGACAAAAATACGTAAAAACTTGAAATATCTATATTAAAAATTACGAAGTAAATCTTAAAACACTTACTTCCTCGAATAAATTCCAGAATGGATTAAGCATGATTTAATTCGCAATAATAAAAGAAGGTGTTATCTTTGTTGTTGGAGGCTTAATTTCTCTAGATTGGCAACAAACCCACTGTTCTCCGAAGTTTCAAATGTAAACAAATATGACTGCTATGGTAAAAACAATTAGGCTTACCCGTACATAAACAACTTTTAGATCGTTGATTAATTCTACAAATATTGCATGCAGATTTACTAAAAGCATAAAAACCTTAACCGGAAGATAAGAACAACATAATTCAATCATTTTTAAAGCAAAAAATGTGCAATTTAACAACATATATGAATAAAGAAGCTGAGCTCATTGAGCAGAATAACAGAGTAGGTAAAATATATATATATATTATTTTTGATGCGGCCGAACGCAACCAAAAAACCAAAAAGGGAGGTGCACATATACATGGTATATCAGTCCTATATACAAAATTTCAACGATCTAAGGCTACTCATTTTTTGGGTTATGCGAGATACATGCATACGTACGTACAGACACCATGAAAAAAATCTCTTCTGAATTCATTTTAAAACAGTTTTATAATTCGTTTGGGAAATACAGTCCTTTACTCTGGCCTTACATACAGATGTCATGCAAAAACATCGTTAAACTGCATTCGATAGCGCTCAAAATGGATATTTTTGTTGAAATATGGTACCCGGAATTTTTCGTGATTACAATACTTCCTTTACTTCATACAAGGAACTCAGAAAGTCAGATTACTTTGGATTAGTCTGTAGTATGTGTTTCAAAATCCCATCATTTATTGAAAAATTTTAAAACCACTTTTGACAGAGGTGTTTTAATTTATTCTAACTGCACTGCTATAATAACGGGTTTTACATAATAAATATATTTTAATCACCTTTTTTTCAGGTATTTAGGGTTAAAATCTTTAATTTGAAAATTCAGTTTTTTATTCAACATTTAATATTACATTTTGATGAAAAACACGAAATCAAAATCTTTAATTTGCAAATTCAGTTTTTTTTTTTTTTTTCAAATATTTAATATTACATTTTGATGAAAAACACGAAAACGCAAGTGAGGTGGCGATTTAATTCCAACAAAATAGTAAAATGCAGATAGGGTCGGCATCTCTCAGTTTGGACTTTTCGCTATTTTGTGCACAATTTTACTCCACAGCGGCGCAACTCATGCATACAAATAGAAGCGGTATTGATTGTTTCTACTCTACCCTCTCGCTTTCCCAACTCCTATTCCACAATGTACGTGAACGCACGAGACAAACTCTGGTAATGAATGGTCAAGTGGGATAGGGCACAGACAGATAGACAAATGATCTCTTTGGCGGAGACAAGAGATTGAGCCCCAGTGTCACCATACTCGGAACAGGAAAAACACTAGAAAGAAAAACGTAAAGACAAGACAAAACATGACCACAAAGAACGGGGGAATCAGTTACCTACAAATAATTCGGAAAAAGACAAGACTTTTGTAACAACATTTATAAGGAAAATAAATAATGTAAATGCAAAGCAAAAATAATACGTAAGTTCCACAAGAGAACATTTTGTTAGCAGAAACATAAATTAAACAAAATAAATGTATGTATTTTCTAAGAAAGTAATAGAAGCGACGCATAAAAGCACTACACATGTTTCTAAAGCGACTTAGGAGGACAAGGTAAGTTTTTAAATTCTACTGTAATTCCCTAATAAATTAACAAGGCCGGAATAAAAGAAAGTACATTTAATTTTTACCAAGTCAATAATTTAATACGGTAAAAAATATAAACGAAAATAAAATCAAAATGCAAAATAAATAAAGTAACATGCACAGACACTGAAGCTACAGAAATTTATTATATAAAAAATCTGATGTGTACACCATATGACTTCCTTGTACGGAATATTAAATTATACGCATTTTGCATTTCATTTAAACTTATTGGATTGAATTAAATCCACTTCGTCGATAGTGCATAAGACACAATAGAATAAATGCAATCTTTAAAATTCAATATATTTTTTACCATAGCGACACTCTGGCGTTAGGTTCACTTAACAGCTTTACATCTCATTCATTTTATAACTCAGAATGCACAAAAATTATGTATATCATCTAAAGAATTATCTAATCATTGCCACATGTTCTATTCTAATACTATGATAAATTTAAAACGATGCGTAAAAAAAAATTAAACAACAACACAGACGATTAAGTATTTATCATTCTATTAATTCAGTTCTCACTTCACGACAAGGCAAAAATACATAAAAATTCAAAATATCTAGATTAAAAATCACGAAGTAAATCTTAAACACTTTTTTCCTCTAATAAATTCCAGAATGGATTAAGCATATTTAATTCGCAATAATAAAAGAGGGCGCTATCTTTGTTTTTGAGAAGCTTAGTTCCTATTGATTGGCAACAAATCCACTATTCTCCTAATTTTCAAATGTTAACAAATATGTCCGCCATGAGAAAAATCATTAGGCTTAGCAGCACTTAAATTTTGATAATTCTACAAATCTTGCATGCAGATTTAGTAAAGGCATTAAAACCTTAACCGGATGATAAGACCAACATAACTCAATCATTTCTAAAGCAAAAAATGCACAATTTACCAACATATAAGAATAAAAAAACTGCGCTTACTGAGCCAAGTCACACAGTGGATATATATATATATATATATA
>KK119492.1:213700-238840 GCA_000611955.2 Stegodyphus mimosarum
TTCTAAATAAATAGCCAAATAAATGTGAAATTCGTAACAATATTCTCTAAAACTTTAACGAATTTTTCATTAACAAACTCAAAGATTTCAAAGCCAGCAATACCAACGTTGTACAGAAAAACATTTTTATCTCCAGCGCGTGAGAGTGTGTACCGAAATTTCTAAAGATATGCTCAATTTAAAATTAGTTTGCGATATTGCTCTTGAAATCAATTTTATGGTTTAAGAACATGGTATTTAATAAATAAAGGTAATACACAAAATGTTAAATAAATGCCCCTTTGGACGTAATTAAAATCTGAAACCTTTCAGATTTTTTTTTTTTTTCTTATTTTATTTTTTGTCTCAGAGCAATTCCCTGTCAAAAACATTTTGGTACTTTCGCGTTATGCCTAGAGCTGAGAAGAATAAACGGCCAAAGCGCTAAGTCGCCAAAGTAGGCAACCCACAATACATGTATTTATGTAGCAACCCACCAACGATTGCGCGCGCTCTACGCCAGTATGTGTGCGCTCCGTTCTGAAATTGGAGGGTTATATCGGGTTTTAACGAGTTTCCCGCTACCGCATATATCGCCTGCGCAAACAGTCCGCGTTGCCGTGTTTAATCATATTTTGTCAAGCGATTTTTGCCATTTGAAAGAAAGAGACTTGCTTTAGAACACTGTGTTGTGAAATTTGTAAAAAAAGAAAACATAGTTATCATCAAATACAAGGTATCTGAAATAGAACTATTATGCTACCAGATTAGAACCATCATTTATTTCCAGTTCTATTGCAAAAAGTCAGCTGCAGAATGTCACCAAATCATGTGCACAGCTTTAGTTACCATCATACGATACTGTGAAGGTTTGGTACTGAAAGTTAACAAGGATTATGATTTTTAAGAGGCAGAGCGTTTTGGCTGGCCTAATGTGGATGAGGCCTTGCCTGCCTGAGAGAGTCTGTGGAAGAAGATCCATATGCAACCACTCGAGAGCTTGCTAAGGAATTAGACGTTAGTACCATGTCCATTAGTTGTGCTACGCATTGCATAAACTTGACACAAATTCAATAGCTGGGTGCCGCATGAGCTGACTCAAGAAGATAAGGACAGACATGTTTGAGCCTGCACTAATCTGCTAGAATAGCAACGCAAGTACAAAATTCTGAATCTCATTGTCTCTTGTGATAAAAAGCTGATATACTTCAACACCAAAAAGGGAGTTGGTCTGTGCCCAGTGAGCCTGTCGGCAGTGTTGCAATCCCCAATTTGACTAACAAAAAGATCATGCTTTGTATCTGGTGGGACTGCAGTGGTATTATCCACAAAGAGTACCTGGAAAACAGTAAAGCCCTCGACAGTAAAGTGTATAGTGAGATGCTAGTCCATGCTGATGCTGCTATCAAGGAAAAACATCGAACTGAGTTCCGGAGCAAAAAGGTAATTTTCCTTCGAGATAACACAAGATCATGTGTGTCTGCATTCATCGGCTGGACGCTGTACGGACAAGAATGGGATCTTTTGCCACACCCACCATATACCCCGACATCGCTCCCTCAAACATCTACCTTTTTACACACCTGTAGCTACATCTTGCTGGGCTGTCTTCCATATTGTGCATTCACTGGCTGGACTCTATACTGATTTGTAGAGCATCTCTTGCCACATCAATCATATAGCTCTGACGTGGCTCAATCAGATTTCCACCTTTTTTCACACATGTACCTACATCTTGTTGGTGCTGTCTTCTAATCTCCATATGATATCCGAAATGAGGTTGATCTGTTTTGGGACTCACGGCAACCAAGTTTGTGAGCCGAAAGCTTTGAAAAATTACCAAAACATTGGCAGAAAACTATAGATTTGAGTGGTGATTACTATACCCACTGAAGGCACTGGTTTCAAGTTTTTTTTCCCTAATTTTATTAAGAAATTTTTTTTTTGGTAGAAAACTTTCATTACAGCCAGATACTTGTGGTTTGTGATTACTATAACGGTTTCCTACGAATAAATGCCATTTTCTCTTTTTTTTTTTTAATGTTAAAACAGATTGGATATGTACATGGACAGCAACGCCAAGTTCTTTGCGATGGTGAGATTTCTGCAATTCTCTGTGTTTTTTTTTTTTTTTTCAAAGTTAAAACAGATTGTTGTACACAGACTGAAAAAACAGAATGGTAAGTATTTTTATGGATGTTTGTTGCACTTTTAATTTAGTAAATTCATTACTGTTTTATGAAATTTTTAGTGTTTTGTTATTGATGTTCATTTCCAGTAATATTTACTGTTTTATTATGGATGTTTTCTGGATTTTGAATTTCATTAATTCATTGCTGTTTTATGTAATGTTTTAGCATGCAGCCATTTTTTTAAAATGACTACTGCTTTTCACGTGTTAGGTTGGTGAAAAAGTAGTCACCAATGATTGCCAATTTTGTGGGAGCACTGGATGGATAACATGAAAGACCAACTTTTTGCTTCTGAAGAAGATTCTAGTTAGATTGATTTTAAATCAATATTTTCATCAAAAGACTTACATTAACCTAAAGTTGTATTTTTATCTAACTGTAAATACATAAATGTGACATTTTATAGGAAATTTCAAATAATACAAAGCTTGAGCAAATCTTATTCAAAAAGCATTACAACTACTTTTCAGTAGGATTATTATAAAAATAATTTTTTGGTACAGAAGTAGAACTTCTGATATTTTAAATACTTTTTCAGAATGGCAAATACTCTTCCAGAATTACAATAAAATATATATTCAAAACTATAAAATGCAGATATGAATGAATAGAGGAAATATGGTAATAGCACGGAAGTATGATACTTAATGGTTATGAAAGTAAGGTATTGATAAACTATCAAATAAGGTTAACTAAGTGAAGAAAACTTCTGGTTAAAACAAAGATAATTAGCAGTTTAACAACAATTAAGATAGATCAGTTAGATCCTAATTGATCTAGGTTATTGATTATAACTTCTTATAACATTAAGGACCAAATTATTTTTTTAATTATCTACCAAAATTTGCTTTTTGGGGGGTTTGGGGGGAGGGAGGGTATCAGTCTGAAAAGAAACCAATATGCCAAATTGCCAATTAAGACCAAATTAAGGCTGACTTGCTAAGCACTGCTGAGCATACCTGTTTGTTCGAAAGGCTATCATATTCATAATTTGTCATTTAAAAATAAGATTGAAATAGTCTAGAACAGTGGTAGCACCTTCTTACTAAAAATTTATTTTTCAATTTGCAAACAAATTAAAGCATTCATGTAGATGGCATATCTGAATTTAGGATAAACCATTAATGAGCAGAAGTCATATCTGTTTCTAATTCATCGGACATGCTTGATTATTCAATCTCACTAATAAGTACACTAACTTAATATCTGACATATCACTAATCACTAACTTAATTTCACTAATATATAACTTAATATCTGACATATCAGAATATTCATATTCACTTTCTTCACTTGATATTTTGAACGTATACAAAAGCAACATAAAATATCACTTTAAATCATACACAGAGTATGAATCGACTTGACTTGTACGGGCATCTACGTGTAACTTGACTCAAAGAAATACCGGCTTCTCTTCATACCTTAAACAATATTCGTAGTTTATCTCATTTATTGACAGTAACTTAAACAAAGTCTATTGCAAATTTTAAATAATTTGGGGTTGTGAAGAAAAATTATTGTTTCTCTAGACTGTGGGAAAGTATAGAACATTATTCTAGTCCAAAATATTCCGTTATGCGATTGAAAAATCTCGAAATTATTTTGAGGTAAGCCACCCAGACAGTGCAGTGGTTAGGGGAGTCTGACTGCCATACCGAGGGGCCTGGGTTAGAATCCTGGCAAAGGCATGAATGTAAAATTGTCTGTCCCTACACAGGAGGTAGTAGTGGTTGCCTACTAGGTGCCTCCACAATAAAATGGCCACCACTTCTGGCCTTAGTAGTGGCAGTATAGGGAAGTGCCCGCCATTTCGAAAAAAACTATAAAAAAAAATTAAGCATACTCAGTTATGCACAACACTTATGCCTGAACATAAATAGGTTTGACAAGATTGATAAAATTAAGTCAGTCTGAACTATCTTGGGATAGAGGAAACTGCTTACATTCCATATAATGAATTAACTTGGGTTATGTCTTTAAGTGGTTAATACACAACAATATTTAAATTATTGTGATACTTGAAATTGAAAATAAATAAAATATGTGCTGGGTTAAAAATATATTTTACAGTACCCCTTGGCAAAAATTGGTAATTTTTTGCTGCCATTCATGTTTACGTCCAATACCCTCCCCAATAAAATGGTATCCAAAACATAATTAAAACAAAAAATCAATAAACTACATTTTAAATCAAATAAGGAAATAATATAAAAAAGGAAATACATGTTATCTAATCTAAGCAGTACAAAAAGGAAATGTCAACTTACCTTATTTAAAAATATTTATAAATATAAATTTCCTTCAATATGTGTAACACACATAATTCCTTAGCAGCATTTAAAAACTGTATAAAATTATCTGAAGTAGAATCTGTATACTACTGTAGCTACATAAATTCACAAAAATAAGAATAAAAAATATCCTCCATAGTGCGGGACAAATCCATTCAAAGCCATCTGAATGATTTTTGCATTCGACCATATACATTTCCTTCATACAAGCAGGACACTTATAATGATTACTGAGTAAACCTTCATTTGCACACTAGTCAATGAATGCTTCTCTTCCCATTCATTCCAAATCGTACAGAAACTTCAGATTAACCTTATCACAGGCAGCCATTTTATGGTGTACAGGACAAAATAAGCAACATACTTCCTACGTGACATCGAACACAGAAATAAGCTCTGAGAAATTAAAATCACCACACTGATGCATTACGACCCATCACATCATAGGGCATCCATAATATTCAACTACTCAGGTTACCATAAATGAAACAACTTTGCGATAATCCAAGGGATAACCTAAAACATAGACTAACAATATGCTGTTAAAAAGTGTATATTAAGAAAAAATCAGCTGAAGAATTAAGAAAAATATGAATATTAAGAGAAAATGGGCTGAATATTAAGAAAAAATCAGCTGAAGATATATGCTTATTGCTTTTAATTTATTGAACTAATACTAAGCATAAAATGTAATAAATGTTAAATGAACAAGCATTTTCTGTTATCCTCCAGACAGAACCACTTGAAAGTAATGAAAAAGATAAATGTAATACATATTTGCTAAGCAATATATTCCATAAATATATTTTAGATGAAAATTTTTAGTTACCAGAAATTATTTAGAAAACTATAAATGTATAAAAGCTATAAGAAATAAATTATAAATTTTAAATTTCTTTCAGAAAACATTAAAGAAATAAATTTATTTTACTTTCAGATAACTTATTTGGTGATTAATTCACTACAGCAATCCTATAAAATACTTTTTTTTTAACTTCTAATAAATTTCATTATTGACAAGCATTTGCCTATCTTGACGTTTTTAATCCTTTGAAAAACTAAAGCAATCTGCTAACAGCACAAGATAGTACGGTATGTTACAGCCTCAAGGAAATAATTGGATATAAATTTAATGGAATATTTTTGCTCTCCGAAGAACAGAGCTATCTCGCTTGACTTATAAATTCATAATGTTTTCCAATAACACCAATACCTATCTCACATTAATTTTTGCCCAATTTTATAATAAATACTAACATAATATGCAGCCTGGAGTTCATTTCTTCGGAGACTGTCAAACAACAACTCAATAACATCTTATGAATAAACCTAATGGTTTTTTTCTAAAAGGAATTTTCTAGCTGCTGGAGAGATAAAAAATGTCCTAAAACAAAATGGTGCTTACGTGGTTCCATAATTTTTTTTTTATGTTTTTAGACCATTGCATTTATTATAAAAAAACCACAGACCTTTACAGATGACCCATTATATTACCATTATAGCAGATTTTTGCTATATGTCATAATTTCATACATTTATGTATATGAAATACAGATTATCATGATTTATAAATTAATATATAAAAACTATCTTTAAGACAAACTTATTATAATGTTGAGATCTAGTTATCTCTGGGACTTTAATGTACTATTACATAGTTACAGAAAAGGCTTAGGAAAGGAATTTGCAACCTAAAAAACTTCAGACTGTAGTCTAGCATCTCGGGAAAAAGTAATTTTTCTAATATATAAAATACTACTTCATCCACATTGATAGTTAAAAATGTTTCAGTATTATTGAATTTTGGTATAACTAGAGAAGAATAAATTTCCTTCCAAAAGTAATTTGTGCCTTTTGCAATGAGAAACAATTGAACAGGCAGATAAGCTGTACATTATATCCTGCGTGGGGTCATTTTGATTTCTAAAATTAATGTTGTATGATTTCTTCTGGACCATTTTAAAGATCAGTTTTTGAAATACCTATGACAGAGAATTTAAAAGTAATGAAACAAGAAATCACTATGGCTCTTATTCACATGAACTAGATATTGCTAAATAAAGTGTAACCCAGTAAGAATTAGCAAAATTTGTAAAATACCAAACAATGTAAAAAATGGATAGAATATCCATTTTTTTTTACATTGTAGAGATACACAGGATGATCACCCAGCACAAGTAATTTGTTCTAAATTATGAGAGGACAAGCCATTAAATCTTTTAAGGATACTAAATTCGTATTTGCCCTTGTTTAATTTTTTAAGGACATTTTATGATATTACTATCTTATTATAATAGATGAATTCAATGTAAAACTGCTTAATTAACATATGTCCAACAAATATGCAAAATAAAAGTCGACTTAACCTCATTACAGTCTAATAAAACTAAGTATTTGTAATTATTTAATTTTTCTACATACAGATAGATATTTTAGCTTAAGTTATTTATATAGAAATATTTTATTAAAAGTTATATTTACATATAAATATTTCATTTATTTAATATGGTAATTATACATCTTCTCATATAAATATTGGATGTTATTTTTTATTATTTTAGCATATTTTTATAGATTAAATAACTTTATAGAAATAGAAAAATCTATTATTGATGAATGATTTTAATTTTTCCTTTGTCAAAAGAAGTCATTCTTTGACGTAGTTTGCAGATTATTCTTCACTTTGTTCTTAATATTTCTATCTGTATGTTCATTCTCATCTAAATTCATTTTAGAGAAGCTTTCACTCTTGATTCCAGATATACATTTACTTTGTTTAACAATTAAATGCTATCAGCTAAACAGATTTCTGGAAATATTTCATGATTATTTCCATTTTAATTTCTGTTGATGAAATGATAATGAAGATATAGGACAAAAATTATTTTAATGTTGATTTACTACTTTTGGTAGAGTGACTTTTAAGAAGAGAAAAAGTGCCTTAATTCGGTAATTTTGCAGAGTAGATAAACCTGGTTAAGTTTGTTAAAAAGCATCCTCCATTGCATTAAAAGGGGTGTTTAAATTCATTTGTCAAACTCTCATGTTATTTTCCTAGTTATTACTTTGGAGTTCTAGATCTGGCAGTAAATGATTAAAACACTAAAAATTTATACAAAATACTAAATGTAGTATGAAAGTACTAACAGTGATCATCGTAGTGATATATACTGTATCTATTAATCTGAATCAGCAAAATTGCAAGAATATGAGTGTAGTTATAACTTACATCTGCAAAGAGCTAGGAATTGCACAATTAGTATAATGAATAATGGACCATTGGACAGTACAGTTGCATTTCTAGCAGTAGAACTCTTCAGTCAAACAGGCTGTGTCACATATGCCAGTGAGTATTGCACTAGAACAATGAAGATCATCAAAACTGTGGGCAAGCATATGTGCAGCTGTATTCTGATAGACTTTTCAAATCATCTGATTTCTCGCTTTGGCTTATTGCTATTAGCCATGAAAAATATGTTATTGCAGAACAGGTGTTAAGATGTGAGATATATCATGGAAGCCTTCTCACATCACCTTGGACAGTGCATTCAAGCAGGAAGAGGAAGGACATTAATTTCAAGGTTCACTTATGTCTGTATTACCCACATTATGTATTATGTTAAATGCTTATGTTATAGTGCTATTTCAAAATCACATAAAATAACTATTAAGCACTCATCATTGTTCTAGTTATTTAAAGTTGGTAGATATAATCTAAAAAATGCCCTAAAAGTTATATAGCATGCATTTATTTTAATTATACATGAAATTAAAATAAAAATAAAAAAATGAAGATAATGATACCCAGGAATTACAGCTGAAATTTTCCAGTTTATGCCTCAGTGAAAAATGAATTAAAAATACAATCAAGTAGTCAATTTTTTACATATAAATTACATAAGCCAAAAAATTAATTTTACATGTAAATTAATCTGAAATAAATTTCAGATTTCAGTTACCAATACAACAAAATTATAGGCCATTACGTCATTCTTGGTGGAAGAAAATTCCTATGTTTCAAAAATCTTCCAGCTTTTGCCACTTGATAACAATAATACAATAAGAAAACAGTTCTGATTCAAATGTTCTTGAATATAACTACATGAAGAAGCAAATCCTTCACAAACAGTATTCTATTCAAACTGGATAGAATACAATAGCCAAAAACTTAATATTTAGAAAACAACAAAGTCTAGAACATGAATCATAACTATTTTTATGATACATGTTCTAGACTTTCAAACTGCTTCTTTCAGTGGATTTAAATCATTATTAGAAATGCAAGTATATGCTCAAAATTTAAAAAAGTATATAAAATATATGCATTTTCATAACACTCTATCTCCCAGTAATGTGTTATTTCATTGTATATAAATGGAAACATTCTCTACTACTCCTTTTGAATTACAATAATTAGGTAATATTTATGTAATTCTGAAGAAAGGAAATAAATGGTGTCTGACTACTATTCAGTAAATTCAAGAAATTCATGAAGAAAATAAATCATAGACATATTAAAGGACTTGAGTGCATCATAACTAATTTCAGGAGACTTATAATTTTTGAGGTACAGTTTTTTGAGCTTTTTCTTTTATGCCTAAAAACATAATTGCAATTGGCGGACATTTATTCGCAAGTTACAGTCATTTTTAGCACCTAAAGTTCTCAGTTTTGAGTAAGAAAAACTGCAGAATCCTTTTATAAGCTTGTACATATGTGAAATAAAAATTTATTATTGCCCATCATTTTATAATATTGCAAATGTCACAAACCATCAAATAGCAGCTGTCAATCTTAATCGAGATCACTTATAGTCTGGTTGTCGACAGAACTCTGAGTGAGGCTTCTTTTCTGATGCAGCCCTTGATAGCAGGGCTAATAAGTTTAAAGTTGCATGTTTAGGGATTGTTTGGTAGGTCCTCACAAAGAAAAATACTTTTTATTCTATATTAAAAGCAATTGTGGAAATATAACAACAACAAACTATGTATGAAAAATAAACACATTTATTAGGTAAGTTCTCACTTTTTCTGAATTAAAACTTTATAAAAATCTTGGAGCTAATTAAATAACAGGGATCATAATAGTAAAGGTGTATCCAGAAAGCTAACTATATTGAGCAAAAAGGTATTAAGAATGCTCTTTGTCGCAAACAAAAAGAATAGCAAACCTGGCATACAATCAACTGACCTGGAAATATAACAGATATTTAGAAGCTTTCATCAAATATTGTCAAAAATAAAAATTCCGTCAAAGAACTCGAAGAAAAAAACAACTTATACAATTTATTGACATATTACAAATGTAAATAAAACATAAACTGTTTATCATCAATAAGTTTGCCACATTTAAAGGTATGAATCAAGGAATTTCAATAAATATCTGAAATTGTGTAATAAGTGCACTTTCTGCACAATATAGAACATCCAAGTGATATAAGATGTCCCCCCCACTTTAAATTTTTTAGTATTTACGCAATTATGCACATAAATTTCCATTTCCAGGAACAGTACAGTCATTCATATACAGTTTGGGGAAGAATGGAGATTTTATGATCACACAGTCTTCACTAGCCAAATGTCTCCATGTTGAGGATATGCATAATGAAAATAAGAAGACAGATTAGTGTTCAACTTCATACAGATTTAAATATCTTGCTAAATGAATTCTATTTGTAGCAGTCCACAGTCGCACAGATGCATCCACAAATACAGATTTGTTATAGTGTTCTCAACACAGAAAAATTGTATTATCACCTGTTATGGAACAGCATATATCACCCCATAATCTTGGCACTGTCATACACATGTTCCATCACTTGGAGAGATTGTATGCTAAGTTTTTCTCTTGCACAGCAGCCAAATCTGGAAATGATATCACTGTATGTAGCACCCTGGAATAGTAGTGCAGTATCCAGAGTAAAAATGCCTTGAATTACTCAACCAAATGCAGCAATCCATATATTGATTTCTCACACAGTTTATATTTTATTAACATTTGCAAATGGATCCATCTATGAACCCCTCATAGTTTAATTTACTGGGCTTTTGTATTACTACTTTCTCCCAAAAAATACATATTTATAAAACACCAAAATCAAAGTATGTGTGAATAAAAAGACCTTATTGGCTGATATCACATGAATGCAAAATAACTCTTTAAATGGAAAAGGCAGTAATCTACTAGCTTGACTAGACATATGAAAATAAATCAGCATATGGCATAACAATGAGATTTACTGGCTATCCCGTTCCTTACCTCATTATTATGCCACTCAATGCAAATTAATTTACCTTCAGTATTGCATTTTATGCTATATTATAAACATTAATAAAATATGAATTTTAAAATCTAGATCAATTACATAAAATTCAGAATATTCAAAGTAATTGAAATAGAACCTTAACTAATATAGCTGGGAAATACTGCACGGAAAGTCAAAATAGTAGCAATTACACACGAAAATGTATTAGAAGAAAATTACAACTAAAAGCTTGAAGAAAGATTTCAAAAGAGTGTAACAATAGGATGAGTGAATGTATAGTGGCTTAAAATTTCTTACATATAAATAGTTCATGTTTGAATAGTACTAATATTAATAGCACAGCTTTATGAGTACAACTGATATTACCGTAAAATAAATTATTTACGTTTAACAAAAAGTACATTTTCAACATAAGTCAATATGAATTATGGCAGTAGCTCAGTTTAATTGAAACTTCTTTAGGAACATTTTTCCTCCATTTTTAATACAGAACATAAAGACAACAATAAATACACAATACAATGAATTATAAAATATACAACAGAAGATATAATGAACTATAGAATGCAAACATCAAATTTAGAGGAATGCTTATCCTGCGACAAACAATATATTAAAGATAGTAGTCCTCTTATTAAGCTGCCTTATAGTCTAACCAATTTTAATATATTCCTAAAATGAACACAAAGGTAAAATATAGAATTTTACTTATGTTTTGACTTATCAGTTTCTTAGTACGTGGTTAAATCACATTTTGCCACTGAATCAATTAAATTGAAGAAAAGTTCTAAATGGATTTTGGAATTGTTTTCATTTTAACCAAAATGATTTAGTTGTTAAATCCTTTCTTTTTTTTCAGCTTAACTAATTCATTTAAAATAATGACGCTTGCTTTGCAAAATCTTCCTTGCAGATTTTATATCAACAAATTCACTGCTTTAAACTTAATGATAACCATTGTAGTATAAACCAAAGAAACCTTCTTTCAAACAAATATAGAAAAAGTTCTAGAATTCTTAAGAAATTTCAAGTTTAGATACTAATTTACTATAATTTCTTTTTTCCCAGTGACAAGCTCTAGCCATTTATAGGCATTGTCTAAGGCTGAAAGCGGTGATCTCTTTATTATGGAGGCACCTAATATGTGGGCCACTATTGCCTCCTTTAAAAAGATGTACAAACTATATCCAGAATTCGAACCTGGGCCCTTCAGCATGGTAGTCAGAGTCACTAACCACTTTCCCTTCTGGGCAGCCTAATTGTCATAATTAAAATAGATAAAAATATGCTTAAAAAATTAACAAATTACACTCAGCTGGTTTTTCCCATTCCACGAATGTAATGCGTATTATACACCACATTTACATAAAACCTATTGCTTAGAAAACAATCCAAAACACACAAATGTTATGATCCTGTGCATATTTCTTCCTCCAAAAAAAGTTAAGAAAAATTTTAACATTAATATCATGGCATACTTACCATTAACATTCTTCTAAGGAAAATAACTGCTTGGAATGTATAATAATTTTAAAAAATGATAAATAGTTTAAATCCAACTAACCTATATTTTGGTGATTCAGTTTTCGACAGATTCTTGCTTCACGTTCCAACTTTTGAAAATCTAAAAATTAATTCATATATGATTAAATTTTGGTATTCATATTATCATTAAAGGGGAAAAACTATTCAAAAATTAATTTTATAAAGTAAAATCTTCAAGAAATAGTTATACTAATTAAAACTATCCCGTACTTCAGAATTAATGCATCCAATTTATAAACAAGCACTTTCAACAGTGAAAGTTTTAGAACTATTCATTATTACTAGATGTATTAGAACTTCACTAATTTTAATTATGAAAGCAAAGATTTTCAACTGGTAGAGAATCCCTCCTTATGGTAAGGAATGTTAGATCTCAGATGATGGACTCAAAATTTAATTAAAACGTTCATGGCAAACAACATGAATGAAATCACATAAAGAAAAATGCAACTTAACAAATATATATGGTTTTTCAATAAGATCTTTTAATACTCTCAGGGCTCTAAAATTGCTGCATTACAAATGCTATTATTTTTTTACAATGGGCTGAAGAAATTGATATAACTTTCAAAATCTATTTGCTAAGTGGAGGAGTCTAATCAAATGAAACCTCTTTCATGAAATTGTTTCTAATGTTGTCAAAATAATTTTAAACTAAACTGCTTACAAATATTTAAAATTTATCCTTTTAAAAGTAATTATTAAATGCAAAATCTTCTCAACTTTAACTTTCTATAAATCATACCATATTTTCCTAAGAAAATCATAATATATTTTTATACACAAGAAATTTCAATGATAAATAAGGTCATCAATATTTATAAACTACACAATATTTTCACTTTTAACTGCCAATGTACAATTTATCTGAATTTAATAGTTACGTTAACAGTATTCAACACTCAAAACCTTGAACTTAACATTTCCTCAATTTAGTGTGCCTTTAAATAACTTTTTGTCGATTTATTTTTGGCATGATTTGTCTTTCCTAGTTCCAAATTATGAACCAATAAAATTATTAAAAACAGTTTCATTTGAATCTGATTTCCAATATAACAGTTAATAATTTTTTTTTCAGACAGTGTTGCCATTGCTCACTTTGAAATTGTTAAGTTTGTTAATCAAGAAATCGTTAAAGTGTTACAAAATATGAATTCGATAATAAAAAGAATTCCAAATTAGGGCTTCCAGATGCCCATATTTGGTGGAAGATTATGTTATTAAAAATTTGATGGCTCTACATTTTATCACAAAGCGAGAAACATATATAAATTTACGCAGATTCTTCATTATTTAATTTCTTTAAATATAAACCCGGGCGATAATATTTAATGACAACAATTTGAAAAGTGATATGCTGTTTATAGTGATTCAACGTAAAATGCCAAAATGAAATTAATAACTTCTGGGCTAATGCCCTTTGGGCTAAAATTTCAAGTCTTTTCTCTTAGAAAGTTACATATGAATGCAAGCTCAAGACAGCCAACTGTTATATGGATCGCTTAACACAAATCTTGTGGATGTAATTCTTTTGTAGGACAAATTAATTCTGTTCATTTTTCACCACAATATTATGCCCTTCCTAATAAATCTTATGTATCCTTTATGGGTGACATATGGATGAAAAGCCACAAGCTTTTCTTTGGAAGAATATAAAAATAGCAATACCATTACTAATTATAAAATATTATCTGTAAACTTTGAATTCTTATTTAGTTACAGATAAAAATTTCCTGACATTTTACTTTTATCTGATTTATTTTTGAAGCAATTAACAACAAAAATAAATTATTACACTTTATTCAAGTTTAACAATGTTTAAAAAAAATCTGAAATAGACATTATTATAGAAAGGTTGTTTTTAATAATAATGATCCACAATAATAATTAAAGATGGTACAATTTATCAATGAAACTTCATTTTTCAGAAATATTATGTGCACCCAGTTTAATTTAATGCCAAATAATAAAAATATGCTTCATACAATAATTTAGTTCAAAAGGGTAAAATGAATATACAGATATAAGGGCAAAACTTAATAATTTATATTAAGGGCAAAATAAATATACAGATATTAATTACATATACAGAAATTTAAATAGCCTGATGTTATCAGAACCAAATTCAAATATATATATATATATATACATACGTATACCTAAATGTACGGATATATGTCCTCATATTTGCATGTATGTATGTACATGTGTGTACATACACACACATATATGCACATACATACATACATTTCTTAATCTGATCCTGATAACAGAGCATTTATGATATTTCCAATTCATTAATACCTCTTATGACATTGTTATATTTTAAATAATGATCCTATAGTTTCAGAAAAATAAGATACACAGTATTAAGATATTCCTTAAACTGTATTAAAATAAATTTACACAATGCATATGCTAAACAAATCAAAGAAACACGCACATACTTCTTAAAAGGAAAATCATTACTTCATAATAGAGATTTCATTTTATGATTTCTAATATTATAATTCATAAATAAAACTGCATATAACAAAAGAGCAATACATTACTCACCTCTTGCAGATAATTTTTTTGTGTTGATAATTTTTGCAGCAAATTCTAAACCACTTATCTTTTGAACGCATCTTCTCACTATTGAAAATGCACCTCTGAAAAGTAAAATTTAAGATTTGCATATAGTTCAAAGGATAACACCATGAAATATAATATACATTTGCAAACTAAAATTATTTAAAAGCAAAACATAAGTTTTGCTAATTACGACAGTAAACAAACAACCATCTGCATTGGAAACAGTTTGCTCAAAATTTTTTACATATGTTTTCAATATTTGATGACAGGCTTAGTTAAACGGAAATGAAAACAATTAAATAAGAATAAACAAATTCAGGATTTAAATTCAGGGCATTCATTTCTCGAGAACACAACAACCCAATTAAAACTCAATTTACTTTCTTTCTTCTCTGACACCACATTCAGATTATTAAAATATTACATTGTAGTTAGAGTAAACAGTTGATAAACTAATTATTAATTTACCCCAGTAAAGGTTATACTCAACAACAAATATTTAATAATTTTTTGGTATATTACAATTGAACAAATAATGAAATAATTATATCAACTTCTTCTTCTTTACATACATACATTTAACATGCAATAAAATGAATCGTCAAATAAGTAATAGATACTCAAATGGATACACAGATTAATATACCCTTTCATTTGCAAATTAATCCTAGAATAAGATACTATATATGCTTTATTGTTTAAAGAGTAATGAGCCAATTAAATCAGAGAAAGCTGTGAGCTGATATTATACATTCCCTAAGTTATAACATTACATTAAACTAACATTCAAAAGTGTGTTTGTGATTATTTTATTTTTAAATGAAATTTACATCAGAAGTTTTACTTAATAAATAAATAAATAAAATATATAATTTATTTCAATAGTAATTTTTTCTTTACAAAATGAACTGAATTTGGTGTGTGGTGTCATCAATCTATACCAGCAAAAGTTTTGTATAATCTAATAATATTTGTTCTGAACAATGCCTGCTCTCACAGCTACAGCCAAAATTTCATATTCAACAAGTCACTTAAACTACAATTATTTCTTTGTGAGTTACCCATCAGATTATGATTAGACATTGTTTTACAAAATAAAATTTAGTTTAGAACATATATCCATTAAAATATGTATGAAAATAGTAAAATAAATACAACTAAATTAAAAATAATCTTAAATCAGAACAGCAATATAAATTATAATAATCAAAAACATATATTTTAACTTGAGTACATAAGAAATGAGAAAAGCACAGCATTTTAAAGTGCTATGGATTAACAGTGCAATTCAAATTAACAAAAAGAACAATATTTCACTAAATACAATTAAACAAAAAAAATATTTTTTACACAGCCTGAAAAAATGGACTTTTAAAACTATAACACATTTCAGAATGGAAAGTAAAAATTTTTACATATCAAAATCTGCGATAAATTTGAGGTCAACAAACAGAAAACCTGTACAATTTTAGAAAATATTTCGACTGCATTTGAGTGGTATGATTTAGAATTTATAGATTCCACAACTGAAAGTTAGTTATGTAATCAGACTGTATTTTTAATTATTATTTACAATGCTTTATTCGATTGTTAACTTGAGAGTGACCAATATTTTATATTTGCATGATATTTTATTTTGACACGAGCAGCTTGTTTTTTTAGTTCAAGAAGTTAAAAAAGAAATCCCTTTAAAGTTACTTTTCACACATTTAAATAACCAACACTAACAGTTAAAACTGAAGTGATAATCGTACCAAATATCCCTCTATGTGACAGCAGTTTCGACTAAAAATGCAGGCGACATAAGCCTAAACAGCTTTATCTCATGTGTAGATGAGATCTACCGCTTACACTTACCACCGATATATGCTTATATAACGGATTGTATAAATCATTCACAAGCGTAAAGATAGCAGAAATATGTCAAAAAATAAATACACCAGTTTAAATTCATATAATGTGCTTACTTTCCAAGTTCTTCCTTTAATTCGTAGTTATCACTGAAACGCGTACACGGCACTGGAATAGCCATATTGATTTCAGTGGATGAGGGAAGATGAGGTGCTGGTTCTCGTGCAGTCTCGCCGCTACTGGGATTTGACGTGGTGAATATTTATTTCTTCTTTTCCGGAGAAGACGCAGCGCCATGCAGGGAGGCCTAATTTACAGCATCATTATATTTTTCCTGGTACTTCACATGTGGATTGCTTTTCATAAGTGAGCAGTCGATTTAATATTTGCCTTACAAATATTTCAGTAGAAGAAATATAATGCTAAAGAAGAACGCAAAATGATATGACTGATATCATTTGATGCATTGTTAAATTAGGAACAGTCTTGAAGATGGAAATACCTTAAAAGCAAAGTCATGTAATTATAGAAGAATGCCTGAAATTTGAAAAAAAGATGGAGGAATTTAATGCATAAATAATGGAACATAGAATTTTAGTCTCTAACGTACTGATCCAAAATTTCCTATTGGTTTCAATGCGGAAAAGAGAGACGAAGCAATGGAAATTTATTTCTCAGTTGACTGCTGGTTAAACTTTAATTTCTAGCTGACTTTTGTATTCATTATGTGTTCAGTAACACAGAAGGTCTATGATATCTGACTGGTTAAACGTATGGAATAGCGCAAAAATTCCACTGTTGTTATTCCAATGAGATGGATTATTGTAAAGGAGAAATGGAGCAAAGGTGAATATATAAAAAATTGTTACTTAAATAGCTTTACCTGAAAGGCAGTTCAAAACAAAAACAACCCTCATTAACTTTGCATACCCAGATGATAAATTCAATAAAATATTCTTCTTGTGATTTTGAAAATGGTACACATTTTTATGTGCTCGATAATAAATATGGTGGAATACTTTTGGTAAAATAATTTCTATAACTGAGATGAGGCCTGATTCTGAATTTGGTATTTTATATATAGTAAGTAATATTACTGCTGAAATAGAAATTATTGCTTGAATGTGATGATTTTGACTGAAATGCCGATCTAATTCAGTAAAAGTGAGCAAAGTTAATCCTTTAATTAAGATATCAGTATGTTGATAATATGCTAAAAGTAATGTTAACTGGTAGCACATTATTGTTACATTGATAAAATGGAATCAATAAAATAATATTTTTAAAAATTTATCGTTGTACAATTCTTTTTAATAGCGAATGGAAATTTTTCCATTATCTCTCTTTAAGATTATGCTTATTTTTTTCTTTCTTGAAGTAACTATGCGTATAAAGGCTTTAAATGTCATCTTGGTAGGAAAAGGGTTATTATGATGATGACCATGAGTTTATGTAAAAAAGTAAAAACCTTAATGTAATGTAAACGTAATAACCTTAATGTAAAAAGTAGAAACTTTAATGCTAAAAAAATTGAAATTTGTGTAAAGTAAATATCCAGTTTAAAATCTTTTCTCTAAAATTACTGCTTTTCAATTCTTTCAGAAAGAAAGAAGTTGTTCTTTAGCCACCTTACGCAAGAAGTTTGATGGAAAAATTATTCTTACGAACCAAACTTCCATTACAAAATCCCATTACATTTCGATACTAACCTGTAACAGCCAGTATGACATACTTGTACTCAAATAAATGGTGTGATAGACCTTTAAATAAATTATATTTTTTTAAATATATTTCAAATATATAACCAGTTGTTTTGTTTTAGAACGAAGTTTATTCCATATTTTCTCTTTAAATAATGAATATGCCAAGATACCTTGTTCTCCAGAAAGTGGCTAAGGTAAAACTATATACTCTGGTCACATATCTATATCACAACAGTTGTTCGTTAATTGGTTTCAAGATTCGGAAAAGAAAAACAGAAATTTAATGAGACATCCTTGGAATGACTTGTTCAGGCACTAGTAAGAATCATGACAGATAATGGACAGTAGTCAATACTGAAATATTGGTTGAAATTACCGAGAGGCTTTCAGAGACAGATTTCTCTTTTAGATAATCCCACCAGTATCCAAACTAAGGGTATCTTTACGGTACCGTAAGTACTTTGATCGATTGGTCTGAAAATATTTTTAACGTGGTAGCACCTGGACATTTCGAAATTTAAGCTGAATTCCAAATGGGCTGTTTTTTTTTTTTTTTTTTTTTTTTTTTATTTTTGACTTTCTTAGGATGCTATCATATTCAATTTTCTCTTACGATTACAAAACGGTTAGAAAAAAAAACTGAATGCTAAGATGAAAATATTTAGCTCAGTGCAAAGACGTCTGGAGGTACAAGATTTTGAGAATGTCTACACAAACTTCCCATATTCCTATTTTCCTTGTTCCAAAAAATTGGTTCAATGCACTTCTTAGAGCCCACTTGTACTAATGGGTGAAATGAATTACAGAAAAATTAAAGTAAATTCCATAGTAAAATTTCCACTTCGGGATTGTTTTTCCCTTCCTTCAGCAATTTAAAGAAAAATTTCCGTAGTTTATTAATTTATAGGATAATAAAATGCTTACATTAAACTTCAAAAGCTAGTTTTTGAAAAGCCATAGATCATATAAATTTTAATCAACAAAATACACTCATGTACATAAATTAAGGATAATTCGGAGTCACGCGAAAATCGAACTCTAAAATAAATATATCACCTATAAAATCACTACACACATCTTCAAGAATCATATGCACATTTCAGGAAGTAACCAGATGACACCGACGGTACGTCACAATGACGAGAGTGTAAGAGAGTGATATATAAGGAATACAGGTAAAGAAGTAAAATTGTTCGCAGGCGCTTTATAAGCATTTCAGTGCAATAACCGAATAGTTATGACACAAAGGACGCATTTGGATGATTTTTTACGTGGTAGAATTATCGGCCGTCTGAAATGTGGGCGTACCCAACTGGAAGTATCAGACGAACTTGGAATTGCCCAGAGTGTCATCTCCAGGCTTTGGCAACGATTCCAAAATGATGGTAATGTGAGTAGACGTTACAGCACAAGTCGCCCCAGAGTTACAACGCCGAATGAGGACCGGTATTTGGCAGTTACTGCCAAAAGAAACAGGCGGAGCACAGCCTCAGACCTGTCTCGTCAGCTCTCTTCAGCCACTGGTACGTCAATTTCAAGGCAGACCGTGTACAGACTCTTAGGGTAGATTGGTCTGTATGCTCGTAGACCTGTCAGATGCGTTCCACTTACTGCAACTCACTGTCGCCTGCGGTTAGCCTGGAGTAGAGAGCATGCATTATGGACACCGCAACAGTGGGCTTGCGTGATGTTTTCCGACGAGTCCAGTGTTAGCTTGCAGTCTGATTCTCGCCGGACTTTCATATGGAGAGCTCCAGGTACCCGTTACCACCAAGAAAACATCATTGAACGACACCGTTACGGTGGTGCAGGAGTGCTCGTTTGGGGTGGAATTATTCTGGGTTCCAGAACTGACCTGCATGTTCAAATTGGAACCATGACAAGCCAAATCTATCGGGACGTCATTCTGGAACAACATGTACGTTTGTTTCGGGGCGCCATGGGCGCACAATTTGTGTTTATGGATGACAACGCCCGTCCTCACCGTGCAAACATCGTAAGCGAATGCCTTCAATCGGAGGATATCACCCGTATGGACTGGCCAGCATTCTCACCGGACTTGAATCCAGTAGAGCACGTGTGGGACATGCTTGGCCGACGAGTTGCAGCCCGTCAACCTCCTCCTACATGTCTACCGGAACTTCGGAGGGCATTGCTTTTTGAGTGGTTTAATATCCCCCAAGATCAGATCGATAATTTGATACTCAGCATGCCTAGGCGTTGTACGGACTGTATTGCATCGTCTGGGAGACATACAATGTATTAACAATCATACCAACCATGTAATATTGGTTTTTTGTAAATAGCTTTTTTTTTTTTTTAGTAATTTCCTCCAGGGAGAAAAAATCGCTATTTTTTTAATAATATCAAACATATAGCATCTTTTTTTGCTCTTTACCTTTTGTTTAATAAATAAGCTTTACAAATAAGTCAAATTGCTTTTGCTTCTAACTTTGCCTTTGCCTGATTTTGCATTATCCTTAATTTATGGACATGAGTGTAAATAATTCTACATTTACATAAAAATTTTATTTAATTTTATTTCTTTAAATAGCTATATGGCAGAAATTTTAAAAATGAAGTTTTTAAAGGAGAAGTTAACTGTTCTGTTTGAGCTCTGCAAGCCATGAATAAACTTAATATTTAAGCTACTTAATCAAGTCTTAATTTCTAAAATTAGAACTTTTTGAACCCAGTAGGATGTAATTAGAAATGGTGAACAAAAATAAAATAATAATTAACAGAAGAATAAATGATGACCAGTTAAAACTAGGTACATGTAAAGAATCAACCAAAAATATTGTTACGTTATGACAGATATCACTTGTCTGATAGCAGAGCAAGCTTACGAAATTCATCGTGGCAAGGAGGTAAGATTACACCGGTCGTTGGCAAGAACCACGAGCACTATGCAGGTGACAGTACGATTTTCGCCCTAGTTTTGAAGTAGATCACCCCAGGGGGACGGTTCCTCGGGTCATCCACCCTTCTTTCCCTAAAAAAAAATAGAGATGATTTGGACCTCGCCAGATACTTAAAGTGCTCCTTTGCAGCACAGACACTGTACATTTACAAACAACCATGCCTTCTTCGGGATTCGAACCCGGACCCTTTGGTATAGCAATTAGAGTTGTTAACTACTATCTCGGTTGGGCGACAAACAAAACTATTATCGCATTAAGCTAAATTGAGAAAAATAATAAATTTTCTGGTAATTTTGAGAATCGAGTACATGGCAAAGTACTGGAATTTTTCATGCTTAAATTTGCGGCTAGAATTACGATTTGGCTCAATAACTTCAGTCAGCTCCTACTGAAATTAAGTTCTGTTTTTGTTAAAGCGTAGATAGTAGCTAATTTAAAACTTGGGAAAAGGGATGAAACGTCTAGACATACTGATATAAGGTTTTTAAAAGTAAATGAATAGACAGTTGTTGCATTTTATTTTTTGTTACCGTTGCCAAATAAATCGACAGAAACAATTTCAATGCTTGCGCTGGTAAAAACATACGAACTTGAGTACTGTAGTCATTTATACAGAACAAAACTTTTCTTCTCCCAATTCCAGCATTTATCTTTGAGTTTCTAACTTTTATGCTATTCTGCGATAAAAAATGTACGATCTATTGTACTCTAGTGTAGAATTGGGTGCCTTTTCTATTGGCGACAAATTTTGTTCGGTTTTGGCGATGAAACCCCATTTCTGGTTACCACGAGAGTTTTAACTTGGTTTTAGCTTCTAGATTTTTTTAAGGGAAAATAAATCGATGTGCACATGGACAAAGTCGAGGCAATGTGCAATGACTAGTTTGTGCAATTCTATGATGTTTTTTTAAGTGAAAATATGTCGATGTGTACATGGACACGGAGTTTGTGAAATTCTTTGACTTCTTATTTTGATTTTGTGTAGCGGCCATCTTGAAATTGTGCCTTCCTGGCGCCGATCTTGGCGTCAAAAAAGAATCGCCAAAAAACAAGGAGCACCCAACTGTAAACTTTTGCACATTATTACATCTAGATCGTAGGAGCTGTAATTTGTAGTAGAAAAAATATCAAAAGAAAAAGATTTCCTGCAAAATAATGGGGTTCCATTTTAAAGTAGAGAAACAGCAGTAGTCTTTCAATAACAACAGTTAAGAACTTTAGTATCTACCAAGCATTTTCCCAATTCTTACTTTCATCTTTTAAACCTTCATGATGTTTAAGGAATATGATTCTATGCATTAAAACAGGTTTTCCGATTAAAATTATAAACTTACTGTATAATTACTGGAATTACCGCATAATTACTGGAATGTTACTGGAATTACTGTATAAAACGGTAACATAAAAGTACGTTTCCTAGGGAAAATCAAACAGAAAATTAATACTGCTTTTGAATCTGAAATGTGTCTCGTTCTTATGAGCAAAATAGTTAAAAAAAAAGTCAGTCGTTTTTAGCATAAAAGCCTGATTTTACTATGAAAATTGGTAATACCATTTTTCATAATGATAACTTTATAACTTTTTATTCATACATACATTCATTTCGTAATCTTTCTACACTTTTTTCTCCATTTTGAGATAATGAAACCCAATACCAATGATATATTGTGTTCTGCGTACTAAAATCACAGTTACAGCGGGCAGTATTTTGAAATGGATAGATCGTTAGATTTTTCGCTTCCATGAAATGAGGGACATTACTAAGGAAGATTTTTTTCCCCTATAAAATCTTACTATATGAGTAGGATTCTGTACTCTGCAAAATTCCCATATATGGAATTACGTTTGATAAAATACTTGTTTATGATACACATATACCGTACGTATAATATTACAAATAATGTCATGCGTACAGAAAATAATCCACGCTATAATACTTCTTATAGGTTTAAGACGCATTTTCAGTTCTACGAAGAGGGTAGATTCTAGGCAGGTAAATTGCATCAAGTAAAATGCTAAGATATATTTAGTTGGTTCTATTTTAATACTAGATTTACAATAATAGTATATCTGTTAAAATGGGTAATTTCGATAAATTGATGATGTCGAAATAATTGGCAACTCAGAAAAATCTGCTAAGGCATCAACGATTATAAAACGCCTCTCCATTTTTCGAAATGTTTACGTGAAAGAAACGTGTGGCTTAAAATCAAAGAATAAAGGCAAATATACAGGGTGTTTATAAAGTCTCTGACCCATTTTGATGTTTAATAACTCATAAAATAATGAAGATATAAACAAACTTATGGCATTTATTGATGGAATAACTTATATATTTTCCTTTTCAGGTTTGAATATCTTTACTTTTGTAAATATCGTCTGCGCGTGTGGTTAATTTCAGATAATTTCATTTTCCAGTCTAAATATTTGTACTTTTCTAAATATCGTCTGCTTATTAATTGTATTTTTCCCTCTTTTGTTTTTGGCAACTATTGCCTATTATTATAGGCATAGGAGGATGGCCTTTGCAATAGATATGCTAAGAAGGATAGAAGATGATGCTGAATTTCTGAAGCGCATAATGTTCTCCGAAGAAGCATCCTTTCATCTTTCTGGCATTGTTAATCGCCATAATGTGCGCATATGGGGATCTGAAAACCCCCATGAATACCGTGAGGCACAAAGGGATTCCACAAAGGTTAATGTGTAGGGTGGACTAATGCACGACCGAGTCATTGGGCCTTTCTTTTTTACAGAAAAGACAGTCTCATCAGTCGTATACTTAGACATGTTGGAAAACTTCGTATTTCCACAACTAGAAGAGCTTCAGCCACATGTCTTTTTGCAACAAGATGGTGCACCACCTCATTAGGGTACCATCGTCCGTAGTTCTTTGAATGACCATTTTACGGGAAGATGGATTTGGCAAGGAGGTCCAATTCCTTGGCCATCCAGATCACCTGATATAACGCCGCTGGACATTTTCCTTTGGTGATTTGTAAAGGCCATCGTTTACAGGAGGAGAGTGTCGAACATTGATGACCTAAAAGCGAGAATTACAACCGCAATAGCTTCTGTGGATGCCGACATGCTTGCCGGCACCTGGCGTGAAATTGAATATCGACTTGATATTCTCCGGGCGACGAAGGGGGCACACGTGGAAGTTCATTGACAAGGATCATGAAACTTTTTGAGTCTATCTAACCATTTATGTTATTAATTTTAATCTATCTTTATTATTTTATGAATTATTAAACATCAAAATGGGTCCGGGACTTTATAAACACCCGTTATAATAAAGAATAAAAGCTAGCTTCAAGAAACTCAAGCATCAGTTAGAATCTCCATTTATAACATCATTATTACATTCAAATTTTAATGTGCTAAAATCTTGCATTTAGTAAACTAAAGAAATAGGAAAGAAACCTCCTGCATTTGCGAAATTGCCTTAATATTTAAGGATATCTTCCTAAATATCCGACTTGACCAAGTTCTTAAAACTGTTAAATAAACTTTAATTATATATGCACTACGAGATGAACTGATATAAAAAACACTGGTCATTTTTCCGTTTTCTCTGTGGATAAAGGGAAAATTCTTTTATAAACAAGATTGCATTTATTTTGACACTAGCAATTAAATATACATTATTTTCAAATTTTAGTTTCAGAAAATTAAAATTTTTCTTGTAACATTATCGCGCAAACTCGCTCTGCAAAACTTCACAAATAAAGGTCTCCTTAGGTTATTGTTGCTGTCTTGGCCAAGAATTTCATGGAAGAATGTTTTTCAGAGCCTCAAATTAAGTGTATC
>KK119492.1:238853-279005 GCA_000611955.2 Stegodyphus mimosarum
AAAAGAGAGGTAAAGATGTTAAACATCTGTAGTTCGGTCCGAGTTCAAATCCCTACTAATAAGTTGGTAGCAGAGACGCTTTCGCAGTTTTGCTTTTTGTGTATAACGAGGAGATGAGCCAGTTTCTCTTAAAATAGGCATCCTTTCCCTTAAGCAGATAGCCTTCCTGCGCTTTGCTCTAATTAAACAATTCAACCAAACAAGCCTTTTTAAAAACTTGAGGAAAAAAAATAGAGAATTCGTCTTATATCTTATCAAGTACTTCTTCTTTCCGTATTTCTCACCAGAATGCAAATTAGGTGGTTTATTTAAGCTGGGGTTTTTGGATCTTGTGAGAAAGAGTGCTTCTTGCATGCGCTTTGTGTGGTTAGATTCTACCAGCTTTAGTTAAATGTAACACTATCGGCTTTTTGTTCGCTCGCTGCTCCTATTTTAAACTGGCAGGCCGTTAAATTATTGAACCAGCTTGTTGCTTAGTATTTAACTATCTAGTCTTTGACTACTGATCAAAGTTTTTAATATATTTAACTGTTCTTATTTATCTGCATGGCAAAAAAGCTGGGGTTATCTATAGCACGAGCCGTGCCCTGTTCTGCTAAAAGTTTAGCTTAAATAAAAATGTTACTTTAAAAACATTTTGTTGTATTACCTTAGACATAGCGATAACTCGTTGTATGTCTGTTAGGGTTAAAGGATTAAAGTTTTCCAATACTAGACCAAGTATAAGCATCCAAATGGCTAGATTTTAAACTCCACTATCCAAAGGAACTCCCATGGAATGCTTTAGGTTCATCTAAGACGCATGCGAGCATTGATGAAACCAGCCAATACCTTCGATGGTAGAAGTTTGGTTATGACTTTTTTGCAACAACTGGATACTTATTTTTTACTTAACTCTGTTGTAGGATTGCAAAAGGTCATTATAGCAAACACTGCTCTTCGAGGACAGACACTGAGCTGGTACAAATGCGTCGGTAAATTTGTCCTAGGTGAACCAGGCAACAAAAGTTAGAAGTTCAAAGTGTTTAAAACCGCCTTTGTGAAATATTCCCTGTGGTAAAGATGGAACAAAACTAAAAGCGGAAAGTTTTTGTAAATATTAAGCTAAGACTGCAGAGTTTATTTTGAGGAAAGTACAGGTAATGAACTTATTGTACGGGAAGAAAACCTGATGAAGGGGCTATTGAAATAATTTTGCTTCGATCATTACCTCAGCTTCAGTATTTTATTAAGCTACAGAACCCAGGCACGCTGGAAAAATAATTCGAATTAGCGGTGAAGTCTGAAAGTAGGCTAGTGTCAACGTACAGCAGGGTATCAGCAAAGTGGTAGCGGATATTTTCGCAGACCGTGTAGCAGAAGTAAGACCAAAGTTTGAGAGCAGTAGAAGATCCGATACTCGGAAAAAATTATCATCCGCTAATGGCGATTGCCAGAATAAATTGCAAAAGAGAAAATGGGAGAAGATAAAAAAAACCCTTAAAACTAAGTAAAGGTATTGAAATACAGAGAGTAGAGTCCTCCCGGAGAGAAAAAAAGTCCCCCTCATATTCTCCCCATCCTCCTCCTAGTGTGGTGTTGATTAAAAATTTGCCCCTTCCAGTGACTCAGATTTTGTTAATTGCATACCAGCAGATACATTGTTGGATATAGAGGCGCAAAGTAGTTTTTTGTAGAAAACTTTTTAAGAAAAATTTTAAACGGCATAGAATGTTTAGTCTAACAAGAACGAAAGTGATAGCGGCTCAGGGACGAAACAGTGTGAATGCATAGGGAAAGTAACCTTGAAAGTGCGGGTTAGAAATGAGTACGAAAAGCTTGTTTTTTATGCTGAAAAATTTACGGGATAGTGTAATACTGGAAATAAAATTTTTCAATGTTGCAGGCCCAAAAATCAAGAAGCTACGGTGCAACTAGAGATGAACAGAGTAGTGGAAAAGATAAGCTCAGCCGCCACACTGACGAGTGAACTAAGAGTATTTTGTAAGAAAATTTTCAGACTTATTCAAAGCCGCAGGGCTTACTTAGGAGGTAAATCAAAAAATAGAAACCAAAAATCGCCCTCCCTTTTCCGTGTAGAAATCTACTGCTATGATCAGGTCAAGGAAGAAATTATAAAAAAGATATATTACAAATATGCTAAAAAATAAAATTACAATACCCATAAATAGCCGTTACGCTAGTCCAGTAGAACTATCCCGAAAGAAAAACAACCTTCCAACCACTTATTTTAAAGCATGGCGTTTTGCTGTTGACTACAAAAAACAAAATAGCATAATAAAATATCCGTTTTACCCTTTACCAGTAATAGAAGAAATAATTAATTCCAGAAAAATTAAATCCAGAAAATATATGACAGTGCTAGACCTCACCTTTTGTTATTTTCAGATATGTCTGAAAGCAGAGGATGTGCCGAAAGACGCACTTGTAGATATAATTCTAAGACCTGTCCTTCGAAAATCTGCTTTCATTTACTTATATGACATAATTAATCCCTAGAGATACATTTGATGAACAAATTTGGGATTTACAAGAAACATTTTCTCTTCTAAAAGAAGCATGTTTAAAGATAAAAGCTGCAAAATATTTAACTATTATATAGATTTTAGTGCTGTTGGAGATTTTAATGGAAAGCATGTAAATTGGAGACTCCTTTTAACGATTATAAGGGACCTTTTAATGCAAGACTTTATACTGAGAATAATTTCAGGCCTGATTCCTCCTACTTTCTAATAATCATCTGTGGGTGTGGGATACGCGGATTTCGTTACATGCTCTGCTAGTTTGGGCTTGAACTCTCTTGAGTTGGATATCTTAGAGCTGGACCTTTTAAGTGACCATAATTATTTGCTCTTAAAATGCAAGGATTTGAAATGTTTTGGAAATGATAAAGTGAGGTACTCAAAAAGAATTTTCCAAGATAAACAGACTATACTAGAAAATTGGTATTAATATAAGAAGTTCTGAAAAGAGATTAAGCTCTTCTGGAGCCAAACATGACGTGAATAATTTGGTTCAAGAATTTGAAACTTTCCTTATAAATGTTGTGAATAAGTATTTGAAAATCAAAAAGTTTCAGTTTAAATAAAAAGATTGTTTTAAAAACCTTAGTAAAAATGTGTCATACTATCTCAGACTTAACGATAATTGACTGCCTGTTAGGGTTATAGGACAAAACTCTAGTGCTAGACCAAGTATAACATAATAACTTACTTCCAGGAGTAAATATTTTCGTTGATGACTTCCTGCTAAAAATTGGCTTACATCAAATGTGAACATAAATAAAGCCATGACATCCCTTTTTAACTACTCTAGTTTGTTACCATGAAACATTTAGACATGAAACACTAAAATTTCGAAATTTTCGCTATTTTGACCACCTTTAGAATTAAATTTGAGCTAATTTTTAATAATGATGAAAATTAAATGGTGTCTTAAGTATGCTTGTACTGTAATGTTATAGTATGTTTATGCTGACATACAGTAAATTACAAGTAGATTAATCTATCAGAACAGAAATTTATGAGAATTTAAGAATTATAGCGCAAAAGCTCAGCTAATGGTCGACTTTAAAAGAGAGAATAATTTCTGAGAAATTGTTCAATTAAAATTCGAGAATAATTAGATCCATCAGGAATTACTCGGTTAGTGTACAGTTGATGGACTATAATGGAACAATTCATTAGAACAAGAACAGCCCAAACTTCTTTTTTACTCCGAAATGACTGAAGCTTTTTATATCACTAACGCTGCTTGACTTCTTTAACACAGATTAGATAAGACACCATATTTTTGAAAAACTGGTTTGGCATGAAATAATTTGAGCTACTTAAAAAATATACATATAACATTATTAAATGAGACAATAAATACGTTTAGTTGAGTTTCTTTAATGTTCATAAATTACAGCAAAATCTCATGGAAACGATAGTTACGGTTCCAACGATGCTGGTTCTTTATGAAAATAGTCGCCTTAGAGGATATGACAAACAACGATCTTCAACACCAATATTTATTTACGTTGTAGGGATTTATATTCATTTTAAATAACCAGTTAATTTTAATTTTAAGTTACTTTCCTATAAGCCTTCATTCCCCTAATTGTCAGTGCCAGAGTATTTAAATTTGGTAGAACGCGTAAGAAATGCAAATTCTACTAGTGGAAGAATAAGTTAAATATCAACGTTCCAGTAGAGGAAGAGAGAGTCCGGGAAATTGCCGTGCGTGCTTATAGCAAACTTCTGTTTAGCAGTTACTGCTGGTTAACGTGGCTTAAGCGCTATTATCTTGCTGCCACTAGACTCATTTGTGCACTGTAGGCTACAGGGTTATATGAGCGCTGTAGGGTAATTTTACTATTTGTGAATATCTCTTATTTTAAGTTTGATTCTACTATTTCAGTTACCGTCCAAGTTGAGGCGTAGCATGTTAGCGTCAAGTTGACGCATTGTAAATAAGTTAAAGGGTTTAATAAAGGGCAGTTTTAACCCTTCCTCAGTGCAATCACTATCTCTCTAAGTTCTACACAACAGAAAAAGAGTAGAACGTTACAACGTTTTTAAAAGAACTAGCCACTTTTATTTGTGTTTAGCTACTGGAGAGGTTTCCAGAAGAATCTTTCACTGCATTTATTGGCGAAATACACGCTACCATTGCTGTATTTAAACATATAAAGCAAAATTCAATACGTAATTTAGTAATTTGAAAGCAACATTATTGCTCTCTCAAAATGAGAAAAATCTCTATCCATTTCGCCCAGTTTTAGTTCCAACCACCGATTATTACTGACAATCGTCTTTTGTCAACATTACTTTCTTGCAAAATTTAAATTTCTTTTACAGACTTTTCATGTTGCAGTATCATAAAAGTAGTTTTAAAGCATCTTTAAATTATTCATTTAAAATTCTGCCGAAAACTTATTTTACTAACCATTGTAAGATGCTTGAAAAGCAGTATGAATAGAAATCCAAATATTTTTCCATAAGTTATTCCGTTTATGGACCTCGCTAGTTTCCAAAGGCAAGATAACAAGAATACTTTAGAAACACAGGATTATTATTATTAGCGATCATGTTTATGATCTCACAGAAACATCTTTATGAAGGCATGGAGAGGCATTAAATTAATTCATGTTGACTATATGGAAAACCTAAATATAATTACAGAATTCGGGACAAATCCTGAAGCAGGACACTGCAGTAGAATCTGTGACTGTTCTGTACAATCCGGAATGTCTAGTAATTTTAGGTCAGATTAATTTCTGTGATGCAGAATGAATTAAATTCTTTAAACTGTTCTTCTTTTAAAGCTGTTAGGTTTTGTACAATGAAACTTGGTGGAATAATTGCCAAAGAAATACCAAACTGCCTCTCTCAGTTCCTACCATTTTAGGTGACTACAATTCCTCTTGTCTTTTCATTGTACAGGGTAACTTAGAAGGTTGCTTTTCTGTTCTGCTTACAGGATCAACTATGAAGTTATCTGTTAGGTGTTTAAATATTTAACTTGGTGTTTTAATTTATCATTTTTTAAAATTAACTAATTCTGTTTTTCATGCTCCAGATAAAGAAATATATGTTAAACAGAGTTGCTTCTTTAACAATTTGGATATTCTTTCTTTGATCCGAAGGGTTTGGCTCTCAAATTTTGAATAATCAGTTTAAATTCACATATCATCTTCTGTAAATTGAGGATACATAAATTAAACAATTAAGAAATAATTGAGATGGCTTAAAACTTTCTTAAAAGCTTTGCATTCTACCAAGGAATAAATGCGTATAGTAAAAACTTTTGCATTGAGCTAAACATGCAAAAAGATTGTCATGTCTCTTTTTTATCATTATTTCGAAATGTTATTTTATTTTTTGACTATATTAGTATAACTTTAGTATATACTGATATAAAATTTTATTTTTATACTTTATTAGTATAACTTATTGTAGTGCAGCAAATCTACTTACGGATGGGTGATCTTTGTAAGATAGATTAATTCCCGAGGAACTCTTGGATAAAATAAGGAATAATTTGATTCATTAAAAACTGTACATACTTGAAAGACGATGATGGATTGTTCCATCATTGTCTGTCAATTATTGCCCCTCAATCATATTAAACATCTCTTAATCAGAATCTGTTATTCAGATTATTGTCTTGCAATAGAAATAGTTTTTAATGAAACTCTCAGTGTATTGACGGAGTAGTTTTTATTAAATAATGAATAATTATTTTAAATGACTATTAGTAAAATCGATTATTATTTCGTAACTTTTTTCGCTGCTTTTATACTTGAAATTATTGTATTCAAAGGTGCTTTTATAATGAGCGATGCTTAAAAAAATTCTTGCCTTCAAACGAACTGTTCGAGGTATAGTTCATTAACAGAAATTCTTTGATCCATAGCCCCCCTTTTTTGGCTGTTGCATTTTTATTTATTTATTATGTGTCTTGCCTGAAACTGACCTGCTGCACTACAATAGGTACTACGCGAAAAGTGAGGGATGCCCAGTAGAAGACTTTTTAAATAAAACTAGCTCGTATTCATATCACACATAGGGAAAATTACGAAAACGTTCGCGCAGTTACTCTATTTGCTGGGACATGAAACCCGGACCGAGCTACTAGTGTTCAGGGGATTTTACTGCAGGGCCATTGGTCGGCCTTCGGTATTGTACTGAGTTGTGCTTTTTTTTAATGTCCTGCGGGGATTATCTTCATGTACCCTAGTTAGTGACTCTTCGGCTATCTGCGACTGTTCTGCACACAATTAGAGATGTCTGGTCATTTTAGATAAAATTAATTCTATGGTACAGAATTGATTAACTTCTTCAAATTGTTCTTCTGTTACAGATATTCGATTTTACGTAATCAATCTCGGTGGAATAATCGTCAATAATATACAAAATTGCTCACGATATCCAAATATAGCCTAAGGTGAAAAATTAGAAAATTGCAAATTATGTCCATTTTTTTAAATGTATTGAACAAAAGGTACTAATTAATACGCCGAAGAGTTAGGCAAATATTCAGAGTCGAATACATTAGCGTACGCGTTTGTATCAGCACAACTGTAACTGTGGAGAGGATATAAGACCACGAAAGCTTTTTGGTGAATTGTGTGCTCATACTCCTTCAGGACATTCGCCATTTTCCGGCTCGTCTAGGAAATGTGAGTCCACGTAATAGCCAAAAATGGGCTGCACTCGTCGAGAGAATGCTAAAGGAAAAAAAGGAGAAATTAAGAAAACATAAAAAAAATACGAAATAAAACAAAGTAAGGGGAAAACATAATCGGAAGCACGGATAAATTATATCCACATACCACACACCCATACATATATACACACCCAAAATAAATAAATAATAAAAATAAAGAAGAGTCTTCTAATTTTGAATTCCTATCCTATCCTTACTATTGTTTATAATTTTCATAATAGCCTGTGCTATTTTCATATTTCTCTTAGAGTTAAAATCACATTCACTGGGAATTTAAAAATCTTCTCTGAGACCAGCAGTTAGTTCATGCAATTAAATAAAATTCATATTATCACCTATTACATTATAAGTTTTAGAGAATGGATTTTCCTTGACACCAAATCTTGATAAATATTGCGGAAGCGGCCATGGCTCGTAATTAGCTGATTCCAAGATTGTGTTCCAAGTATTCAGAATATTTCTAAACATAACAGAAATAACCTTTTGCCTTGAGCCCGGAACATCGACCTCATAATCATTGACAGCATGGGTGGCCTCCTTGGATAAAGTATCCCTCCTCTCATTGCCCTGGTAACTTCTACGAGCCTTGACCTATAAAAAACAATATAATTTTTTTCTTTTAATTTTAAACACAAATCCTTAGTGTTACTGAAGGCTTGATTATAGTTATCCGGGCAGAAGAAAGCCTAAGAGCATAAAGACAATCACAGTATATAAAATTATATGTCCACCTTTCAAGTTTCTGTCTATTTACCTCAAGGCATAAAGAATGGCCTGTACTTCAGCCTGAAATGCTTAATTAGAAATTTGCAATTTAGTCCTTGTATTGTTTATCTCTACATCACAAACGTAGACAACAAAAGCAGCACTTTTGGACTCTCCAAACTCGGAGACATCAGATAAAATAAGTAGCTACGAATGTATGAATGACGGAATGAGATGGAGAATTGTAAGTCCATTGGAGACAAGTCATTCAAACACTTATTTAGCTACAGAGCTAAATATAACGCTCATTGCCATCTACAATTTGTGGAAACAGTTTCAGGACACTGGATCCATACAGCGAAGACTTGGACAAGGTTGACCAAGAACAACAATAACGAATAACGTTTCTACAATAACGAATGACGATCGGTATTTGGCCCTTCCAGCGTAGTGACACAGGATTGTTACAACTTTATAGCTCTCACATGAGCTGTATGCTACCACTGGAGCCTGAGTGAGTCGAGATTCAACCTAGGCACTGATTCTCGGCTTCCAGTATATGGAAAGAGCTTGGAAAAAGATACCCTCCTTGCCTCATGAGTAAAAAGGATTATTATTGTTATCAAGGTGTAATGGTTTCTGCAGGCATTATATTGGACGGTCGCACACAACTGCATGTAACTGACAAAGGCTCCCTGATTGCTACTAGATACAAAGAGGAGATATTAGAACCCTTGTTTTCAAAGGCGCAGTTGGTCCTGTGTTGCTGTTAATGGACGACAACGTTCGTACATATAGAGTTCGGCAGTTACCTAGCAAATGTGGATATTCACCACATAAATCGATCAGCCAGATCTTATGAGCTTAACTAATCAATTGAATCAGCAAGTTTTTGTCTGATGCTTTCGAGCGAACACATGTTTCTCCTAGGTCATTTTCACTCCTGCAGCTGAAAAATAATGTTCTCCTTAGACTTCGAAGTTAATCCTGCAAATGCACTTTACGCATGTTCTTGTTGTTTTATAACTTCAGCCTTTTTTCGTCGGTGTGTTAATTGAATATGACAAATATTTACATTAATAGGTATTACTAAAATATTATTTTACCTTGTAGACACATTAGGATTTTTTGGTGCAGAAGACATGTAAAAAAAATGAGCAATGCCCTTGCCGGGACTGGAACCTCGACCTCTTGAATACGCCCGAGTGTGCTATCGTTACACAACGAAGGCATGCTGGAAGGAGGGAGAAAATACCTTGTATACACGCACTTTTAAAGGGCGATTGGGCATAATCGCCAAATCTGGTGGTGACAAATTATTGTCCACCACCTTTTAGTTCGGGTGCCACTGTAGAGTTGTTAAGTTTTTTTTATGCTGGAGATATGAAAAATGTGCAATGCTCTCTCCAGGACTCGAACCTGGACCTATCGAATACGAGTCGAATGTCTTTAAAGAGGGAGAAAGTACCTTATAACCTACCCTAAGTTAAAATATAATCAAGAAACAGAATACACTTACCTGGTCTTCTCATTGCCCTGAAAAATCTCAGATAGAACTAACAATATTTATTGTCCCAAATATCTCTTCGTTCTGTGACGATGGTATTGATTACTCAATCTGACATCTTTTAGATGATGACAGCGGGAAAATTCTTAAAGTTGTCTGGCCTTTTTATAAATTCTTGCCACGTTTGATTGTATTTAAATCAAAATTCAATCAGATACTTTGATTTTAAAGAATTTTAATGTTTCTAAATATGTCTGCCAGGTTTAATGAAATATCAAGCTTTTATGTATGATTAAAAAACGATCTGCTGTACTGGCTTGCCAATTTGTGCGATTCAAGTAATACTTGCAAATGAATAAATATTCTAAAGTAATTCTTGAGGGTTCTTCAAATTTCCTATACATAAAAAATTCCATATACGTAATGTTAAAAATGTTATTAGATGTAAAATTAACACGTTATAAAAAGCTCAGAAAACTTCATCATAGTGGTATCAAATATTAATTACACATTAATTGCAGGTAATACAAATTAGAAAGTTACAAAGTATATTTTAAAGGAGATGAAAACTGCGAAAAAGCTCTCTAACCTATAGTAAAATATATCTGCTTTTTGTTAATACGTAAAATTATAAAAACATTCAGATTCAAGTAGGAAATATTAACTGATTACACATTTTTTTAGTTATTTCAAAGAAATTTAATTTTAACTATATTGAACTATTTCTAATGTATAGAATGGAACATCATTACTTTGCAACAACAACTGACCAGGTATAGCTCCCACGTTGATAGCTGCATAATTCAAGCTAATTACATGAGTTATTGAATACTGCTGTCAGTATTATGGTGCAGTGTACTGTACTCATTACATTAACGTGGATTGAATTCCATATGCACATCGATATGAAGATGTGCACTAACATGCACGTGTAGAGTACACTACTGCATAAAGATCTTGACTTATAGGCAGAGAAAAAAACCGTGATCTTGATTATCCTGCCCTTGAGAGCGTCTTTTAACATGTACCTACAGAATGCCAGAGGAGGGTGCTCCCAGACCTGGCGAGCGCAAAGCAAGCTTTACAAAGTTAAGCACTCCAGCCTCCAGAGGACATCCTAGAAGGTGCCACTCCCTCTGAACCCAGGGGGCTTCAGATGTTAGACATAGTCCATCCTCAAGTGTTGACCGAAGGCGCCACCCGCAGGACAACTCATGATATCTAACATGTTATGTCCCCGCATTCCAGGTCACGGACAAGACGGACCATTACGGTCCTGAACCTACCACCGAATATACGTTGGTTCTAGTTCTGTGAAGACAGATTATTTATCCCAGAGGTCGAGGTTGTCTAGGCATAAGTTTAGCCAGTGCTCGGAAAGAACCTCGAGTCTCTTCCCATAAATGATTGGTTCCGGAAATTCTAACCCAGTCGAACCCCAGGCGACACCATCAGCCCAGGCGAACCTGGTTACCGGCCGGGGCTACGAGAAGGCCGATGTCGGACTGGGACAGGAGAGGTTATAAGGTAGCGCGCCACTGCCCTGGCAGCTGCACCCACTCTCAGAAGCTCCACAAAGAACCCTAGATCTCCTTCCAAAAAATGGTCGGTTCGGAAAATCCAGTCCATTCCAACTTCAAAGGAGTAACTACCCCCGCCACATGTACCTACAGTAAAGCTTGCTGATTTGTAGCTGGAAGGCACAGATGATGCATTGCTATGAGAAGACCTGAGGTTAGGTAATGCTCTGGTGTTTCTGAATTTCCACACAATGGTTCATCTGGATTACTGATGTTGAAACATATACCCGCTAGGTAACGAGTTAGCTGTGATGCAGATATTTTTCGTTCTAGATCTAAGGCTGCAAATAGTTGAATGTACTTCAGTTTAATTATATTTTCTTGGTTTTAACAGTTTCAATGAAAGACACGTTTTTCATAGTTTTATAAAAATCATTTCGTTTTCAATATGAAGTTGCTATCTAAGCAAAAAGGATTGCAAAAGGAAAGTTGTTGCCTTTGAAAGATTTTAAGATATTCCTAAGAAGTACATGTTATTAAAAAATATATTGACATCCATGACACCCCCTCATGCAGCGAACAGGACGGCTAAAACATTCAGTAATGGCCAAAGGTTTAAAGGTGAAGAGAGGGGGAAAAAAGAAAGAAAGAAAGGAAAAGAAATGAAAAAAAAAGAAAATATTTACATCTAAAAAAGATATAGAAAATATTTAATTTTCAATAGTAACGAATTCACCATTTATTTATACATTAAAAAACAGGCTTTGCTTCTGAATATGTTAGCTTGAAATATAAAAATTGAAAGTAGTTCTGCATTATGTTTTTTGATTAATATTGAAGGCTGTATATAAAATGAGACTTTAGAATAAAAAGGATCTACTATTTTCACTAGAGTGTATTTGATAACTTCAGGATATATATTTTTTAGGCATTTCACATTGCATCTATTATATTAACTTTCTGCACTGATTTTTTGTAACATTACTCTTTGCTGTTTACATTGTAATAAAATTTATGCACTTTTATTTTCGGCTTATAACTTTGCATCGTCTTTTTCATTGTACTTTATGAGTTTTTCCTCAGTTTGTCAATGTCAGGCGTTTGCAATAACCGCAGTAATACGATAATATTTTATTCTTAAAAACTATTTCATCACTCAACAGTTTTCAGAAACATGCTTCGTCCATTATCATTTTGGAAAATGAAACCATTCTTTATACCTCCCATTGTTCTCTGTATATGGTGGTATCTTATATTATTTCTTTTGGATATATGTGCCTAGAAATTGATCAATAATTCAATCAATAACGACTGTTGCCCGATTAAGATAGTCTGGATTTTAAGGCACAGAGATCTTTCAGGGGCCCGAAAGACTCATTTTTCTTGTCTTCGTGAGATGGAAAATAGACTTTTAAGGCATACTGGATGATTTGGAGGCCTAGAAAAGAAATTAAACACAGTTACACGCCTACTTTCATGTTTAACTTGTAGATACATTAGGTTATTTCGAAGCAGAAAGAAGAGATGAAAACTGACCAATGCCCTCTCCGGGACTCGGACCACGGACTTTTCGAATACGCGCCGAGTGTTCTGACCTCTGCACCACGAACGATTGCTAAGAAGGCGGAAGGAATGCCTTATAAACTTTCGTCAAAATGTTTCGTGCAGATGTCCATGCAAAGTCATTTTAAATCTTCACCTTTTAAAGGTTATCAGGACTCGTATTTCTTTTTATCTGTTTGGCGAAAATGACGTGTCCTGACTGGGCAGTGAGTTCACTGCAAACTATGTCCTACGGGGTGTAGCAAAGACGACAAGATGAGAAGGGTTAAAAATTACCTTTTTTTTTTCACGTTTTCACAGTCGCTCCCGCACTTCGGGATACGAAGACCAACCACTTGTGGTCTGAACGTGAAAATATAAGACTACTAACTAACTAAAATTTAAATAAGAGCTAACTTTTAATATTTTACACAGATTACTAACACTAAGACTAGCCTTTTAAATTACTACGTCTGCAGGACTCAAACTGCGGAAAACTGCAATACGTCCTTAGCTTTCAAGAGGACTAAAACCTCTGGCCTTAAAGGCGGACAGTAACTGCTGGCAAGCTCGCGTGAAGACTCGTGGCAAGATGGCTCACTCTCTCTCCTTCTACTATGCTCTTGGCAAAAAGCCACAACTTAAATACTTAAGCGTTACGCAACCAGACCATTCGCTGGGATTAGAACCCGGGTCGAACAAGGAGTATTCAGCAGTTTTATCGGTCATGTCTGGTTCATGCGGTCATGATATCAAGAAAGGTGTTTTTATGATATCAAGAATCTATTCAATAACTGAATTGTCCGATTTCTTGGTACAGTTTTAGAGGAATTGTAAGATTTACGAAAAGACAAGTCTATGAATAAGTCTGTGGGTTTCAGCTGTTTTTCTTATAAAGTCGATAGCGAAATTAATCATTTGAAGATTTTTAATTTGATCACATTTGTAAATACTGCAAAATATCAACATGCGAAGGAAAGCTTAAGTTTTGAGGAAAAGTGTTTTTTAAGAGGATACTGATTTGATGTTAAGATATTCGTTGAAATATTATATATAGAAATACATTAAAAACTGAAGAGTAAATAGCTGTCGAAGTGTAAAACAGAAAGTGAATGAAATAGAGCGAAATTTTGCTTTTTTTTAAAGCATTTATCATTCAAAGTTATCCTCTTCAATTTATATCTTCGCTTAAAATGGCAGCTGAAGATGCAAAGTTCCAAGTTACTGGTATCTTCACGTATGCAGAGATTATATTCTTGAAAATGAAAGCAGCGGAAGTCCTCGATGAACTTACTATAACCCGTGACTGAGAAATAAATGGTTTTTCAGTAATTTCGACGTTATTTTCGACAATATTTCCTCTATTTTCGACAAGAAGTAAGCGCGCGACGGCCAACGTCGCGTTCTTCTAATGTTGTTTACCATGTTTTATTAGGAGTTTGCTCAGTTTCTTTTTCGATGAGACTAAATGAATTCTCTTATGTAGCTATTCCTTTAGCGCTTATATTTGGCACTTCCTTTCATTGCATGAAATTATCCCCTCCGTATCTATGAAACCCCATGCATCAGAAATGATTTCTTTGCCTTATTTGCCTTCAGACAGTTGATGATAGTCCAAGAAAATTTCCTCCTTTCAAAAATTTAAAAAAATTGCTGTCAGTTTTTCGATATTAAATTATACTGAAAATGAGAAACAGGAAATACCTCAATCAGTCTAACTTTATCTGCATGAAATTTCACTTAATATGGATCCTCTGTGACAAGGTCGTATAGTTGTTCTTTGTCTGGTTGTCCAGGGGACTGATTTCCGAATGCTATGGTACCTCTTTCAAACCAGAGGAGAAATCCTGTCGCAACGAGGTCCCTACGTTAATTATTCTGGTTGCAGCCTCGAAGGTCATTCCAACGGTTCTCGAGATAAAAGAAGTGTTTCACCGAAGTCGGAATGTGAGCACCTTTGCAACGGATCAGCAGAGGAATCTCCCCTCGCCCGGAGTTCAACGGACGTAAGGACGCTGTGAATTAAAAAAAAATTGGCAGCGAGAAAGGAAGGTGGTTTTCTGCCTGCTAGAGCTATGGGCATTTAGCCCCGCTAGAACTATCCCTCCTCTTGCACATTCTTGATCGCGCCCATTCCTGTTTAACAAATTTCTGAAATTACAGGACTGAATGTATCAAGTCCCACATCGTCATGAACCTCAACTGTTAATGTTTTATTTTATTAAAATTCATGTTATTGTTAGAGCTTGAGTTAAAAGTTCATTTCAACCCTCTATAACAAACGAGGTTTTGCGTAGCGGTTTCGGCCGCTATGCAACACCTCTTTTAAGGTAGTTATGTTTGCACATATGAGATAAATAAATCATAATATTTATTTTTGATCATTATTTTCTATTAATTTTCAGAAGTTTAAAATGATATTAATATGGATTCGGGAAGAGAATGAATGGAGCAGCCTAAGTATAGTAGTATTTAAATACGTAGTTTGTATCTTTACAGTTGTCAAAGGATTTTATATAGTTACTCTTTGCTCCATTTTATAAATTTTTATCAGTTAATTTTTATTTAATAACAGTGTCTTTTATCATTACTTTGAAAATATTTTTTTGATTGATACATTTCGTTATATTTATAGTTGGTGGTGGAGCATCACATGGGAATTGTCTCTAATGGTGGGCTGCTGCTTGGGAGCTGTGCCTTTATTTCTGTCTGCAGCGTATCCAAACTGCGGTACAACACCAGTTCCTGCTATGCACACATATTCTTCACTTTGATTCCATGTGATCCCATTTGATCTTTGAAAAGCTAGTTATTAAGACGCAAGAGAAACACGCCGACGTGGAAAATAAAAACTACTAAAATTATCCAGAAAGCTGGTTCTATTAGGGAATTGGATTTTCTTGAAACTTTTCACATTCACAAAAGTTTATCCTGTTTAGTCAATGACTTCAATTCCAATCCAGTCTTGCCTAATGCCTTCAAAATTCTACTAACTTAACTCTTCATTTTAGTTACTATTTATGCCGATAGAGGGCGCTATCGGCGGTTCCACTGGTCGCTTGTGGGTGTAAATATGATCGACACTCGCTTTCTGGCCTGATGAAGGGGAACCCGTTTTGCCCTCGAAATCGATTGGGATTTTACAAAATCTACGCCGAATACAAGGTTGTCTATTAGCTAGTTGTTAGTTGTATTTTGTAAAGAGGGCTGTAAATTGACAGTTATTTCTCTGTTTTCCCATCACTGTTTTTCGCTGTTTCGTTTTTGTTTCGCTGTTTTCTACGAAATAGCATACATTGGAGAGTTTTCAAAGTTATGCTATTCGCAAGATATCGGACTTTATTTGAAGATATATGTATTTGATAATTTCTGTGGTACATCCCTATAAATCCGTAGTACTATAGTATATCTAATGTGGTATTACTATACACAGATATTATCACGTCTATAAAATTAAACTTTGTGCATTCTTTATTCTGTGTGTCGGTTTTTTTACTTCGCTGGAAGTAGTGGAGCAAGTTTGAACTTATTCTTTTTAAAGTAAATCCTTAACTTTTATCTGTTGATTATCTAACTTAAATAGGCTTCAAATTGTGTCAAATTTACTCCGGAATGACTGGCGTTCATGCTTGACTTAAAAGTATATGTAAATACCACTTATTTTATTAAAGGAGTTAAAGGATTTCTGTCGTTTGTGCTCTGGTAATGCAGTTGTCTTATAGTATAGCAGCTATCAGTCAGAAGAGCTTTAGTGCGATTTCCGGTAACAGCGTAGTGGTTTTTTTTTCACGTTTCCGGTTCCGAAAGCCTCATAGTTTCTCCAAGGTGAATAAGAAGTTTTATTTTCAGTATTTCTTATGAGACCCTATGTATCGTAAATTACAATTCATTCACTGAAACAAACAACTTCAGTTTTTACTACTTGTACTTATCAATGCAAGTAACTATGGTTTAATTTTAATAAACAATCTTTCTTTACTTATTTTTTAAGAACTCTCGAAAATCTTATTAAAGTACGTTGTACGTTTTGGGGAATGATTTCACTGCTGGAACTAAAAAAAATTTCTTCTAAAATGACAAATGGAAAATGTTCGAGGAACTCTGCATGGGTAAGGAATCTAAACTTTATTGCCGTATATTGTCTTTTGAGATACCAACTTATCTGCTTCTCTTAAACACAAAATCTGTTCTCTATTTTATGCCATGCTTTATACTTTATTTGGTCGAATCCAATTTAAATACCATTATTATATTGGTATAATTTAATATAAACTTTCTCCACATCTGTTAAAAGCGAACTATTTTTGTATAAGTGCGTAAATCTTAGATTTATATTTCTGAGGACTTTCTTTCTAATCTTAGATTTATATTTCTGCTTTATAAACGGTTACAACGACATGGGCTTCTAGCTGAGATTATGCTTGTCCGAAAGCATTTTTTAACTAAGCGGTGTTTATATCCATAATGCCCCTAATAGTTTAATATTGTTGACTTCTGAAAAGAAAATTATGTTGAAATACCTGTTTGAAGAATTCCTTACAAATCAAAAACAGATATTTTTAAAATCAGTTCCTACTGCAAATATTTATTAAATATATTTTTCTGTTTCAATCTATTATTAGTTATGAATAATTTATATCGTGTAATATTTAAAAAGAGCCTGAAATATATAATTATAAATATTCATTCAGATGATACACACACACACACACACACACACAAAAAAAAAAAAAAAAAAAAAAAAAACAAGACCCCCCCCTCCCAAAAAAGTGCTAAATTACGTTTGAACGAAATACCAGATTCCATGGCAGTACTTTGTAGAACAAATGTAACTGATTTTCCACCTTAGAACAGTTTTTAATTTCGTTATCATATACTTCAGACAAAAAATACATTATTTTTTTTCTTTTTTGCTCAATTTTGCACGTAAGAACAAAAAGTTTAAAACAATTAAATCAATAACCTGTAACTTGCAATATATAAATGTATTTACACAAAGAAAACTGAAACTCTGCTATACAACCTTTCCATTACATATTGTTAAGGATTTTGTATTTAGTTATCTATTTTTAATAGAATTATAATTAAACATGTTTTACATCCCCGCGCAATGCAGCAAGAGGCATATTTTAAGAGAAAGCTTTGCCGGAAAAGTAAAAATACAGAAGCACGCGCATTTAACATTTAATAAAAAGCTATCTCGTAATTTATATTTAAATTGAATAAATGTAATTGACTACTGTGTTAGCTTTAACCGTGTATGTTAGCTTTTACTTTTCAGAATCTCTTTTGCTTTCCAGAAATTGCGAGAATCAAAGAAATTACTAGAACTCTCGCGCGACCGATTAAAAGCCGGAGACAGACATCTCAGCTGAGTTGTTTAGTGAGCTATTGCTGTTCATTGTAGTGAATTCACGGTGAGATCGGATTAGCTTTCTCTTTGCATTGCGTTGTATTTTAGCGTTTTGAGTAGTTTAAAGTATAGCTACTGATTATATTGCGTGATACTGTGATATTGTACGAATATCTCTGAAGAAATTTTCAACGTCGTGTTATATTCCTTGCGATAAGAATAAATTTTATTAACCTTTTATCGGATTTGTACATTCAATTTATTACGAAACCGTACGCACGCAATAATATATTAAGATTTTATCCTTCAGCATAATCCTTAATATCTGCTTTGAAACATCGAGTTTTACACGCATTGAAATTGTGTCCAAAATATTAATGGACGCTTGGGAATTCTGTGAAGAAGTTTTTTTCTCTTTTTAGTCCAAAAGAGCAGGTTGCACAGAAGGACTATTAATTTCGTTTCGGCATTTTGCGTTGATTTACTAAAAGCGTTGTTTCATTTTTCAATCTGTTGCCACCAAATCTCATCGGCCTGTATTATATTCAAAGAAATTAAATAACGCAGAATATGCATAAACGATGTATGTTTCTCACATTGTGATAAATCAACGGTACCTGGAGCTATCCAATTTTGAATACTGAACGTTTCCACTCGAATATGGGCATCTGGAAGCCCAAATTTGAAATACGGGATTTGTTTTATTATCCATTTCATATTTTGTAAACCTTAACGAATTTTTGATTAACAAACTGAAGGATATCAAAAAAGAAAAACATTTTTATCTCCAGCGCATGAGACTGTGTATCGGAAATTTCTAAAGATATGCTCATTTTAAAATTATTTTGCGACATTGCTCTTGAACAGAATTTTATGGTTTAAGTGCGAAGAACATGACATTTAATAAATAAAGGTAACATACAAAATGTTAAAAAAAACGCCCCTTTGGGTATAATTTAAAATCTGGAACCTTTCAGATTTTCTTTTTTTTTCTTTTAGATTTTTCAAATTTAATTTATACTTTTGCTATAAGATCTAAATATTTCAAAGCTTCAATTAGAATAGTTTAACTGAAAGATGAGGTAAGGAAAGATTAAATTAAAGAAGATATTTTTATGATTTATAAGATAAAGCATTTGGAATATTTTTGATTAGCTGTTTCTGTTCATCGTTCTCAGGTAAAGTAGAAAGCATAAAAAAACTGAAGCAATTGTTTTCGGTGATAATGTAAAGTTTAAAGCTCTTTGCAAATGAAGATGCGGAAAATAACTCTTACCGTCCAGTGCTTGAGATAACTATCACCTTTCGTAGATATATCATTAAATGGAAATTAAGAACATTTAAGGACAAAATATAAGTAATTTTCAGAAAACAGAGCTAAATAAAAGAAAGCAATTATCTATGCAACCGTCTTCTCTCTCGTAGTATTATTTAAGGAAACAAAAACATACGTGTATGTGCTGTACATCAATATTACTAAACGCAGTAAACACAATCTAGTATTTAACATAAAACAATTTAATAAAAAAAGAGTTTGAGTTTAGAACCAATTCCTTATAAGGCTTCAAGTACTTAACATTAAATAAAAACATAAATTTTTGTATACACTTATAATATGTAGGTGTCCAAAATTAAAGGAGCATTTATAAAAAAGTGCTAGGATTAATTCTGTCAAGTCTGACGAAGGTTGGTTGGTTGGTTGACAGCTCAAGATCAATGTCGGGTTTTGCCTTCACTACTTTCTAAAATATGACAATTTTCGAATATGAGAAGTGGAATCCGTCATTGAGAAGAAACAACTGACAGATTGTGAGAGGCAACGCGCGGTTGGGATAGTGGAAACAGGGCAGACACTGACATAGGTCTGTCTATATGGACTCTAAATAGAGTAGATAAAAGTGTCGTGTCAAGAATATGGAAACGTTTTAGGACATTGCTCATCTTTGCAGACAAACAGGACAAGATCGAAAACATGCTACAACAGACTGGTCTTTTAGAACCGCTATTTGGCAATGATTTCTAAAAGAAATAGATAAATGACATCAACCCATACTGCAAGACACTACAGCTACATAAATCGACTATCCAGATAAACCAAGAGTGACAAATTGTACAACAGAGAACTGTATGCAGGGAAATTCATGATCTATGTATCGCTAACTCGAGCTACAAAACACGTCTAATTGTAGTGATGCAGAGATTCTTGTGAATGGCGTATCAGAGAAGACGAACTGTGCTTACAGATTTATTTACAGATTACTCATTTTTGTTCGTCATAGAGTGTGTTTCCAGATGTGTTCTGGAGAGAGCAAAATACATGCAATAAAGCAGAAAATAACTGTAAAAGTCATCAGTACAAAGATGGAATCAGGGCACAGGTAACCATAATTCTAAATTGTTATACTGACACATTTTCGTCAGTATAACTATGAATTCTGAAATATGAGTTTTTTTAACCATTTCTGAAGTTCTTTAGACGTACAATCGATAATAACTTCCTCCTAATGCGATGGACAACGTAAAGAGTGAAATTAAGCTAGACTAACACGCTGAAAAAATATTAATCTAGAAGTCAAACAACAAATATCAGAGCTATATTTGCAAACTTTTGCAGGGCCAGTTTCAATGGTTCTTCCGAACCATCATCCTCACGGATGCCCATTTGCACTTCGACAATGACAGCTGAGGCTGATGGTTCAGTAGAACCATCGAAACTGGTCCTGCAAAAGTTTGCAAATATAGCTCTGATATTTGTTGTTTGACATCTAGATTAATAAAATCCGTAGCCTCCTTACAGGTCGTAATCTAGAACCCGACTTCGGGCAAGTCGAACTGCTAAAAGGTGTGAGGCAGCATGCTTTGACGTTATGGAAGCAGAAACGTGCTCAACAGTGGCTCCACCTGACATTGTGAAGCCATAATTTTACGACAAGCGTCAGATGACTTTGAAGATCTGCACTCTGTTAGCCAATAAAGCTGCTCGATTTCAGGGGGTTGATTAACAAATTATTTTGCAGCTCACTGACATAGTCTTTGAGTATAACGAATCAAAAAACAACAAATGCAAGAGAAAAACTGAACTAAAGTGATTATTTCAAACAGCAAACTGGAAAGTAGAACAGAGTGCACTGAAACTCTCAATTAGAAAGACTCTTTCTACTAATACGATCTTCGTACAATGAAGACAATTAACGTATACTTATTTTTGAAAGCCATATTGCTATTTTCTATGTATTTAAATATTGGTTATTAATTTATTTATGTTGTTAGTAGTGCTGTTATGATATTAAGCTTCCAGTAGGTTGTAAGGTTTTAGTTAAACTAACAAAATTTTATTTTAATTTAACTTTTTCTATCCCTTCTCATTTCAACTTCCCGTTAGAATAAGCTTTTCAGCTTTATGCTAATTTGAAGTGGAGCCAAGTAGTATTTAAACGAAAGGTAGAAACCTTTCAGTGTGAGAGAGCTTTTAGTTTCAGACCACTGTTTCTCTATTCAACGTTCGCCTGACCAGCTAGTATTTAAATTCTAAGCCGTAGCGCTGTTACGTTATTGCTCATTGAAGTAATTCTAAGTGCGTCAGTATTAGTTGAATCTTGCTACGCACCATTTAGTTTAGAGGCCAACCTCGCGTTATAGTTCTGTGAGCAACGAATACTTAATTTCTAGTTAGCTTTAGTTTAAATTAATTTGATTATTCATTTTAGACCTAAGTGCGGTTTTTATTTTCTGTATCCCTCCCGAGTTGGGAAGTGGTTGTAAATAATTGTGGTTTAATAAAAGAGGATTTTAAATCCCTTTAAAGTGCAGTTCTTCTACCACTTAATCACAATATTCTACCACAGAACATAGCTGCATTCAGCTCACTGTTCAAGGACTCATCAGGACTTTAAGTTGACACGAAGATGTTTTCCAAGAATATGCACCAAACACTCAGTCCTGACAAGGCTTATAATAAATTTATTTCAATTCTATGAGCAGTTCTGCACGCGGCAGAAACAACACGCAACCAAACCACCAGTAGTCCCATTGGAGTCACTTCAAGAACTTACGATCTCTGAGTCCAGGACAGCCACACAGAACAATGTGAGAAATCTGAACAGCTCATGTTCATCAACGCCCGAGATGACAGGCACGTTGTTCGCATGACTGCTGTGGATGGTACATTTACATCATGTATCCTGGTCAGAAAATTTGATATATTGCACAGCACCAAATATCCATGTGTATGATGCGGCAACATCTGCAACTCCAAGGATTATCAGCAAAGCTACCACTGATACAGCTTCTATTGAAGCTGGACTCCAAGGATCAGGGTCTACAGTAACTGGTTCAATGACGTACATTGACACAATAATGCCCTGAAATAATGGATCATTTTGTATCAACCTACATGTCACCGGTATTTGACACTGGGTTACATTTAGCTAAGGTTTTCTTTTAAAATTAAACAGCAGCAAATCAGTACAAATGAAGTCTGTTAGTCACTGGTAATCTATATGATCGTCTTTGGTGGTCAACTCAAAGCTCATCATTGTGAGCCAGTGCAGTAAATTAGAGAATTATTTAGGTTAAAATTAAAAAGAACCTTTTCGATGTCTTTTGAGACTTCTGGACAGCATTGACCGGCTATACTCGTCAAGGTCACCGGTGAATAACGAGATAAGAGTTGATTGGACTTAACCAACGAATCACTATTTTGGCATTATGCAATCATTTTAGACAGATTTCTTAAAATTAAAATTAAAATGAAACTCACCAGTGGTAATCAAAACTGTCTGTTACCAATAACTTTTAGTAAGTGTTCATTGGAAGTTAACCTGTAGTTAACTTCCAAGGAAATTGGAAGTTAATTATGGGGTATGCTCATCAATATTCTATCATATACACACAGTAATATGTGAAGTATATTTGAATAAACTTTAAAAATAAATGCAAACCAAAGTACTGATCAAAGCTGTTGATGGCTGGCGACTTAGCGTTGGTCTCCGGTGACGTAAGGCTGCTTACTGGTGGACAACCCGAAAGGTCACTGGTGTAGGACAATGCGGAAAATTTAGATAAGTTCTTAAATCAAACCGACAGGCGTTGTTAACCATAATGGAAGAAATCGTTGGTCAAGAATGACCATCAAGGCCGTTGGTCACTATTGACTTTTTGATCTTCATTCTCTAGTCTAAGTTCTAGTATTGCAATATTTTTGAAGTGGCATCAGTTGCGAAATCATTGAATGATAATAGTCACTTCATAGTGTTATAAAAGCAATGAAACGCTGCAAAAAATTTTGGGAGGACTTCGTGAAAAACGTTTCTAATGTTTAAAAATGAATCAGAAAATTTATCTACTTCATTGATCGTAATATTTACTTAATTGAAAAGTTTGATTTCGCTCTGCAACTGATACTGCAACTATTATAAGCACACACTGAAATATATGCTAATAACAACATTCAAATCAATGCTATAGTAAGTGAAATAGATGTCGAAGGTTTTCGGTTACGAGACTATGTAAAACATTTCTTAGATTCAAAAATCGGAAAATGAGACTTAATTCCTTAACAGTTAAGAAATAAAGATTGGAAGAACAATTTTATTTTGCCCTCGAATTGAAGCTCTTTAACCGTCTTCTATGATGATATACCATATGTGAGGTGCCTAATTGTTATATATTTAAAACAACAACGCATTTCATATTGTAGTGGGATTGTGGTCATGATTTCTTTCAGTAATCTTGATTTTTTTGTCATATTGATGGAAATATGTACTAACAAACATTCCAAAAATTGTAATCCTATTGTTGAAACTCTCGCGGTTAAAACTGTTAATGCGCGCATCCAAAGTGAAACAGAACTGTAACTGAACTTTAGAACTCGTAATGGACGTTTCACTTAAAGATGTAACCAGTATCTTCTCTCTGTATCTTGTATGTAATTAGTTAGTAATGTAAATTAAACGTATCTTATTATCTTAGAAGCCTCTCTTATGAGTAGTGCCTTTGATGTGTTCAATGAATTAAAGATAAAAACATTCCCGGATATACCTTTGGAGAAGAACGAGAAAGAAGATCGTCAGAAAAGGTAAGCCTTTTTACCTTTATTAAGAATGATTAACTTGTTAATCATAACACCTATCATACACACACAAAAATATGAGAGATTTTTTACATTTCTATAAAAAGTACATTATAAATCAGAATAGCAAATTCATAAAACGTAATACTTGTTGTTGTCGCTTATCCTCGAAAGATCTGAAATATGTCAGATCAACTCCAGAAGGTTGTTGACCGTCAAAAAAACAATAACAGTGAGGGGATTGGATGTTAAGTATTCCTTAGAAAGTCCGATGCAATCCAGTATGTGATCCGGTGAAGCTGGATGGTCACAGCATTTTTTTACAAGCGTGGTAGATTTTTCTGCCACTATCAAAGGAAAGACATTTAAGGTGGCCACTTGTTAGTCTAGCCAGAGCAGTCTGGGAGCCGTGGTCCCATTTGAATTCCAGTAGAGAGCCTGGGGATGTTCCTGTGTACCATTGGTGCGTAGATGGATTACGCCAAATTATACCAAGTTTAGCTCTTTCATTGGAGTAAAGTTCTTGGTAAGTAACTGAAGAGCCAGTGACCGTTTCATTTTCACTGGCCTCTTTTGTCAGTTCATCAGTGACCTCATTACCACTAATATTAACATGTGATGGGATCCACTGGAGGTGGACGTAATACGTAAGTTCATAGAACGTTTTTCAAAGAAGAAAATATTTCTCTGTAACTTTTGCCTGTTTACATAAACCTATTGTAAATTTAAACCTAACTGAACGAAAGTGGTAAAAAAAACAAATAGAGCATAGTCAACAACTCGCTTTTTGAAGCATAATGTAAAATATGAACCGGAAAAATCTCAATTGCTATAATATGATACAGATTTATTTTCATTTTTAATGTTTTACAACTAACATATTCAAAATTAAACAATGATATTAAATTTACAAATAAGCTGTAAATTCTTTACAAATTCCTGAAACTTCCATTCTTTACTTCTTTTTACCTCAAAACTTTAGTCGCTACTTATGTATGATTCTCTTCAACTTATCAGAAAGTGAAGACATAAGATTATCAAATACCAAATTTGAAGCAAATAAATTTTATTAATTAGTCCGTCAGCTTGAAATCTTCTTAAAAACTGACTGAATCCCCAATGTCGGAAGACTGACTGAAAAGCAAAAGGTACAGGTTTTTAAATCATGCACTTTCCTGAATAAATTTGCGAGAGACAGGTATGTCAAAGAGGTGATAGACACCTGATTGAAAGAATGATCTTTTGACTATTGCTACTGAGTAAATCGTATGTATTAATATAGTACAAAGAATCTTTTTCTGTAATTCGTACGGAATTCTTTTTCGAAGTTTCAAGATCTTTTTAACAGTCTGTCATTCGGAGATTTATTTTTTCTTTTTCTTCAACGTGTTTCCTTCTTTAGAATGAAAATATAACTTTTTCTGAAGAGTTAAAATACGAAACATTTTCAGATATGGGTTATTATTTTAACTGTATTAAATTTTCAGAAATTTCGGTTGTTTACTGTAATTTTTTTCAGTTTAGTGTAATTTCTTTAGCTTTCTTTCAACTCAAATTGGATTAATCTATCTGCAAGAAAATGTACGAATCTAATTCATTAAATTCAACTTGAGACAAATGATGTTTTATTCATGAGTTGTTTAATCCATGCAGCATCATAGAATTTTTATAAAGGTTTAATTATAACTTTTTAGAGATCTTGTAGAGATTAATAGGTATATAGGAAATAAAAATAGGAAAACGTGTCTTCTCCAAGATTCAAACCATGGTTCTTCTCTTGACAGCTGGATATCTTGAACATTTACACTACAACGATAAATACTTTGTTGGCATATAGTAGGAAAAACCAGCTGCCATACCCTTGGTCTCCGGTTCGAATCCTGAAGGAGTGTATGTTTATAAGTGTATAGTAGCCCTGCGGCATGGGGTCACTTAAAACACTGCCGAGTCGAAAGATCTTTCGGGAGGTTATTGGGGTTGATGGTAAGGAAAGAAGGATAGGAGACCGTCGGAACCATTCCCCAAGATGTTCGCCATTGGACTTGGAATGGAACTTCCTTTTTCTCCCGAGTTATTTTGGTTGCCCCTTTGAGGCACCCTGGGCAAAGTTTTTGGTGATGAGACGCCTATATAACCCGTGGCTTTGCTCATTTTTGATAAATGTTTAACCAACGAAATGTCCAGCCTTGGTATGAAAAAAGCTTAATATTAAAATAGCGCGCATTGAAGTATTGCAGTAATTCTTTGTAATTATCTAGCATTCTGAAAAATATAACGAACGTCGAAGGCTCAATTTGACTAATTATAAATACTAGCTGAATTCAAGATAATGCTAATCAGTTCCAGTTGCAGAAATTTTGAACAGGAATTGCCTTGTTCCATATTTTTACTATTCGAACAAATGATAATTCTGATACGTTCTTAATCATATAGCTGCTTAATTATAGGTAACTTTAAAGATCAAAGCCTATATATAAACGTCTGCCATATGGTACAGTTAGATTATTCATTAATCCATATAGCATAGCAATATTCTTCTAATAGTTTACTGAACCATTGATACTTCTCTATGTTTATAAATTTTGAAATTATTAGTTTTCAAGTAGGAAACATGAAAAACAGACCGTGCCTTTGCCACGGTCCGTTTGGATCATGCACTTATTACTACTATGGGTACTCCAGTTGTTAGATGAATGTACTAATAACTTACACTGTCAGAGTACGCAAGGGAAAATGCAACGATTTTTTTGCAATCTATTTAACGGCCTTAAGTTAATGAACCAAAACAGTAATTCTCAATTAGTCTAACTCTTTTCGTCTTTGATCGAAACGTACACGATTTTTTTCCTTGCCGAAGCTATCCCATTAATCTTAACATAATATGATATGAATTATTTTTTTTTCATTCTCTGTTTTATTGAAGTAATAAAAATTTTCAAAAAGCATAAATAAAAGGAGATGAAGAGGAAGAAATTGGCATAGCATTTATTTATTTATTTCAAGACTCAATACGTATATGAGGATAAATATAACGCTTTGAAAACAAAACAAAAAGTTACTTGATTATTTCGCTTTTCCCTTCGCTTTCCAAGTTCCTTCAAACATGTTTTCAGCAAACTAATAAGAGATTCGACAATTCTACGAATTTTCCGCCATCGGCTTGTTTTGAATTACCTGTCCTTGCTATAAGCTTTCAATCATTTTTAATGTAGCTGAAAACACTTTCCTAATTACCAAGTATTTTATTTACGCCGTATTTACCGGTTAGTTGTGTGTGTTCTTTTTAAATCTGTTGTAATTTCCTTTATTCCTCGAAACAGAAAGCGCCCGAGTCTTACGCTATGTTGTGCAACCTCAACGACGTTTCTATATGACAGCTAGAGTATTCAATTATGGGTTACTTAAATCTTACGAGATTTGGCTGTTACATTTTTCTTTATTACCACAATTTTTGATATTTCGAAAATGCTAGCAGAATAGTAATAACTTAACGAGCATCTTATAAAGTTGCATTACCTCACTAAGCCCATTTAATCGCTTTCACGTGAGTTCAGCAGAATTCCAGTTTGTGAGTTTGACAAACTTCTTCAAAATCCAACAAGGACTTTCACAATTAATATTTTATAAATATTTTGAACATAAACAAAAGCTTTCACAATTTATTACTCACAAATATTTCGAACACCGACGAAAACTACTTAGTTTCTCATAAATAATCTGAATAATAAAACTTTTTCAAAAAGGATAAGATACCCTTTCGAGAACATTATAACTGAAATATCATATTATTCCACACGAATATCTAAGTTTAAAAAAAGAAAATTACTAATGCCAATAATTTGTGCCACTCTTAAGCCAGTACTGATGCTAATTCCTCAATGGAAGTAAAAGGTGGCAGTCATCCTCCAGAATACCACACACAGGCTCAGCTAAATTCAAATCTAGGGACTGCGCTTGCAAACATAAATACCGTGCCACATTTCCATGAGTCTAGATTTAAAACTTGACTCCCTCACAAATAAACATCGAAGCTTTGTCGTTCTGAAAGATATATCACCATTCTGGAATCAGGTTCTCGACCATAGGACGCAGGTCCTGTAGAATATCCAGATGCTCCCGATGAATTCAAGGATGTGGTACTTCAGGTCAAACCAACATCATCTTGACAAGGGTCCTTGATAATCAATCCTTGATCACCAGATGTATACGTCACTGGAGGCAGGTATCAAAATGAAGATTGACTCTTCAAACTATAGTACATATTTTATGTTTCTGTATTCTTTTGCCTATAAATATGCTGTTAAATGTTTCGTGGTGGCAAAGACATAGCAAAAGAGTATTCTTTTGTGAACACTCACCTCTGAGCAGTGAACTGTTTTTATTATTAAAGGCATCCTTCACTTGAAGTTTTAACTCATAATTTGAAGATATGATCATTAGAAGTCCATCCCAGTTCCGGAATATATCTCTCCTAAGAATATGGCGTTATTTGCCACAATCAATAAATTAGCTGATGAAGTGATCTGTCCATTGCATGTTGATTTGTGTTTCGACCACAGTAGCTTCTATATGCACATGTTGGTATATTTTCTGCGCGCTGAACTTGATCAATGGTAAGCATTTCTTAATATGTCCATCAAGTTAGGTCTCCGCCAGCAATCATTCCTCTTTAGAAGTATATTAGACTTGACTTACACGTTGTAAAAATAAAGAAACGGGTTTCTTTATCGGAAATAGCACTCAGTTTCATAGATAAAAATATAAGCTTCGTGGTTTGGAGAGAAGGAAAACATAGTTATTGATAGCATAAATTAATAATGAGAAGGATTAATACGATTTTACTTAGTAAAAACAGAGATGTTAAACTATTCTGTCTTACTCCTTATGCATAATCCACAGGGCCACCCAAAAGTCCGTTGACATTTGAAAATTCAATAATTCAAGGAATAATGTAGGCAGAGAGCTTAAAAATTCACACTCATGCTTGAAATGACATGGGGTTTTAGTGAAAGCAAAATAAATAAATAAATACATAAAACAAAAAATTAATGCCCCAAAATTGCAAAAAAAAGGCCAACATAGGAGCTGGTAAGCAAAGTGTCGGTGACGCCGCATGAGAATCGTGTATGAAATGAGCTGTAGTGAGAGAGGGGATTAGTCCCTTCATGACTTTGCCACTTTTCTATTCTCGCCTCGGCATGTTGGTCATGCTGTGATGTGGATTTATCACGTAAGTCGTGATCGGATCCTTTTTTCCGAGAAAATTCGTGGTTCTGAACTTCAGCATCACAAAATCAACACTTCTTTGTCACTTGGTTGAAGGCACACGCAGGAACAAAAGGCAACGAGGAGACTGACATCCTAGCCAAAGAAGCAGCTAGGGGTAAAAATGCACAAAACTTATCAGTACCATGGCCTGGCTCGCACCTTAAAAAAATCATAAGCAACAAATCTAAAACTGAATGGCAGAACTGGTGGGACAACGCCGAACAAGGAAGAAGGACTTATCAATTGTTCCCAAAAGTAGGCACTGCACCCAGGTGTAATAACAAGAGAAATAACGTAGTTCTTATCAGGGCATGGCTCTTTTCCTACGTTCTTTTATACAAGGAACTTAGCTAGATCAGACCAGTGTGTATGTGGAGAAAGAGGCAGTTCCGAACATTATTTATTTAAATGCGCCCTCACAGCTGAACATCAATTAAAAGTCCCGAATTCAGAAAGTGAAATGACTCCTTTCATAAGATATGCTACCAAGAACAACCATCTCAGAAAAAAAATCATAAATATAATGAACTTCCTGTCCACAAGAGGCACTGAGTTATGCAGCACAGCATAGAATAATATAGCATAGCTATTACTTAAAATATTGTATGTAAGCAGACCTGGAGCTGTCCTCCATAGCATGTAAGTGCGAAAGGCACCAACTGTGAAAACATCAATGTATATTTAATGGAAAAAGAAAGGCACTAACTGCGGTATGGTACCAATACAAAGTATTACAAGCAACGCCTGGCAAAGTCTTCTGTGGGCCCACTGAGGTGTAATTATCTGGATAATTAGTGTGCCTGGACAATACCCACATTGCCAATGGTTAAACAATGGGTGTCCACCACACTTCACCATATTCATATCCATATTCAAACGTCAGTGTAACGGGTACGAGGTACGCTGATATGTTACAGAATCGCATCATACCTAGTCTAGCTGATAAATACCTGTTGGAAAGTCTGAGTCTTACGTTGGGTGGCGTTCCAATCTATATTGCTACACGTGTCTTGCACACATCGTTTGGTGAGGATTACGCCACCACTTCCTTCATGCTCGGCCTCCTAGATCCCCAGATCTCAATCCATATGATTATTGGTGTGGGGTTACCTGAATTCGCACGTATACCGCGATCATCCGACCTCATTAGGGATGCTAAACGACAACATTTAACGGCAGTTTCTCGCCATACCTACAGATATGCTGTACAGTGCTGTTTACAACATAGTCCCTGGACCACAGGTATTGTTTCTGTATGGAGGCCGACATGTTGAACATTTGTTATAAAGAAAATAGTCTTTGCTGAAAATCAATTGTTATGCTAATGATTGCTTTTGGTATGATAAGAAGCATCATCTGCTGCCCGTTTTAAGCACTTTTTTTTGCTTTTCAGTAAACCTCCACGACATTTCACGCATGTGTGTCAATGTTTGGCTCTATAGCTACATTATTCAATGAATTACTGAATTTTCAGATGTTAACGGACTTTTGGGTCACCCTGTATATCCAAGTATAAAACAAATATCCATCGATTTCTTAAAGTCACAATTAGCCGATTTTTTATTACTGCAATAATTTCGCATTCAATTCGCATTCAGAAATTTCGTCAGAAGCTTCCTCGCATTTTGTTTTAGCTATTTATATATTTTTACAACTGCTATTTACTGACCCCATTTTTTTAATGGGTGAGATACAATAATAGTATATTTTTAATGGTAATTTAAATAAACTACACACATAATGTATCGGTATGACCTTGGTAGCGCAAAAAATGACTGATTTGATTAAGTCGTGGAATATTTGCACAGTCAGTCAGCGGAAGAAACTGCCTAGCTCTATGGTTTTTAGTAGCAACATGCTGCTGTAGTTTTTACAGTATTCTCCTGAAAGTTTTTATTGTGCAATGTTTTAAAAATGTATATGACTTTCTTTTATTACTTATTTTTTATTCGAAAAAATACAGAAACTTTATTATCGCTGTAAAAGGAGACAGAACTGCAAAAGAGCAATAATACGGTTGCACTGAACAACCAAACCTATGCTCACAGTCTATATCTTTCTAAAATTCCCTGTATCTGTGTAAAAGTGGATTTCGTGCATTGTATAATAAGCATTCAGAAGACAACCCGGAAGTACATGCTTCTTATAGCTTTCCAAATTACTTTCCCTTGTGCGAAGCGGTAGTAGCGTGACTACAGCTCATTTAAACTATATGTAGACGATCACAAACTTATTTTCTGAGCCAGAAGTTTAACAGTTTGTTTGAATTTCTTGCGGCAAATTTGAGTGCTATCCATATAGCAGAACGTGACTATTAAAATAGTAATATATATATAAATAGTGTAATCTATTTTCGATGATATCTTCACCTTCTATTAGTTCTGTGACACAGAAAAAAATGTTTCTCATTTTTAGCCCAAAGAGGCAATTTGCTCTTCTGGACAAATAAACGGTTATTAATTTCGTTTTGGTATTTTGCGTCGTAGACTATAAAACGGCGTTTCACTTTTCAAATTGTTGCCGCCGGATATTAGAGTCCTGCATTATATTTCAAATTCAGAGGTATTAAATAATGAAGAATCTGCATAAATATATTTCTCCCATTGTGAAAAAACAACGGTATCTAGAGACATCAAATTTTGAATAATGTAGTTCTCTACTCGAATATGAGTAATTTTTGAGGAACAAATTCAAACGATTTCAAAGCGAGCAATGGCAACACTCTACCTGGAAAAAAACTTTTTATCTAAAGCCCGCGGAACTGTGTATCGGAAATTTTAAATGTAGCCTCATTTTAAAATTATTTTGCGTTATTGCTATTGAACTGAATTTTATCGTTTAAGTGCAAAGAACATGATATTTAATAAATAAAGGTAACACAAAAATAAAGGTTAATAAATTTTTAATAAATAAAGGTTTGGAAGCCCAGATATAGAATTTGGAATTTGTTTTGTTATCCATTTCATATTTTGAAAAACTTTTACGAATTTTTTAATGAACAAACTCAACGATTTCAAAGCGAGCAATGGCAACACTGTACGAAAAAAAACATTTTTATCTCTAGCAAGCTAGACTGCATATCGGATATTGTAAAGATATGCTCTTTTTAAACATTTTGTGACATTGCTGTTGAATTGACTTTTAAGTGCAAAGAACATGATATTTAATGAATAAAGGTAACGGACAAAACGTTAAAAAACACTCCTTTCAGCGTAATTTAAAATCTAAAATCCTTCAGATATTTTTTTAAGATTTTAAGCAGTAGCAATTAAGTTATCATAAATATTTGCAACATTTCTTACATTCTTACTTAATTACGTTCTTGTAATAATATACGTAAACAATTCAATTTCCGTTCACACTTTACCGTTCTGGTAATCATATAATGTAGAAAAGAATATTTCTCTTTTTCTTATGATTTTAAGCAATAAAAGTTAAGTTATTCCGAATTCTTATTTTTAAAGAGTTAATTTACAGTTGCTATAAATCAATGTAAGGTTAAATATGTAATTAGGAAAAACTCGGGTATCTTAGTTTCATCAAAAGTAGTTGTATTGATGGAGGAACTTCTAAGAGAAACTTAAAAGTACTTAAGTTACAATTAACACAATCCGCAGAAATACCCATGTCCTATTGAACTCGGGCCCACCAGCGGCCGAGCGGTAAAGACGCTGAACACTGATAGTTCGGGCCGAGGTTTGAATCCCGCGAACGGGCTGGCTGCATGGGCGTTTTCGTGGTTTTCCCCATGTGTAACGTGTATACGAGCCAGTTTCCCTTAAAAAGTCCTCCACGAAGGCATCCCTCCCTTTAGGCAGATAGCCCTCGTGTGCTTTGCCATAATTGAATAACCTAGCCTAACCTATTGAACTCGTTTTTCTAAAAATCGAAATGCAGCCGAAATTAAGCATACCCGCTTCGTCGAATTTTAACTTCTCAGACCATTACAAATATTGAAATTATTTTTTTCAATATTGAGTTATCAAGAGATCAATATATACATATATACTCCTATGTTTGATTAAGAATAAGCAATTACTAATGTTCTTTTTCTTTATGGATGCATTACAGAAGGTTTTACGATTATTAATTAGATCTTTGGAAATGCAAAATGCCTTTCGAAAGAACAGTGTAAGAAATTTCTAAATTAAATTAACCAAATTTGGAAAAAGAAAAGAAGAAAATTCTGTAGAATATAATCCGAAGAGGCTGGAAAACCAAGTTTCCTTTGTTTAAGCACAAACGTTACGAACTAAAAAAGTCAATGCAAGTATGTACAGGTATGACGAATAAAAGATTTTTGCTTAGAAGAAGTTTGGGTCTTTTTTTTCTAATAGTTTCTTGTAAAAGATCTTCGAATATTAAATTCTCAATTTTTCTAAAAAAAAAATGTTTAGAGGTTTCAGATTTTAAATTACGTCCAAAGCTGTGTTTTTCAACGTTTTGTGTGTTACCTTTATTAATTGAATATTATGTTCTTCGCACTTAAATCATAAAATTCAGTTCAACAGCAATATCGCAAAATAATTTTAAAATGAGTGTATCTTTAGAATCTCCGATAAACAGTTCCGAGCGCTTTAGATAAAAAGGGTTTTTTTCCGCGTAGAGTGTTGCCATTGCTCGCTTTTAAATCGTTTGAGTTTGTTCATCAAAAATTCGTTGAAGTTTTACAAAATATGAAACAGGTAATACAACAAATTCCAAATTCGGGCTTTCAGATGCTCATATTCGGGTGAAAACGCACGTTATTCAAAACTGGATGGATCTAGGTACTGTTGTTTTGTCACATTTGGAGAAATATGCGTACATTTATGCAGATTCTTCATTATTTAATTTCTTTAAATATAATACAGCACTGCAAGATTTGTTGGCAACAGTTTGAAAAGTGATTCAGACTTTTAATGTTTCCGACGCAAAATGGGAAAACGAAAACAATAGTCCTTAAGGAACAAAGCCCCTTTGGACTTAAGAAAAAAACTTACTGATAGATTTGGCGCTACGTCCCGTCCTGTGGACTTGTAATATTGGGACATAGCACATGCTACTTCAATGGACCAATACCTGCAGTCAGGAGACTGTGTTTTGTGTGTACCTTCCATCAGATATTCCAATCGTATCAACTTAAAAAAAGGCAGAAATAAACATTACATATTTTACATAATAAATTACTTTTGGCAATGTCTGTGTTGTTCAGTATTTAATTCATCTGATGTGTCCTTTTTTACATTTGAATCATTCAAGTTGGTCTCAGTCATGTTTGCACTTTTATCAGTACACAAACAAACGATGAACTGATACTTTTGCAAACTAAAAAATAATTATTTGTATCAATGCACAGGAGTTTTATTGGAACGATGAATGGACATAATCGTGTTCCCTATGTTAGAAATTGTACAACCATGAATGTTAATGAAAACAACTCTAAGTGTCTTCAATTAGATGGTTCTGTTAAGTAAAATCGCATTTTTGCTTCATAGTAAGATCTGGTGTATTATTCATATTTTCATTCAATTCTCTTTCAAATTTCAGTATCGATGAGGTAAATAAAATCGTTTGTTCTACATTTTACATTTAGAGATAACAGATGACTGACAATGAATGCGTCACTGAATTTCTTATGAGCAAAATAGATTTTTTTCGACCGATTATATCTTAAAATAATGATTGTTTTTTTTTAATATATGCAGCATCAACATTAACGAGCTTCATACATTTTATCAGAGATTGCAATATTTTCTTGCGAAAGCTGTAGATATATTCTTAAGCATACAAGTTCCCTTTCGTTTGAAATGCTTCAAAATTAGAATATATAGATCAGATACAACATAGATTATGACTTCCTAATATCAATGTTATTTTTAATATTTTGAAATTCGTTTAAATGTAGTGAATGTGCTGATATTCTACAGTGTGTAGAAAAAATATGGGCAATAGCCTATAATTGATCATATTAGCTAACAAAGGAAATACTTGACAATTTTAGCTGGACGTAATGAATACAGGAGGCAATAAAGCCACAAATCTAATGAAACTTTTGTTTTAATATGCCTTTACACAAAATATACAACATAAACGCAAATTTGCATGTCAAAAAAGTATTAGTAAGATCATACAGCAAAATGTGGAAACAAAATTTAATGCTTCGTATTCATAACTTTTGCATCTATAGCAACCTGTAATCTATTTCTCATAGAGAAAACCAAAGTCCTGGTTGTTGGAAAAGTCCTGTTGGGAAAAACCGAAGTCCTGTTGGAAATTTCGTGCTATTCTCTGCAGATTTATATTCTTAAGTTCATCTTCACACGAAATTTTATGTTTCCTGACTTCTAGGTCCAAATTGTGCCATAAATTTCCAATTGAATTTATGTCAGGCGATTGAGGGGGTGTCTTTAACTGGCGAGGAGCGTTACAGAGTAACTATTGCCAGATGATGTTCACTATATCCTTAGGGTCATTGTCCTGTTGAAACACAAATGATGTTTCTAAGCCAAGTTTTTGGGCACTGAATTTCATGTTATAGCGCAATATGTCAATGTGTGTGCGTGATGTCATAATACCATCAATGAAGCACAGGTTACCAACTTTATTTGCTGCCATTCAGCCCCAAACTACGAGGCACCCTCCAACATGTTTTACAGTCGGTGTTAAATATTGTTTTTCCAGTTCGGTATTAGGCTTTCTCCATATATACTGTCGTCCATCACCCTCGAAAATGTTAAACTTCGATTCGTCGGACAAAATAAGTGTTCCCAAATTCTTCTGATAAATTAAAATGAGATTTTGTAAAATCTAATCTCTTTCTCTTGTTTATTTCTGAAACGAAAGTTTTCTTTTTAGTTGCCTTTCCATAATACCTTCCTCCATGTCAGACATTCCGTATAGTCTGTATACTAAAAGTTTTATGCGAAGTATTGGCAACATCTTTGCCTAACTAGGGTGCAATTATTTTGTTTTTTTTAACCCCTTTAATAACGCCACGTTTTGCCTTGCAGAAAATATTCGAGGCCGTCCACTTCCAATCTCATTTTCCGTCGATCCTGTTCCTTTGAACTTTTCTACAACACTTCTAACAGTAAATAAACTTATATTCATCTGTATTCCTACAGCACGATAAATTAAACCCACATTTCTGAGCAGAATAATCATGTTTTTAACATTATCATCCTTCTCATTTGACTTCGAAGCCATTTTATCACAGTATTAGCAAAATAACGTTTCAGAAGTTTTGAAGTAGCACTGCAGATTTCATACTAACAGGATTTCTTATCATTTTAAACACGTGACAACATAAAAAAATTTGCATAGCAGTTAGAACTTTGCCAATACCTTTTTGGCATACATATTTACATTTTTGTTGTATATGTCGTGTAAAGGCATATTAAATTGAAAATTTCATTAGATTTGTGTGTTTGTTGCATCCTGTGTTCGTTATGTCCAGCTAAAACTTTCAGGCATTTCATTTGTTAGGTAATATGATCAATTATAGGCAATTACCAATACTTTTTTGCTCACTGTATATCGCAGAGCATTCGTGTCAACGCAAACAAACAATTAATTTAACTCTCAAGTTTAGGCCATTATTTGATTATAAGACGGATCTTTAAAATACAACAACTTCAAAAAGAAAGGAGAAGCATGAGACCATTTGTCACTAAAATGTAGAGCAAATTTATTTAATTGTTCGTATTCTGTAATCTGTCTCATGTTCTGATATTAAAAAAGTGACAATTCTTTTGTTTGGAGCAACCTATGCGCTCATGATAATTTAATTAAAGAACTCTACAAATCTATAAATTGTTTCTAGTGTTTCTGTAATCTTTGCTATAGATACTGATAATAGAAAAGAACAAAAGAAAGCCTCCAAAAAGGAGATGTCTTTCGTCTTAGTCGGTGACCTGCTAATGTTACCAATTATAAATATTAAAAAAATTATTAAAATTAGTTAATTTACAACTCATACGTAACAGTTCATTTATTTCAATTGCTGTATGAATAAAATGAATATTCAAAATAATCTTCTCATGGGAAAAAATATTGCTTGCACTTTTATTTATTGTTTACTACAAGAAATGCCTAATGCCAGTTAAGTTAGGTTAAGAGTAATGTATCTAACAACAAAAAGAACGATATTGCTGAAATCCTTCTCTAATAACGATGCAAAAGATGCGATTCATAGTCATACGTTTTTCAGTCTGATGAACCCACATAAAAAAATTTCCATAGAAAACTGAACTAATTCTCTCTCATTATATCAGCAACAATGGCAAGCAGTTTTTAATGATTTTCGTCTTCGGGTCGTAAAAGTTCAAGTTCCTTCCAATATATCACCTATATTCAATTTTAGTCGATTAAATGTGGCAAAAAATGGATCATAATTAATTGATCAGACATGAATAACGTGAACAAACAAACAAACACACAGGCACACACACATGTACAGATTTTGTAAAACTTACATATTTTTGATTAACAAACTCTGCGATTTGAAAGCGAGCAGTAGCAACACTTTTCGAAATACAACATTTTTGTCTCCAACGCGCGAGACTTTTACTACTCGGAAAAATGAGTGCGAAAATTAGTGTTTTCATAGTTTTTAATTAATATCTCGGCTGATTAAAGTTATACGAAGCATTCGAAATAGCTTTACTCATTACCGATTCCAAAAATTCATAGTTTATTTCACTGTAAAACTTAAAAATGTTTTATTAACAAACTCTACGATTTGAAAGCGAGCAGTGGCAACACTTCTCGAAATAAAGCAGATTTTTTATCTCCAGCCTGCGAGACTGTTGCCACTCAGAAAAGTGAGGGCGAAATTAGCGTTTTCAGAGTTTTTAATTAATATCTCTGATTTTAGCTATTTTTTTTTCGGAAAAAGTGGACGTCGACCTTTTCCAAGACCCAGAAAAGAATGACAGAAAGTTTGGTGATATAGTAGTGACAGAGTTTATCGCGAACAAACACACAAACAGACATTCTCCTTTATATATATATAGATTATAAATTAACGATTTTAACACTTTTGATTCATTTTAAATTTTGTTTGGGAAATTATAAAATATAATTCATTAAATGAAATATTAAATGTAATTATCTTTTAATTACTTGTAATTACTTCGCAGTCTCTAGAATGCCATCAGAGATTAGATTTAGGATGCGTAGTGTAAAAGTATTCATTAATAGAATAGTATATACAAACAAAGACACTGATATTACAAAATGGCCACGAATCAAAGCAAATTATATAGATGGAATACTTGTTGTTGTTGTTTTGTCCATGTATTTCATGGAAAAATAGTTGCCAGAACCTCAAAAATGTTGGACTTCTTCTTCCATACCAAGTCTGAGAGAGAGCACCCAGGGATGATCCGAAGGTCTCCAACCCCTAAACCCTACGAAAGCACTTTTGGTTCGACATATATTTAGAGTGCCCCCATGCCGAAAAGACACTATACATTTACACGCATCCATGCCTGCTCCTGGATTCGAACACTGGCCCTTCGGTATCGCAGTATGCTACCCTAACCACTATACCGTCTGGGGAGCAGGTAGGCAAATTTTACACTATATAATATTTTTTTTTCTGCCTAAATGGTAGTGAAACTGGACAAAAAGCTTTAAAATTATAATTGGTATTAAATTAAGAGCGTAAAAGATTAAAATAATCGTAGCAGCTTGTTTACGGAAAGGTAGCTTCAAAACTACAAAAAAAAAAAAAAAAAAAAAAAAAAAAAAAAAACAATGGTTAAAATAGTCAGAAGTATCTTAGCAAAAAAACACTGGTAACGCCAATTAATTATGTTAATAGCATTGAGTTATATTTGACTAAAAAGAAACTGTCTAAGAAAAATGTGATCGCATTTACAGTTTATTTGAAGAAAGTTATACGCAATGAGTTTTTTTAGATGTCGTATCATGAATGCAGCACCATTTCAATTATCATTGTTTCAGCTGGGCTATTTGGAAAAGGAACATTTGGAGTTTGAGGCTGAAATATTACATAACAGCAACAGAAACGGCATTCAATTCGAGGCAGAAATAGTGAAAAAAAGGTAAAGAAACTGCTAATCTATATAAACATGGGGACAAATTTTTTATCCATACTGTTATTTTTTATGCTTTTCTAAAAAAGTGATGAATAATAAACATGTAATTACTATAGCAATTGGCTAATTATTGTATTTCTCCCGCCTTCTTCGCATGCCTTCGTGGTGTAGCGGTCAGCACGCTCAACGCTTAAGCGAGAGGTCCGTGGTTCGATTCCCGGCGAAGGCGTTGCTCATTTTTTATCCCTCCTGCTTCCGAAATAATCTAATGTCTCTACTCTAGCTCCTGGACTAAACTGATGGTAAATGATGATTTTCCACCACCAGGATTTCCCAAATGAATCTCCAAAACCGCAATCCCTTTAAATGGGGGAGTATATAAGGTATTTCTCCTGCCTTCTTCGCATGGCTTCGTGGTGTACTGGTCAGCACGCTCGACGCGTAACCGAGAGGTCCGTGGTTCTATTCTCGGTTAAGGCCTTGCTTATTTTTCATGCTTCATGCTTCTAAATAACCTAATGACTCTACAGAGGCGCCCGAACTAAAAAAGGTAGTGGAAGATGATTCTCCATTACCGGCATTTAGCGATTGGGTCCCCTAATCCCCAGTTGCCTGGGAGTGTATAAGGTATTTCTCCCGCCTTCTTCGTATTCCTTCGTGGTGTAGCGGTTAGCATGTTCGACGCGTGACCGAGGGGTCCGTGGTTCGATTCTCGGCGAAGGCGTTGCTCATTTCTCCTGCTTCGAAATAACCTAATAACTCTACAATTGCTTATTATTTTTTTGTAACTTTTCAGTAACTGATTTATTATAAATAAAATTTATTTGCAAGTACAATATATAACAAAATGTGAAAAACATTAAAAATCTAGTTTTTAAAGATTTTAGAGTTTAAAATTAAATAAATTAATAAATTTTATTTATATAATA
>KK119492.1:281915-301794 GCA_000611955.2 Stegodyphus mimosarum
GGACTTTCAGGACTCTTGAGAATTCTGAAGGTGTAGCTGAAAGTTCGGCGAGGAAAGCTGCGCATTAAAAAGTTAAATATTACAGGCATATACTCTTTTTATTCAGTAGACGACTCTATTTTTATCACAGTTCTTGTGTAAAAAATTACGTAGTGACTTATTCCTTTCTTGCCTATTAAAATTTGAATTTGTCACAACAGAAAGTTACAGAGTAATTCAATCAAACTCATTACTTTTTATGGAGAAAGGGATGCGAGAGATAAATCAAGAGAAAGATCTCACAAATAAAAGTGGGTCAAATATTGTTAAAAATGTATATTTGGACATTTAAAAATAAAGCTTATTGATAAAATTGCACCTAAACGCCCACCTAGTTTCCCCCCTTTTTTAACTTTCAAGTGGCCGAAATTTTTAACCTAAACTTTCGAACTCTATTAGTAATAACTAAACAATAAATTTATATCTTAATTATCATTTGATTAAGAGTGAATTGTTCCCCTTAAACTGTAAATTTTAGTTTAAAGATATCTGACGGAGGACAAAAGATGTTCTTTCACTGCAACGGGTTCAGTAATTTTAATTAGGTATACGTTTCATTGTACTCTACATAGCATAAAACGTCTCCGTCGATAAATTTAGTTAATCTAGAATCTAAAATTCTGATCACCTAATGTAACCTAATGTAATTCTTAAACAAAGTCGAGGAGAAAAAAATTCTTCTTAGTGTGAAATTTAAATAGCAGAGCCTGCAGTGCTATAATATATGCTTTTACTGCATAAACAGAAGGATTGTGATATGCCATCTGCTGCCGTAAGTGGAGAATTACTTTCACTATGCTCAACTGATTGCATACCAGTACATGATTTTACCACATGACGTATGTAGTGTATTTCACTGAGACTAAAACGTGGCATTTTGTTTCTAAAATTATGCTGTTCAAATGTTTTCCTTCACAACAGGTAGAATTCTATAATCTAACTGTAAATTTTCGCATATCTGCACTTTCATACAAAGGGTTAAGACCGTTGAATATTAGGAGTTCAACCCAGGTTCAGTCTCAGGCGAACAAGCTGGCTGGCAATCTCGTTTCTGTGGTTTTCCATGTGACTTATAAATAGAAGACATATGGATAAGGTTATGATTATGATTATGGATGTGGTTATTCAGGTTATGATTACGATTATGGATATGGTTATTCATATTTCAATAACCATATCCATAATCATAACTTAATGTACTGCTGCAATTTCTTTTGGACATCTTCAGAAATGGCGTTATATCAGATAGCAAACAACACTCCACTATTTATCGCTGCTGAACAAGAATTTCTAACTTTTATCTTGCAAGTAAGGAAAAAAATACAGCTTTAACAGCAAAGAATTTTTTCTTAAAATCTTTCTCCCTCTCCCAGCCCATGCTCATTGCGATCAAAAGTAATATAATCTTACGCCTCAGTCAAGATCAGTATCAAGAGAGATTCACAAATACTTTCACAAGTGGATCAGGATTGAAAGCGGAAGAAGATGCGCCTTAACAATTTATTTAGATCATGACCGAAGGTGATAGAAAATAAAACTTTAATTATACAAAGAAAACAGTGGTGTCTTCTTGACATAACTTTATGCGATTCACCGGGCAGCCAATCATAGCCAGAGTCACTATTTCCCGAACATGCATTATCTTCACGGATTGTCTCTCGGCAATGCGCGCCATTGCCAATACCTTCAGCAAGATTGCACTGTTGCAGGAAATTCTATATTGTACATCAAGCACCTGTGACCAACACTTGCTTATCATTTGAATAAAAACTAATGTTAGTCATAAGGGCAATATAGAAACAAACACTATGGCAAAGAAGGCAGCACAGGAAATCGGTGCGATCAAAGGTTGTATTCCGTGGCCAGCCTTCTACCTGAGCAACAACTACGAAACCTCACAAAGGAATTATAGCAGAATTAGTTGAATAATGCTGAAACGAGAAGAATTTATACGCTGTACCTGACAATAAAGTCCTCTCAAGTCCAAGTCAAGTTTCTAAGACAACTGACGTGCTTCATCAGTTGTCATAATTCCCGCATGCTTCTATGAAAAGAATATTTTATCATCGGATTTGTGTTGCTTGTGGAAAAAGGAAATACTTTGAACATTTCTTATTCTTCTGTCCAATGAGACAAACTCAGAACAAGAACTGGCCTCATTTTAAAAGGATTTGTTTTAAAAGGACGAAAAATACTGCAGATAATTGATTTTGTAGCCACGGCGGGCGATGAGCTCTGTAATGCACACTAACCTCGCAAGGATTGCAGTGAATGTAAGGATATTTAATGATAGGTTTAGTTCTGTGTTTTAATAATTTGAAAGTTTAATAATCACTGAAAGCTGAGACGAAACTTAAAAGGATGCTGGTGACTCGCTGGTGCTGCCAGAGCTTGCGATGTTAGTTGAACCAACTCTAAAATGCTCCCGGCTGTGGACCGGGTAGTGCTGTTTATCTAGACAACTAATGCAACCTAATCACTCAGGTTAATTCAAGGTGACCCCTGCACTTTACATATCACATACTATTTCCTTCACTGGCTTAGTGGTTAGTGACGGTGGTTGTCATACCAATGGGCCAAGGTACGAATCCCGAAGAAGGCACGGATGTTTGTAAGTATACAGTGTTTGTGCGCTAAGGGGGAGCTTAAAATACAGGGGAACCGAAAGTCCTCTCTAGTGGCTAATGGAAGACCCTCACTCTCAAGTTCTAAATAAAAAACGTTTGCCTTATAGTTTCACCGTAAACAGCTTCGACTATTGTAGCGTATTTTTTCTTTATGCAATAAAAGCAAATATTATATATCTGTTATACTTTATATTTCCATTTCCTGTTATGCAGCCCTCCACCGGCTGGAATGTGTATTACTTCCTAAATGTATGAAAAAATATTTAAATACGAATTATAAAATTAAAAAATATGATACACATGTATAAATAAAACTACTAAGTCTATATTGTTAGGGTTACTTAAACTACTAGGTCTATATTATTAGGGTTACTTAAACTACTAGAAATTTAATTGAAATGAAATCCTTACTCATTTTATTTCGAAAGAGGATATTTTGTTGCGTGAGAATCAGCTTTTAATAGGGTGTAATGCTGTCTCACGCGAAGTTGCGTGTTATATTGTTCTTAATGTAATTAATTTAGAGTGAAGTAGGGCACATTCTGTGTACTAAAAGCACTTTTAACTATGCAGAGTGGAAGGTATTTTAATCCAATATTTTCACACCGTAATAATTATAATAACACTTAAAGCTTTTAAGAAATGCGAAAGAAGAAATTAATCGTATTGGAACCAGCATGGTGTTATGGATTCAGTTTAAGAATTGTAACCGAAATCATGTAATAAATAAATTAAAAATTGCAATTTGTCTATTTCAGATTGCAGCCTATCATCTCAATGAATTTACTGTTAAAGTTTCTAAAACTTTTAAAAACTGTTTTAAAATTAAAAATATATAAAAGATTGAAAAGAAACCGAACTTTTATTTTAGTACACAGATCTTTTTAACATCCGAAATAGTTTTATGCTAAACAATGACAAATGAATTCCTCACAAATTAAATGTATACAAGATCAAATCTTGTATTTAAAATGAGCTGTTCAAAATGGCAAAACTAAATAATTGCAAAAGCTTTGATGTGTTATTATTTCATCGTATACTAAAATCACGTGAATGCTTTTGCTTTTATTTAACAGGAAAAAAAAAAGAAACCCATAGTGGCCGAGCGGTAACGTCGCTTTACACTGGCAGTTCTGTCCGAAGTTCGAATGCCGCGGTATGGTTGCATGGACGTTTTCGTGGTATTACCCATGTATAACGGCCTGTAAGAGCCAGTTTTAATTAGAAGGTCATTCAAGAAGGCATCCCTCCCTTTAGGTAGATAGCCTTCGAGTGCTTTGCCATAATCAAATAAACTAACCAAACTAAACCAATAAAAAATGTCTGATGTGTACACCACATGATTTCCTTGTACGGAGCATTAAATTATACGCATTTTTTCGTGCATTTTATTTAAAATTATTTCCTCGAATTTCATTAGAGATATATTTCCCATTCAATTAATTCAGTTCTCACTTCACGGCAAGGCAAAAATACATAAATCCCCAAAATACTTTTATTAAAAATTAAAAATTAGAGCACAATATAAAACATAAATACTGTTAAAACAATTTAAAGAACAGCTTTTACAATTAAAATTAGAGTTTCTACGCAAAAACAAGAATTCGGCCAGCGGGTAAGAAGGCAAATTTTTCGGTGCACAAAACTGAAAGTTTACTTTTAGTCTCACTCGGCAAAAAGACACTGAAGGTCTAGAAACAGAATTTATTGTGGACGCTACGCTGAGTCAATATATGGGATAATTTAATAATTTAAATGATAATTCCAGAACGGATTAAACATGATTTAATTCGCAATAATAAAAGAAGGCGTTATCTTGTTGTTGCGAAGCTTAGTTTCTCTAGATTGGCAAGAAATCCACTATTCTGCCAAGTTTCAAATGCAAACAAATATGGCTGCTATAATAAACAAAAATTAGGCTTAGCCACACCCAGACAACTTTTAACTTGCTCATAATTCTACAATTATTGCATGCAGATTAATTAAAGGCATAAAACCTTAATCGGAAGGTAAGAACAACATAATTCAATCATTTTTAAAGCAAAAAACGCACAATTTACTAACATATAAGAATGAAAAAAGCTGACCTTACCGAGCCGAGTATATATATATATAGTGCAACTAAAATGTGAGGAGCACAGCTATGTATTATAGCAGTTCTAAATACAAAATTAGTTCTAAATACAATCGTTTTTGAGTTATGCGAGATACATACATATACAAACCTACGCACGTACATACGTATGTACCTACAGACGCCACAAAAAAATCTCTTCTGAATGCATTTTAAATCAGTTTTACAATTCGTTTTTAGAAAAAGAATCCTTTATTCTGCCCTTACGTACAGATGTCAAGCAAAAACATCGTTAAATTGTATTCGGTAGCGGTCAAAATGAATATTTTCGTTTAAATACAATATTCGGAATTTTTCGTGATTACAATACTTCCTATCCTTCGTACAAGGAAGTAAAAAGACTTAATTTTTCAAAATGCGTCGGAGTTTTATATTTATAGGATCGCTGCTTTGGGCACGAGGCTTTTCATAAATATTTTCCTAAAGCGATAATGATTTTTATTTTGCTAGGTTAAAAAAAAACAATATATATACATAACAATGTAAAAACAATATATATCTTGAAGCGATTGTGTCCAAGTTGTTCAAAGAGGAAAGGGGGGTTTGCTGAAAATGCGAAGAAGATCTGTTTTGCTGCCTTTTTACAATGATTTTTTATGATTACCTGAAATTAAAATTTAATAAAAGATTTCCGAAACTGATTTTTCTCATGTAGATTTCAGCGTTAATGCTAATCAAATCCACATTCTATTTCTTCTGTTACGTGGCAGATTGTTCTTGAACAAAAAAAAAAAAAAAAAAAAAAAAAGTGTTTTTAATTTTTCATGCCTGCTCATTTTTCAATAACATATTATTTGCTGTTCATTGAATTATACATATTTTAGCAGTTTGATATTTTATGCGTAGCAAACGGTTTTACTTGTAAATATTTACCAGTCGAATGAAACAGTCTTGGAGGAATTTTCAAATCTACCAAAGTTTATATTTTATGATTAAATACTGTGATTTGGAACTTTAAATATAGTTCGAGAAAGTTATTTTGCTTCTTAAAAGGGCAAAGCTAAAATTCTCTTCTTTCCTAGCATTACTTTGGTATTGAAACTGGCAATTAGAAATAAATAACATTTAATTTTAAAACAACTGAAACGCCAGAAAAAAATTTTGAGGTAACGTACAGTTCTTCGAGGAATTCAATGAACTAAATTCTCATTACGTTTACTTCCCCCGCCTTTTTTTAATTTCGACTTTAAATGCAAGAGAAAAAATTCTCAGTTAGAGACTTTTAGTTCAGTAGTCCTACATCATTTTTTTCCTTCATAATTTCGCTTTTTTGATATTAAATTGAAATTCACTGGCGAAAATTACAAATTTTCTATTTTTTTAACACTGTCATTTTTCTTCTATTTACATTACAATTTTTTAAATGTATATTAATACTATCAGTATAGGTGTCATATTGCCCTAAATACTTATCGTTCATTGCGATGATTAAAATTTTCAAAGAGTTGACCATTGTGTTTGTTTATTTATTTATTTCCGGCTTGTATTAGATAGGATAGATTTAGCTCATCTGTGATTTGGACAGTGAAAGTGAAACACTTGAGTCTGCAGTGCAACACTTCATTTATACATTGTAGGTCTGTTCTGGAGGCCAATATTTCAAGTATTCTTCTTATTAATGACTGCCCACGTCTTGTTCAATCATTAATTGACCAGTCTTGTTCAGTCAATTAATCAGCCTAACCAATATCCTTGCAAAATAACAGTAATTTCCTTTCATAATGGTGGAAGAGGAAAAAATCTGTCTTTTAATATATTCCAGGGAGTTTCGATGGTTTTGCGATTAGGGGATTGTGTAGGTTGGTATAAATGTTCAATCTCACTTTTGTATTGTTTAAACCAGTTCTTACCAATTTTGCCTTGTGAACGGATTCATTTTTCATTCTCACATACCGCACATCCTTCAGGATACAAAATATCAATAACTGGATGGATGTGGGCTATCCATAATCCTTGACAGTAACGTGACTGTCAAGATTAGTCGACGTTTCAAGAAATTTCCACAATACCGCAGTCAAAACCAATCCACTTCCATGATTCACCGTTAGCGTTAGATAGTTCGGATCATGTATCCTGCTCAAAAAAAGAAAAAAAAAAGTTCTATATCTTCCGTTCTAATGGGCCAACTGACGAAATTCAACTCGCGTTTCGCGCGACTTTGGATATGTATTAGATTTATTTACACCATTGTTCTGATGTAGATATTTTAACATAAAATCGAATTATTCTAAAGTGACATGCCAGTTTTTTCCATATTTCATTTCTATGGCTCAAATTATGCCGAACTGCCAAGTTTTGTAAAAATCGCACGAATAGTTTTTAAAAACTTAGCTCTCAAAATTTTAACTCTTCAATGTTAATTGAATATGGTCTGTATTTGTTAATATCTCTTTTTTTATTAAATTTATTTGATTCTTCCTTTCACATTTCGCAATTTAGGTTCATTCCAAATAAAATTCGCTCATTTGTTATGATTTTTTTAAAAATTTGTATTCTAAATAATTTTTATAAATTTTTTGAAAACAATTTTTAATTATAACCTATAAAATTTTTAACATCATCTTAAAGTAGATGTATTTCTAGGAGCCCGTGCAAAAAATTAGAGTTTTTTATTCAAAATTGTCTAAGATATTTGTGAATTTACATAATGGTGCGTTTTGAAATTTGGTATATTTGTTGTAAGCGATATTTCCGGACCTAAAATTTGATTCAGAAGCAAGAAATAAATTCAGCGAATGATGGAATTTTGGTACTTGATGGCGGATCTTATCCCCTATGTGGTGAAAAAGAGTTGTCTTTATATTGCTTCTATTTATATTAACAAATATCTTTGTAAGTCTGTTTTTCAGCTCTACTGGAGACAAAAACAAACCAATGAAGTAGAGTGGAATTTGAAACTAGCCTGCGCTGAGTCCTTGAAGCATTTTTGCACTTATCTGAGGTAGACTGAAAAAAAAGCTTTCACAGGATTCCATATTGATTGCTATTGTCATAAAATTAAACAATTTCAAGACGCTGATATTCTTTTGAGTTTTTACATCAAATTTAATTAGAAGTAATTTATTTAAAAATTATTAAGTTAAACATTTAGGTGCTCCTGAAATTCGAAGATTTAATTAAAATAAATTTATTTATACCCCAAAAAGGACAACTCTACAAGCGGGCATTCGATAATTACAGACCACGCCGGTAAATGTTGGTAGCTTAGGATTACTAGCTCAAATTTGCTAATTGCCACCAACTTGAGTACAGAGGTTCTTCGGAGCTGATTTGCATATGATTTTTATTCGCAGCGGCTTTTCATTTCCTGTGACAACCGTTAAAACGACCACGATAAACAATGACCATGACAATGATAAACAAACATAAAATTTTATTTTTGTTGAGGAAAACTGAAGCTAAAACTATTCTTACGTTTCTGCAAATCTTTAAATATTTTGCTTTGAGTAATTCGAAAATGCACGACTGATCTTTCAGATTAACAAAAGGAGTACGAAAAAAAAATTGATGTGGATAGCACATGACGTCCTTGTACGGCCTATTAAGTTATACATATTTTTGCTGTACTTCATTTAAATTAATTTCCTCGATTTTCATTACAGATATCTTTCAATCAGTTCAGTTGCCACTCAGGGACTGGGCAAAACATAAAATGTCTTCATTAAAAATTGAAAAATATAGAAAACATAAAACACCAAATACATCTGAAACAGTTAAAAAAATTCTTACAATTAAATTTATACGCAAAAACAAACAAGGTGGCAAACAAGTGGGCCAGTGGGCAAAAAGAAAATTTTTCGGTGAGTTAAAATTTCAAGTAACTTTTGATCCCACTGGGCAAAAAGACACAGAAGTTGGTGCACCAACTGAATTCACTACACTACTAAGAGTTTCGTATGTAAACAAGCTCCGCCTCGTTAGTTCCCTTTACACTTTTAAATCGTTGATAATTCTACAATTATTACATGCAGAGTAACTAAAGGCATAAAACCTTAATCGGAACATAAGAACAATCTAATTCAATTACTTTTAAGGCAAGAAATGCACAATTTACCAACATATAAGAATAGAAAAAGAGCTCACCGAGCCGGATGAGAGAGTGTGTATATACATATACGTTTAGTGCGGCTGATTGCAACAGAAAGAGAAATGCACAGTTATATATTATAGCAGTCTCTTAGAACAAAACTTGAACATTCTACAGCTATTGTTTATGAATTATGCGAGATACAAAATAAATCGTCCAAGTGGATTCGAGAGTGGTCAAAATGGATACTTTTGTTGAAATATAATACCCGAAATTTTTCGCGATTACAATTCTTTTACTTTACAAAGACGTAAAGATGAAGTCTGTTACGACTAGGATGTCTATTAATAAAAATGAAGAAAATATTGATAAAGTGAGGCAAGCTACTGATAAATATGGACAGACTGTTTGTTCTCTACATTTCTGAAGCAACTTTCTTTATTCGATAGCTCTTGAGTTGTAAATGTGTCTCACTTAAGTTAGTCAACAAATTTTCTTACTCAGTTGCGACTTTTCCTATTTCCATGGGTAAAAAAGAAGCTCTCAAAAAGGATTTCAGCGATGTACTTCAAGTGTAAGAAAATCCTCTGCTTAAACTTTATTTCGTGTCAACAATTAAAGAAGATGTTTACGTGTTTCTAGCAAGGGACAAAACGTTAAGAAAATTTCCAGCAGTGGATAAAACGCGGAAAAAGTGTATCGATACTGATGAAGAACGCATCGAAAAGGACTAAAATATATAAAAATAACAAATTAGTTTTACGTTTGTTACGGATTTCACATTTATTTGGCTATTTATTTAGAATTGTAATTAAAATTGCTTTATACTTCCCGTGCGACGCAGACGATTTTTGAAGAGAAAGCTACGTCGAAAAAAATAAAAATAAAAGACCGCGTGCATTTAATGTTTAATAAATAAATATCTCGTAATTATTGTTGCCATCCAGAAAAATCTAGAAAAATCGAGATTGTTCTGGTGATAATTAAAAAGCTTATAAAAGCCGAATTGAAACACCTCATCTCAGTTGTTGTTGTAGTTGTAGCTGTAGAAAGCGAACTGCTGTTTGTTTACTTAATGCTGTGATTGATTGTAGCGATTTCGCTGTGAATTAGAATTATTTTATCTGTTTTGAACTGAATTTTTGCTAAACGTTTAAGATATTGTGATATTGTGAGAATGTCTCTGAAGAAATATTTCAGCATTTTGATTTATTTCTTGTGGAAAGAATAAATTTTTGTTAACTTTTTTTACGACTTGTGCATTCAATCCATAACGAACCGTGCGCACGCAACACGTTATTAAGGCACACCAAAATCAAATCTCAATATTTTCTTCTATTCGGGTTATTGTTGGTCTCAACGCAAACATGGTAAAATTCAAATCTTAATAATCTCTTCTTGTTGGCTTATTGCTGTGCTGGTATTAATTTTAAAAAATCTACTGAAATAAAACATTTTAGATTTTACATATTATCTGGAATGCATCTTAAAATTAAAACAGCCTGGTAAGGGAACATTGTATTCCGACATACAGAAAAGACGGTATGTTGGGGGAGGGAGGAATCTTGAGAATCATAGAGTGTTAGAATATTATTGCTTTAAAAGTAATTACCTATCTCCTTCAGCATCTCATATATATCATACCAAGTTTTCACTTTTTCCTGTCTCATGAAGAATCAATTCCATTCCTTCGACTGATAAAAATATAAAAATATAAATTTAAGTGCTATAATAAGATTTTCCTATAAAACTTACTATTTCACAGTAAAAAAACTGTTATCGAAGCGTCTTTCGCGTCGGACGCATTTAGAGATATAAACCAACTTTATAGCTACCACATGCCATATAGAATTCTTATTATCTTAGACCGAAGAAGATTTTATACACAGTTGAGAAACTCCAACAAATGTAGTAAAACAGGAAACTGCAGTTTGGAAAAGCGACGACTTTTACTGAAAATAATTTTTAAGGGAAATTTATCGCAGCAGAGTATAGGTTTCAACAAACGCTTATGGATGTAAACAAAGACAGCAGATGGGAGAGAGGCAAAAAGACAGCAGATGGAATGAGTTAGTTTAAACGTCTCTTGATGACGAGAAATATTATCTAATAGTTAATTTATACCGACTTCCTGTCTACTATTTGTTCCTTTGCTTTTCTTAAATAAAATTATTTCAATGCTCATTTAAGCTTTAATGGAGTATAGAAATAATGAAATATATCATTCATTTGTGTTCTACGAACTATAAAATGGATTCACAAAATTTTAGGAAAGAATTTTTTCAACCAACCGTATAACCGCGGAAGGATAATTTGTGGCAATGACTGCTGATGCATTTTGACTTGATACCTCATAGTAAGTGTTATTTTGTATTTCATTTTATTCAGAAACAATGTTTGCTATCTGATACTGTAAGTTCAAAGACTGAACAGTAAGAAGCAATTAAAGTTCAATATGAGCAATTGTACCTTCAAGCACTTCAAGTACAATACTGATATTGTCTGTTGTTCCCTTAACTCGCCGTATTTGGTATCTATGTACTATATTCTATTCTCTAAAATGAAATATCCCACCAAAGTGCACAATTTAGAGGAAAAAGAAAATTTCAGAACGAAACAATGAGAACAACACATTTCTTATTGCTTCAATATGAGAAAAACATATATGTCTCATATAATTTTCCAAAAAATCTAACTTCTATTGCATCATATTGAAGCTCTATGAATATTCTAAAAGATAAATAGTAATAGGATAAATGGATGCAGAAATGTAAACTACTATAAAATTATTATCTTTATATCTCGATTTTTTTATAAATTCCATCAAAAAAATCTGTAATTATACTCCGTATTTAGTTCAGTTACTTTCTTGAATGACCTCTTTAATACGTATGCACAAATAACAGAATAAAATTGCAAAAGTCGTTAGATAAATCTGTGCCAGCCTGTCTGTTTGTTTGTTTGTTGGTGGCATTATCTCCTCCGGAACGTCAGGGAATTTCGAGAGAGTTACCCCGGATTCTAAAAATTCGTGGGAAGCCATTTCAACCATTTTCATCTTCGTACGACTTTAATTATCGAAGATATTAATTAAAAACTCTGAAAACGCTAATTTTAGCTGTCATTTTTTCGAGTGGCAACAATCTCGCAAGCTGGAGATAAAAAATCTGCACTATTTCGAAAAGTGTTGCCACTGCTTGCTTTCAAATCGTTGAGTTTGTTAATAAACAATTTGTAAATTTTACGAAATATGATATAAAAATAACACTGTGAAAAACTGAACATATCATTATTACATAAGGTCATTATCTGACAAGGACGAAAACACGCGATGTCATGCGACGTCACTGTAAGTCGAAAGTTTTTCGTTAATGTCAGCATTTTAAATAAATAGCTGTTGTTCGCAACTTTTTTGCTTCAGGTTAAGATGAAATAACATAATTGGCACAGTATATTATCGCCACATTATTTCTTTTATTGATATTGAGGAAATGTTGTTATATTACATTAAATTTAAATCATGACGATTGTTCGGGCGAAAACGATTGTTTTGTATCGAGAATCGCAATAAACGGCACACACATGCAAATATTTCTAAAAAAATTATTAATTATGATTTTATATAATAATATATTTATTAATTATAGTTATTTATAATTTAAACAAAATATGAAATACAAATAGCATTGCCAAACATTAAATATATTATTAAGGTCATTATCTGACATTGAAGAAAGCACGCGATTGCTAGTGACGTCATTGTATGTCGAAAGTTTTCGTTAATGTCAGCATTTTGAATAAATAGCTGCTATTGGAAACCTTTTTTTTTTTTGTTTTAAGTTAGTATAATTGACTCGATATGTTATTGCCACCTGAAGTGTAAAGTTTTTGTTTCCTGGTTTGTCAAAAAAAAATTATTTGCGAATTGGTGATTGCCTGGAAAGAATGAACTGATTTCATTCACACTGAAATGTTTTTACATTTACTTTTCAAAGGTACATAGAACTTATAAATTTTTCTTTGGCTGCAGCCCCTTGGTAATAAATAATATTAGCTCAAATTATTGCAAGAGACATATAAGAAAAGCATGCACTGTTATCAGTTTATGTTTAAATTTTAACAATGGATTCTAATATAAATCAATATTAAATTAAAGAAAAAAAAATAAAAATATCTTATTTTCAGATATATAATATATATATCCTAAACACCAATATTTTATATCAATAAATAGCTAAAATTTTATACTATTTAACTGTGAAGTGGATATTTTATGTTAATCTTTTACACGCAATAAACTTTTAACTCTTTAAATGAATAAAATTAGATGACACGATTTAAGAAAAAGAACACTACTCGTTTATTTTTCATCAAATTGAAACAAATAATCTACCAGTTGTTGCTGGGCAATAATCGTATGTTGCCATCCTACGAAAATTAAAACGCACAGAAAATTAAAGATAAGATTAAGAGGAAATATAGAGGACGCTACAACTGTATAAAAATTAATTAAAAACTTAGCTGATTTTTCTCAGAGATATTGCAGAAATGCATATTTTCAGACGTTGATCAAAGTTTGATTGTAGAATTCTTGATAAGCTTTTTAAGTCTTCAAGTCCGAAAATTCAAATGTCAATATCTTTCGAATAGCTATTCAGATCCAGAAACCTATATCAATCTAATTCCTTCCTTGAGAACTCCGAAATAATACGAAAAACAGCCACTTAAATACAATTTTTAAGCAGTCCAATTCAAATCTTTTAAGAGCTTCAACAAGCGCAAGTTCGTATTTACTTGGCATAAGTTGAACTACAATTTTAATCAACTGTAGAAATCCGAAAAATGTAAAAGGCGTCACAAGTAAAGAGTTTGTTTTGGAATATAGAGAAGGCAATTGTTTAAATATTAAAGGCGCTATAGATGAGAAAGACAGAAAAACTGGAAACACTAAGGTCTCACTGAACCAAAAATTTTATCAATAAGAAGTACACGGAAGAAAAAAAAGTAAACTCTGAAAAGGATGATAACGCTTTACAATACAATGAAGAGGGTTTTTATATTCCTGTTCCTATAAATTAACAGATGATGGAAGTTATGATATGGAAAATACATGACTAAGATACCGCAGTGACATATTTCGTCTATGAAACGGCTGTTCTATTTTATGCAACTAGCACTCTTGATTTTATTAGTTTTAATCCTCAGGAAGATTTGCATTTCTATAAAATCGCAAAGTTTTAAAATAAGAAAATTTTAACTCACTATTGAGCATTTGGATGTGAGACAGGAAACAGGTAAAGAAATAACTATTCAACTTTATTTACAAATTTAACATTTAGAATGGGAGCATATCTTTCCTTAAGAGGTTTTAGATACATAATTCTTCTAATCTCTGCTTTTTTATCTTATTATTTTTTGGTCTTTATCAAACATGATATATATAAATGGAGACTATGTTAACATAATATATATAGATGGAGAATGTTAAACCTGTAAAAATAAGAACGCTGAGATAATTTTAATCAGACACGCAAATTTTATTACCCCAGTTATAGAAATTGTGGTTCTATGATTTAATGCGAAAATATTGAGTGCGAGTGTGGAACAAAATACACATAAGGAGTTCAAATGCAAAACAGTAAAACAACACTCTATGGTTATTCCAAAAAAAAATGACATCCACATTTATTCAAAGCTTACGAAAGCTGATTTAATTAATCATATCATTCAAAATAAAAGACAGTCTCCTTTTGAAAACATAGTAAATTTTAAAAAATATAACAAATTCGTAATGATTGTAGAGAACATGATATCGATAATTACTCAAAATTAAAGAAAGCTGATTCGATTAATCATATAATTGATCAAATTCAAATAAGAGAGTTAAATGAAATATTTCCTTTTAACACAGAATTATTTTCGAAACCGAAGAAACCTAGAGAATCACAAATTAAATTAATATGTGTAGTAAATACACTCTGGCACAAAATAATATATGCACCCAGAATGAAACGAACTTCTATGACGGAACGTAACATGTATGTACTGTATGAGAAGATTAAACAAATGATCACAAATTCAAAACAAAAGATTGTTTTATTAAGAAGTTATGGCATAAAAAATTTACAAATTAGTATGAAGTATAGCCACCTCGGTAACTATACGAGCCGAAATACGGTGTGGCATCGAAGATCATCGAGGACTCTCTCCGGAAGATCATACCATAATCTTTGCAACTGAGCAGTTAATTCACCAATATTCCGAGACGGCTGCAGTTACCCTCCAAGCATGTCTCAAACGTGCTCCATTGGCGAAAGGTCTGGTGACCTGGAAGACCACGGGAGTACGTTATATCCTTGAAGACGTTGTTAAGAGTGTCACGCGATATGTTTACGAACGTTGTCTTGCTGCTGAACGGCGTCTAGGCGACTTGATAGCTTAGGCAGTACAGCCGACGTTAAAATACCGTCCACGTAACTTCGGGCCCTCAAAGCGCCTTGAAGGACGACTAAAGGTGATCGTGTGTCCCAACAAATCGCTCCCCATACTGTCATATCTTGTGTAATTGCCGTATGCCGCTCGACAACAAATGCCGATTCGGACCGTTGGCCTGGTCACCTCCACACCCGTATGCGTCAGTCATCAGCATTGAGACTAAATCGGAATTCCTTGCTGATGATTACACGCCTCTAGTCGGTCACATCGAATATCGATGAATATCGACGTTTTGTTCGAGTTCGACAAAAATGTAGTCAACACTGCGTATGATGTAGGGTCAGTGGTAATAGTCTTAAGGGACGTCGGCAGCATATACCAGCATCGGCAAGTTGTCCCTGAATGGTTTCCCTTGATACCACCGGATGCCTAAAAGTTGGTAAATGACATTGAATCTATGGGAGCGACATTGTTGGGGGCGTAAACGGTCATTCTTATGATTGCGCCAACCTCGCGTGCATTTGCGTTCCTGGGACACCCTGACCCTCCGTGACGGTAGACATCCCATCCGCGACCATTGTCTTCAGTACCAAGCAACTACCATATCGCTCTAACAGAGATGGCGGCCAATAGGCTTGTTCGACCAAGCTGCTTCTCTAAGACCTACTATACGCCCTTTCTCAAAGTCCAACGACTGTTCGTACGGTCTCCGATTACATCTCAGAGGCATCTCTAATCGCAATACCGTCCATCCATGTGAACACATTCGTTTGAATAGCCCTACAGCACAAGCAATCATGCTTTTAAACTCTACCAGCTGCGCATCTGGTGGTGTGTGTGTGTGTGTGTGCGTGCGTGCGTGCGTGCGTGCGTGTGCGTGCGTGCGTGCGCGCGTGTGTGTGTGCGTGTGTGTGTGAAAATCATCATCAGTAAAGTTTGTTTCATAGAGACAACATGCGTACTGATGAAGAAACTAAGCTAATTGAAACTGCTTATAAATCAAGATTAGAAACACGGAGAATCAGAAATGAAAACGACATTATGATTTCTCTTGAGAATTAGAAATGAAAACGACATTATGATTTCTCTTGAGTTACCTAACTTTTATTATTTTAAGTATTGGTCTTCGTTATATTTTTAAGTCATCGTTTCTTTAAAAAAATTCGTTTTATGCGTGTCTTCATTTTTAAGACTTTCTTATTAGAATATCTGAATTTCTATAAGAGCTCTAACTCTGGAACCTCGATTTGGGAATATGAGATGTAAATAAAAGAAGATATGGAAAATTATTAAAACTTTTAATTTAGACATATAATTTAAATTACTTATTTGTTTTATATGCTTTTTTATTAGAAAAATCACACTTTTTTTTATTACCCTCAAGATTCCCCTGCTCGATTTTTATTAATTGCTCAGTCATTTTGGAAAATTAAATTCCAGTGCACCTTGAAGTCACACTTGTGAATTATTGGATGATAATAAATTAAGCCAATGATTACCATGATTCACAGCTGAAAAATGTTAAGGCAATATAAGTATTGAAAATTTCCATATTTCAAAAACTCATAAGGCTCAGCGATACATGAAGTTGATTATTCTTTAAAAGGAATTGAAAATTAAATTTAAATTAAATAAAGCCCTAAACAAGATCTTCAAACAACTGAGTTAGAGCATTTAAGATCATATTTGCATTACCTTATGAAGCTATCGATGATATCTCGTTATGAAATGAGAATTATGAAGCAAAAATTGAATTGTTTAAACAAGACTCAGTTGCAGAGACGTACAATTTACCTTCAGACCTTAACAAAATTAGGATGTCACACAGGTATATATTTTAAAGTATTAGGAATTCGAATAGAACTATTTCTTAATACTATCTTTAATCTACATCAAAAGTCTCAATGTTGCAGCCGTTTTAACACAGAACGAATACCGCGACGACATAATACGAAGCTTTAAAACAATTTTCCTGATTAAATTTCAATTATAGCATATTATCAATTATTGCCAAGCTCTTGAGTACTCTTGAGTAACAAAATTTACTTAATAACTCATCTATATTCTGCGTGAATAACAAATTAATCGTCTCTACTCTCCTGAGGAAGAGAAATGGCTGACACTGGTATGTTTAGACTCTAAAATGAAACCCTTTCAGCATCACAATGCTATAATTGTTAAGCTATATTTATACTCTGGTTGCAAGGTCTTCGTTCTGCCTAGTAATGATCATGGTGATTGTCTCATGACTCATTTGTCAGAGTTTCAGATGTGAAATATTACGGAAGCCTTTGGAAGTCGTCTTTCGCTCATTTGATTGCAGTTTGGTAAATGGAACTTTCATTTTAGCAAAAGCTACAGTTAAAGTTAAGAATGGGCATTTATTGTGGGAAGTGTTATATATTTCTGATTTTCAAATTAAAAGTTATTGAAACCAATTAGTTGTTTGTTGTAGAATTTTAGCTCGAAAAATACAAAATTATATTATAATCTATTGAATTATGACAATTTTTCTGATTATTAATATGAATTTTACAAATAATTTTTTGTTTCCATTACGTGTTGAAGGAACAAGTGAATTATTTTGAACCTTTTGAGGGATTTGGAAATTTTTATGATGAGATTACGCTTTACAAACTCAGCGTCTTAAGCCTAAACTACTGTTTTTTTTATACTTAATATTTTGGCAAATGTATAAATTTCTATACTCATTAAGGCATGAACATCCTTTTCTTTATGTAGGCTTACACCTTTTTAACCTTTCTATTATGACAGTACACTAGAGTGAAAGGCCTCCTAGATCCAGCTTATTAAATGCTTTATACGGTAAAATGCCCCAACCCCTAGAGGTGATCTAAGGAGGCATAACTCCCAGGGTGACTTCTAGGATACACACTGTCTGCGAATATGTTTCACAAGTCTAAGGTGGACGGCAGGCATCCGCTAACAAAATAAAGAATACAGCACATCGTAGTCCATCCCTAAGTGTTGAGTAAGGGGAGCCAAACCCTCAAGAACAATCTTCAATATCAAACCATGTAACGTCTCAACAACCGGGAAGACGAGACCGTACCATTAATGAGCCTGAGCCGAATGGTTCTAGTCACTCTGAAGCATGATTATTTAACCCAAAAGTCGAGTCTGTCTAGCTACAGGTCTTAGCCAGAACGCCAATCGACCCTCTCGACTGCCCTCAGTCCACCAGTGGGGGGATTTCTATCATGATACAAAAACGTACGTTTATACGGTAGTTTCTTTCCGCATGCTTCGTTATATAATTACATAGCACGTCCATTTGGCGATCGCGAGGTTCAGTATCGAATTCCGGCGAGAACATTCTGGATTTCTTCAGTTTCCTACTTTCAAAAAATTCTAGAAATGGTCTCAATAAATGACTCCCGAAATGATAGACGATAATTCATCACGACTAGGATTTAGCGACTGAGTTCCTCATCCTCAGTCGGTGTTTAAAAGAGGCAGTTTATAAGGTATTTTCTTTTTGGACTTTTTTTTCGGGGTGGGGACTTCTTTGGACTTTTTTTGTTTTTTGTTTATTTGTTTTTTTCTGGTCAGTGCCAATTTTTGATCATATGGGCGGCTTGTGCCAGCTAGGAAGATCGCGACTCTGCCCTTATAATAATAAGGTATTCTCTTCCTTCTGCTTGACTTTGTAGTGTAACTTTGCACGTCTACCTGCTAAGCGGGCGATCAGATTTTCGAATTCGGGCGAAGGCACTGCACATTTTGAGAATATTTGCATATTTTTTTAAATTTTAATAAACGAAAAAATTTGATAATAATATAAATATTATTTTTAAATGTTCAGTCTAGTAGATCTTAATTACGAATGTGTATCTTGATTTCCAGGGCAAGAGGTCATTTTTTTTAAAATTTTACTATGAGAATTTTCCCTCCTCCGCTTGTGCTGCTTGTTATTTGTAGTCTGTAAACTGTTTCTGGTTACGACTCTGAGATAGACACCACATGTCTATCTCAGATTCTGTATCAGTAGGTCTGTAAATCTGAGATAGACACCACATGACTTCCTTGTGCAGCTTATTAAATTATACACATTTTTTGCTTCACTTCATTTAAACTTATTTCCTTGAATTATTCTATTTTAATTAAACAATCCCTCAAGGCAAGTTAAAAATGACATAAAAAACTGCAAATTTTGAAATTAAATATCTCTGTTAATTTTGTGGTTCAGGAGTCAAACTTCGTACAGTTTTATTTTTTTACTAAGAGTATGGAACTTTCCCAAATATAAGTATAGCAGTCGAGAGACCGTATTAAAAGTTAAAATTGTTATTTATCGTAAATGATTTTTTCGAATCTGACATTGCCAAAATAGGAATATTTTGTCATTTAAAGCATTTATGTAACTGAAAGTATATGACTACGACTGTTGAGAAAATAAAAACAGGGCAACGACTTTTAAGCCAGCGAAAGGAGTGGGTATATATATATACGTTTCGTACTGCTGATTGCAATAAAAAAGTGAGATGGATAGCTAGATGTTGTAGCAGTCCTATATGCAAAATTTCAATGTTCCAAAACTAATAATTTTTGAGTTGTGCGAAACACACACACACACACACACACACATATATATAT